>JARLTB010000068.1:850000-1190000 GCA_030141615.1 Unio pictorum
AATGAGACTCGCAAACATGTCCTCGTTGTCCATGATGTGCCAGTTTTCATGTTTTGGGTGATATTGTGCGTCGTTTGATTGAATTGATCGTTCAAAAGTGATGCGTAAACATGTCCTCTTTGTCTATGATGTAATAATATCCACAGTCTGCGTGTTTTGCTTAACTGTGCGCGTCTTTAGTTTGTATTAATATTTAAGAGAAAATGCGTAGACGTGTCCGCAATACCCATGATGTACCAATGTTCACAGTATTCGTGTTTTTGGTGATATTGTGCGTTATTAGGTGAAATTGACTGTTCAAAACTAAATGTGTAAGCTTGTCACCATTATCCGTGATGTACCAGTATGCACGGTCTCCTTTTGTTCGCTAATAGTGTTCGTCTTTGATTGAATTGATAGTTCACACTTGATGTGTAAACATATCCATGTTGTCCATGATGTACCAATGTCCACGGTCTCCATGTCGGTACTGATAGTATGCGTCCGTAGCTTGTTTGTATTGATAGTTCAAATTAGATGTGTTAATATGTTTTTTAAAACAAAGACACATTGTACGTTGTGTTGCAACTATTGTTGAATGTTAAAGAAATGTTAAAACGTGAGAATAAAACAAGATACATATGTTGTAGAGTGTCACATAGCTTGTTTTTTGCATAACATGTTTAGTACAGGAAACTCCAATATTGCATGATGTAGTTTCTTTACAAGCACACTTTTCTATACAAAATGACTTGAAGTCTAAATAATTTCTACTGCTAACTTAGATAATTGTGATTCAAGAAAACTATGTCATCCTTACTTCAGTAATAATTTTCTTTTCTTAGTCGAGAAAAATCAATTCTATTTTCCTTTCGAAGATGGAGTAAAACGTTTTGCATAAATCATCGCTTGCGCCTTTACTGCTCTTTATATGACAGACACAAATAAAGCGTCTGGATACAAACGCAATATCTATGTACGATTTTCTGTGGATACAGTAATATCGCCTAGATACACAACTATATCGTCAGAAAAAAATGTATCTTCTGCAGAAGTTTCGAAATGTCTGCATTAAAGGTACACTGCTACATCTATGCATCTATTCAATGTTCGGATAATGTGTGTTCAATGTTCGGATAATGTGTGTGTGATATATGTATGTGTGTGTATGCGTGCGTGTGTGTCTGTTTGTGTGATTAACAAACACACATATATCTAGAAGAATAAACATTGGACACAAGGGACTAAGTAAGTTAATACGCCATGTTGTATATTTTACATTCTGGAATATATGCATAACCTCAACCCTTTTGTAATGTAAGGTTGATTGTCGTGTGTGTGTGTGTGTGTGTTGTGCTATACTTGCGAGGACTTGAGTTGGGTTGCACACCAACATCTCGAGGACTGTACTACATTTCGAGGACTTAAATCCTCGAAATGATATTTCGGAAAATGGTTGAGAATGATCATATGAGATGAACCACGTGTTTCTGTAAAAGTCCTCACGATGTCGGTAATGCTTGACATAGAGTTACACTCGTGTGTAAAGGTCATACAATTTGCGGCCTTCATGAGGCGCTTTCGGGGCTTGACTAGTGTGAAAACTATTAGCCAATCAGAAGGCGTGTTATCTCAGACTATCATCCAATCAGAACATCGCTACTTTGCAGTGTCACTGTAAATTTTATATTCAGATAAATGTGACTTAAAATTAATTACTGGTTTAATTATTTTTTTTAATAATAATTGCAAACTGGCAATGCCTGAAGAGAGTGCGGTATTTAAAGCCCGGGGCGTCCGTTTGTGCGGTGTCTTGGCGCGTTTTTAAAAAAATTTTATATTGCGTACATTGATTCCATTCCTGCAAGGATTAATCTATAATACACTACAGTAAATTCTTGGAAGATGACAGGACATGCTGAATCAAACTGGTAAGTAACAATACAATTCTTTTTCAAGTTGTTAACTGTATTCCTCCAAAATAGCTACTAGTTTTTTTATAGCTACGATGTCGTAGCCTCAACTTGATTTGTTGTGGTTGAGTGTCCATGACGTAGGAGTAAGGGTACAACTAGTTTTGATATTATTATAATTATAATTTGTGACAACTTGGTTTTATCCGATTTTCAGCAATGAACTTATATTGATGTCAGTACAGTTCTTGTATATTTTCGGAATTCCACGCAATGCAGTGTTGGGTGTTGCAGAGAGAGCGAGAGACAGAGGGGTTTGTGGTGGGTGGCCATCTCTCCATCGTTGTAGTCATTCAGGATGACACCACCGCGGAGTTGATGTGAGTTAATGTCACAGGCGCTTGATTCTGGGTAAATTAATGTATACACTAATTTACCCAGAATCAAGTGTATGTGGTTAATGTTTATGATCCTGGAGAGAGAGAGAGAGAGAGAGAGAGAGAGAGAGAGAGAGAGAGAGAGAGAGAGAGAGAGAGAGAGAGAGAGAGAGAAAGAGAGAGAGATAGAGATGCCAATGTATCTGCATCGTTATCAGATGAGTATACACATTGTCTAGTTCTAATAAACACCATTTAATAGATATGACAAATCGAATTGTAGATAATACTTAGAGAATGTCTCGAAAGCAACTACACAACTACTGTACTTTTTTCATTTACAAAAAGGTGATGAACACATTTCGCAATGGTGCATAGAAACACCAGAACGCAATAGAAACACCGAAACGCAATATTGTGTATACCAGTGCGGAATATTGTGAAATTTGCGACATGTAATAACATTTACTATTAATAGTGTCTAATACGATTGTAACATAATTTTAATGCTTGATCTATTACTAATAAATGCATATTAGTAATGATTTATTAATAATTGTTCTCTTCACTCATAATATTTTATCTATCATCGTTTACACTTTTATTTCAAATTCATGTATCGTTTTATGAACTATTCTTATTTACCATTTTCTGATATTTTGAGTAACATCTACATGGATAATTTATGCATCTTTAAAATTATTGTTTGTACCAAAACGTATTCACATGTCATTTAAAGAAGATATTAAAAATAATTACCTTTGATTATGTACTTATATGATGAACTCTTGGCCATATGGTTTCAACTTAAATAATTGGTGTCTAAACCATTACACATGTTTAAATATTTTTGGCTCAGAGAGAAAATGTATTCTGATGAATACGTATTATTCATAGATCTCGAATTAGGGGCCATCCATTTAATATGTATGCAAGGATCTGGTGAATCTTTGCATTTAGACCATTATCGTGTGTAATTTATGATAGTTACACTCAAACTATACAGCTGTTTTGCATGCTGCGTTGCATAAATCTCACACATCAATTAACATAACATAATAAGACAAATGTAATAATTAATAACCACAACATAATAACCAACTTTAGAAATAAATATTAAATCAATAGTAATATGATTTTATTATTAATAGCTAAAGCATTAAACTTGTGTATAAATTGCTATACAGGCTGTTAATATTAGATTTTGTTACTGTACGAACTGTCGCCAAAATGCGTTTTCCAGCTTCTTTTTAGTTTGATGTTGCATCACTTGCAGAAAAGAAACTACATATTAATTTATTACATAACTAATAATATGTCACAAATATGAATTATACTTTCACCACCAAAATACACTATGGTATATAAGATATTACTGATGTGTGTTCTGGTGTTTCTGAGCACCCATTTTGCAACGAGTTTATTATTTAAAATCTTACCAAACGTACGCACAGACGTCGAGACCTTGTTGGTCTTCTTTTGAACAGTCCAGGTATGAACAATTCAATTTTCAATTACAGCCGGTTGATTTTTTTAAAACAAACACCCTCAAAATAGCCCCAATAATCAACCTCAATTTACACCTAATGTAACCAGCTGTTCAGTCATTGAAAAGTAATGACTCACAAGGTTGAATATACATGTACACAATTATAAACCTTCTCTCAATTCTGACTGCATTTATACAGTATGCGACTTCTTAGTTATGGTTTTTTTTTTCAACTGGAGCATTTTTTATTTTATCATACATGATAAGATAAAAATGGTTTAGATCATATAATCGTTTGGAATTTAAAGGGTATCTCCTATTATATAACAAGATTGAGACAATGTTTGACATAATAAAGTTAGTAACCATTGTATACAGTTATAAAACTAGCATTAGAAAACAATGTCAATTTTAGGATGTGAAAGGTGCATTTCTAACATTCAAAGCTATTCAATTTGATGTGTTGTAGTTTACAGCTTTAATTTAGTTTCCGTCATTAGCAGCATAAATTTGGGAATTGTTTCTGACTAATCTGAACGTATTGTTGAAATTAATAATAATGTGGAAAATTGTCAAATCTTAAATGTTCACCAAATTTAAGCAATTATGTGTGGTTTTATCTACATGTCTTAATGATTAGTGGTTCTTATAAGGAAAATATAAAAACAATTTTCATAATTATTAATAAAACACAAGAAAAAATACTTAGCGGTCATGAAAATGCATAAACAACCTAATAATAATATAGAACTTAGACATTTAAGTACATGTATTTCCAAGCAGCTTCCTGTTTGTGACTATTTAGGCATTTGGCTATTTAGACCAATAATGAAATACCGGTACATATAAAACATGAAAATCAGATTCTTTCAATAGTATATAGACGATTTGTCTATTTTTGAGATACTTCTTTGTAGCTACAAAGGATTCAGTGGAAAATATCTCTCATTCTATCGATCAGCATTATGGTTGGTGTCAAGTTGGCAGTTGTCTAACATGGCGTTACAGAATTAAAAGACAGATTAGTACCAGTAATACCAAGTTTGGTCTCTACATGTATCTCCGATTGGTTTAGTGCTTGCTAATGCTTATTACAGAATCCTGTTCTTAACATAAAACTAAAAATTACGAAAGTGCAAATGGACGAAAGTTGTGTACATTAGGTGCAATGAAGCTTATAGTTTTTAAAAAATCTTTCAATACTATGATATCGGAATATACAGACATCCATTTTCTTATTTATTTTGCAGTTCATACAATATACTTTGTTAAATATCACGTGAAAAATCAGTAGTGAAAATAACTATTACGAACAATATACATCAAACAGTTTACAACAAATCGCATTTGTATTTAATGCAAAACTACTGCAAAAGTTCTGATAGTTACCCCATGCACGAACACAGCAAAATCAGATCAAGTGTTGGGGATGGGTTTTCCAAAATTACAAAAGTGTCTCAACTTGTGTGTCTCTTTACCTGAAGTGCATATTACCTAATAAATATGAGGAAGAAATAGACTAGTCAAATTTCAAGTGACAAGTAACTTCGTTTGCTTTTGGTATTTTTTGGCTATGGGCAATGTTGGTAGATGCCCAGATAAGTTCTTGGTAATATTATGTACTATTTCTTTTGAAATCCAATCATAGTATTATTGGGATGTGAGATTTCAGTTTTTTATTGTAAAAATCAACCTTGTCATTATTATCTTATTTTAAATATATTTATCTTATGATGAATTTAATACCGAAGAAAATATATATAAGTAGGAGATAAAACATCCTTGCCTCATTGAATGGCCAGTCCTGTGTTGTACAGATAGTTACTATTGAACAAGTATGCATGTTCAGCCTCATGATGTAAGTCATTATGTGATTTGAAAATTCAGAATGGGCTTTCATTTTTTTCTTTTCTAATGGATTAAACTGGAATTCAGTTGTCTATACCTTACGGTGTGTAAAATGATTCAGATTGTCTTTGAATAAACTAAAAGTATACATATTGCAAAATAAAATAAAACGTCTCTAAATGTTCCGAATAGGTGAGACATTTTTCTTTCATATTATAATTGGACATTAAGATCACTTGATTCTTGAAACGGTATCTGATGGTAAATCATATTTTAAGTTTTGGTCTTTCCTGGGATGGTTCTCATCCATCAATCATTCAAATTTCAATCAGTAAAACTTTGTATTATTGACTGCACCATCACTTGAGTTAGATTTACCTGGAATAATTCCAAGCTATTCCCAAGCTGACAGTGACATTATATGTACTCTAGAAAGCTATTAATATGTCAAGGTGTTATCTATTGGATCAAGAGAAAGTAGAAAAAACTAACCACCTAACAATTTATTATTGCTGTTGATATTTTTGTACTTTGCTTTTCTGGTATACAAATTTCTGGTGAACCTAGAGGAATATCTTTGCAATGGTTTAATTGATTCATCAATTTTGTTTTAGGGGACAGACAAAACAACCACAAACGGAAATAGACAAAGCATCAGAATCATGCATGGTCGGTACAGACCAAGCTGGATTTGTAATGCAATATATAGATGATTATATGGGTATGTAATTATCATAAGTTTACAACATTAAATAAATGGTTTTGTTATTGTTATGTTTAGCCTGTACATTTGAGCTGTTTAAAACATTTTTATTGTATTACAACTCTAACACATTTTTGAGGCTTGTTATTTGTTAATTTGGGGAAACTAGAAACACATAAATACGCTTGTATTGTTAAGGTTTCCGCACGGCAATTTTGGTTTGATTTTATTTGAATAATAATAAAAAGAAAAAAAATATGATTTATGTTACTTTGCTACGAATGATTTACTTTTTCCTAGTTGTAGCAAAGGTCAATTGGTCGTACTTTATTGGACTGGTTGATCGTTCCTGAACAGAGGTGGCATAATACAACTGATCTTACCGGTATGGGCAGTGTAAGTCAATATATATATATATATATATATAGATATATATATATATATATATATATATATATATATATATATATATATATGCCAAATTTTTTGTAAACTGTTTAAACAGATATTAAATTGTTATTTATTTGTCAATAACTATATTATTAAAAGTTGTAGTAAATATATAATATATTATGTCTGCAATACTTTTGATACTTCGATACTTTTCCCTTTCCCATCGTATGTATTACTACAATTCACCATGTATCAAGTCTGTCAAATCAAGTATAACCTAGTGACATCATTACATGAATTGTGTTATAAATAGCAACACAGTAAATAATTCATGTCAAAATCACAAATCTATATTTTATTTTGCTTTATATTATTATTCAAATAAAACCAAATAATAACTTATGTGTGGAAACCTATATATACTGAGGGAACATGTAAATACATTTGTATTTCGGTTTTTCAGCATATTTCGGTTTTTTCTAATAACCGGTTAATTTGCGTTTTTTGTTAACTTTCTTGATGATTTAATTTTGTGTAATTGTATTTTGTGATTGATTTTGTAAACTACATTATACATAAGTTAATACTTTTCAGTGAATATGGATTAAATATTAGACTTAATATCAATAAAGGTATAAAAGAAATTTAGTCTATGACATTGGCTTTAATTTGGAAACTCACTTGTTTGCAAGTTTAATGCTTCCAGAAGAAACTGACCTACATTCTGGATCTAAAAATAATATTGTGTCTTAGCTGTACATATTGTTACGTGCTTAGGATCGAATAAGCAGCAATACAGAAAGAAGTGAAAATCACAAGCTTGTAAAATTTAACAATCAATTTTTTGAGTACAAATGTTTTCAACAGAGAAAATAAAAATACTTATGATTTTAGAGAGTCAAGTCCAAAAAATAAACCAATATAGAATTCACAAAAATAATCCAATAATGAAATTGCAAGAGTCCTGATAAACAAATGTTTTAATATTTCCCGGTTCGAATCTTGACGATGTAATACAATATGGACAACGATGTCACGTGATTTAGTCAATTCTTGTTTTTATAATATTCCAAATGAAAATCTATGAGCACATATTCTTTTCCAGATAATTAAAATAATTCCTCTTGCTCCAACGAATTGACACAATTTCCCGTACATGATAATTAAAAATAACTAAAAAAAAGACACATCTTAATATTCCAAGGCCCAGACTAACTACTGAATAGCTCTCTCCTAAAACATGGTTTATTTCTCTGTGTGTTACGTAAACAAAGGATCACGTGATTTTCTGGAAGGTCATACAAGAAACGTACAGTCATTTAAACACGCACGTACGGAAAGATCCAGATAAGAATCAGCCACTCTTCACCCCCCAGAACTAAAAATAAAGAGTTGCCCTTGGAGAACAACCAATCATTTCTAAGGCCTGTTTATCATTCTGAAGCAAGGTCAGAGAATGAGGCCAACACTTGTTATTTACAAGAAAAGCAAAGGTCATAGAGATTTTCTAGAATAATCTCCCAATTAATAAATTTTAAACCCAAATGACAAATTTGGATCTGACAATTAAAAATAAATTATTTAAATCAAATATACGTAACAATATCAATGTTGGTTATTTAACAAATTACTCATTCCTATTTTAGTATCTATGGTGGAATTAGTCTCATTGTTATATTTTGTTTTTAGTTTTGGTGCAAGGAACTATTTAAATTATTTACTGGCATTACAAAGTGTTAAATAATCTTGGTCTGAAACAATAATATGTAGTTATAGTGAATTAAGAAAATTATATCTTGGATTATTTTATTACTGGCACATCAGTCAGTTTGAGATTACAGGAATTAAATTATAACTTTATTATTTAGGACTTTTGATAAAACGTTTTGGACTTTTTGAGAATTAATTTGTTTTTAATTTACTTAGTGTATTTTTGGGATTGCTTAGTTTTACAAAAGTTGTTTTGATCATTTCTGTTAGTTTAAGACCATCATGCCATTACTAAACATTATTACTGATCTCAAAACACTTTTCTTCCTTAGTTCATTCGAGAATTTGTTTTTAAATTGTTTTATTTGTGCTTACAACCCACCTACAAAAAGGTTCTGAATTCATTTACTTTTCATGTAGATCAAACGAATTTGTGTGGATATATCAATTCTTAGATAATAGAAGATGATATCCCAAAAGTAAACAGGTCATGTCTAAATTGAATTAAAAAACATTATTTATTGAGTACCAGTTTTGAATGTCACATTTTGAAAATGCATGTAATACTATATTTAGTAATTTGTTGATCTTTTACTTTCATCTAGTCCCCCAGTATTTCTTTGTACAGTTATTTTTATCTGTTTTTTATAATTGAAAGATCCAATCATGAGTTTATCTGGGACTTACATACAAATGTGACTGGAAGCTCAACACGGCCCCCACAAATATATATCCTTTTTATTTCCTACTACTATTTTTCCTAGAAGGTTGCCAATGGCCTGCGTAATTCATAGATCAGAAGATGAAAAACTCTTGTGCATTCCATGTACCTCAGAAACATTTATAACCATAGGTCAACCTACTTGAACATTTTAGTTGCCATTTCAGAGTTTACATTGCTAAGCCCAGTACCTTGGTTGCAATGTAAATTGAATCTGAACTTAATACTGGAAATTGACATTGGCATTTAGTTGAGGTAAGTTAGAGAATAATTAAAAAAAGTAAACAAGTTTTTTAGTTTTTATAGTGCATTACATACAACTGTCTTCAGCCTCAGTAATAATCTATTCTGGTCTCAGGCAAGTCAATGGGTGCACTTGGAACATCTCTATATACCTGTCCTCCAATTCACATCATTTTCTTCAGATGATAAGTCATCTTAATCAGTCCTGGGCACATTTTTTATAATTTGCTGGGCACCAATTGAACTGACAACTGACTTGCTTTAGTTTTTTGCTTTATTTGGTTCTATTTCTGCATTATGTTCAGTGCTATTCACTATATCATAATGGACTATACAGTTATTTAAAAGAATCATTAAGCATTTCATTAGAGCTGCACCGATTAATCGCCCGTATTCATAATCGGGCTGATTATTAGAACAATCGGTATAATCGGTATCGGCAGAAATAATCGGTGCCGATGCAAATAAAATTCCAAACTATTATTTCAATTATAACATTCATCTTGATTTGGCTTGAATTTTAGAACAGAATTAAATAGTGGAAACTAAAGAAGAAACATTTTATTTGGGGATTAATTGAAAGATAATATATTCTTAAAAGCAACTACTGTTTTAACACACCTGCTGTAAACTACCGCTGATTTTTGCTGAGAACTCCCAATTATTATATTATGTCGTCAATTTTCATTTTGTTCCAAGCAAGAAAAGTCCTACATGTTCTATTGCATCACCTGTGAATTATTGTTGTGACAAAATAATTACTTTTCTATAAAGAATTCGCATATTCACTAAATAAAATGTCACACTACGAATGCTTAACTCCAATGCCATTCCCATGAAAGAAACTTACTCGAGTTAACATCTGGCATTTCTAGACCGTATATACCAATGTTAGTTACCATCGTTAAATGTTGTTGTTGTAGCTGTTGTTGAAGAGTTTAACGCCATTATTCATCACACAATAGGCTATACATGGCGTCCAGTATTATTGGTGGAGGAAGAACGTATAAATGAATCTTGTCCACTGGCTTCAAACACTCTAGCTACGCCTCTGCATCAATGTACTGGTATAGTTAGCGTTAAAAATTCCTCTTGTCACAAGACAGTTTCAGGCATTTTAATGATTAACTTACCTGTACTGCTGTCGCAAAACTATAGAGATATTCATCGACTATCATCAAAGGAAACACCGAAACATCAAGCTTTTCATTGTGTGGAAAGTTGTGATATTTGTTCAGCCAATAGACAAAACTAAAATTGATTGAACTTGATCTTAGTCGATCTATATGATAATTTTAGCTTTTATTATTACCTCTCTTCGTGAGCATGTAAATTATGATGGTACAATCAAACGTGTGTACCTATTTAAAAATACTGTCTCAATTTGTAGGATTGCTTTTATCATTGAAAATGAGTAACTCTTGAAACATTCATTGCAAATGAAAGAGCTATTAAGGACTATCTGAAACGTTATCTAGAAGAATGCAATTTGGTCGAAACGACGAATAAACAAAATCTGCATCCAATATGTTTGGGAATAAATATGGATTTAAGTGACGCTATGCACGCTTTGCACTATGTAAGTAATGTATATTATAGTACATGGTCTCCCCGGCCCACGAATTATGAAGTCTGTATTTACCTTTATTTAATTCCATGTTGGAGAAATCAGAAAATATGCACATGCAAAATAATAACAAAATCAATCATTGTTTTTTATAACAGTTTAATAACTGTCGGGAACTGGTATTATACAAAGAATGTAGCCAGAGGAAAAAGTTATACAGGGAAAAACTAGCTGCATGTTTCCTGGTTTATTAAGTTACGGTATGTGTACTTTATGGTGCATTATGTAATCAAAATCGCAAGTACACCACTCCCTCGAAAACTTGCAAACACTCTTATAACGCGGTGTACAGCATGGAGCCTGATGTTTTTCAAAGAAAATATATTTTAAATATCTTTTAAATATGCTGATCATGAGGACAAAGTCTAGACGAGATAGAGATTGATAATGATGGTAGGTCATTGTGAATTTTTATCAAGTATGAATAGATGGATATTACATTAATTCAGTGACCAAAACTTTGCGAAAGATGTAAAGAAATTCTTTGATACTTCTGAACATAACTTAGCAGGGATATTTCTGTCACATGATATTGCGGGTAATTCATATGAAGGACTTTGAGAGTTTTGGGGATTTTTTATAAAGCTTCTAATTTCTGATGCACAGTAAAATTTCGAATGGGCTGTTGAAATAACCAAAGACAGATTATCATGACTCCTCTAAACATTGAACTTGATAAATTGTCTTCAAAATAAAGAAACGACGTAAAGCACAATGTTTACGTATTGATAACATTCAGCGTGTTAATTTTTCAGATAACTGGTTTAAATATAATCTCTTTGATTTTACTGACCTATTGTAGCTTAAAATAATCATTTTATTTTTGGTTTCTTTTACAATCCAGTATTTGTCATTATCATTACAAACATCATCATTATCCAAAGTCTGTCCTATTATGCTGCAAAATTGCTTGTCAATTGATTTGTCCTTTTGTTGATATATAACCCAGATGTATCATAGCTAGACAGTATGTCATGTGAAGCGAACATTTTCTGTGTAATTTGTTCTATGTATTTGATATGTAGCTTTGGTAACTTCAGGAAATATGATGAAAGCATTCGCAAATAAAAATGATAGTTGGACATTGTCACATATTTGATAGTCAGGTTCCAGTTTTAAATTTCAGAAGATAGTTTGGTTTCCTTGTTATAATATTTTTTTATTAATGAAAACAATTGGCAAGTATCCAGTTCATGTATTTTATGTAATATGAAATAAATTTGAACATTATCTTTACAGATAGTATTGAAGACCTTCAAGATGGTTGTTCAGTGGAGGAAGAAGAATAAAAGACATAATTTTGTGAAGGTAATGTATTACAGTTAATGCTTTTGTAGATTAGCACCGGAAATAAATTGATTTGCAATTTTTACCAAAATAAAAGATATTGATATGATCCTGACAAAGCACTAAGACTATGAATTCGCCATCTTTATGTTTGTCACACACAACGACTTTCCAGATCCTATGATTATTCATACCGGGAAACAATATATACTTGCTTATTAAGTATATGCATTTATGTAATATCTGTAAGTTGAAACATGAGTGCAACATGTTATGTAAGTGTATCATGCTGCAATGTTTGGACCCGTGGCTGTATGCTTATAACTATATTTCAGAGCATAAGAGCACTGATAGAAATATATTTTTACAAAACCACACGATTTTTACATGATAATGAAAGAAATTACTGTCAATTACTAGCATCTGTACTATAAAGATTGTTTCATAAAATCAGTGATCCCAAACAATTTAACTTTATTTTATGTCATAACTCATTGTTTTAGTAAACGTAATTAATATATTGTTAATGGCACAGTAATCCTTTTGTGATTTCATGTGTACCTAGATAATATTAACAACTGAAGTTGTTTCTTTCTTTCAGGCTAGATTTCATATACTATATGACCGTAATGCTGAGGTTAAACGTTTTCCCTAACGTTTACTGTGTTTGTAGATGATATTCACTTGTAGCTGTTGCTGTTAAAGCAAGCTAAATAGTATTGTAAACTAATATATTTGTTAGTGTGAACCCAAGATCCTAATTTCAATGTTTCCTATTGGCAGTATTGATTTTTTTCACATTTCTTAAATGGTAAACACTTGAAAAAATTGTAGTTAAAATAGTATCAATGTTTGGTGAATCTATCATCCGAAATGAAGAGGGATTATTTGTTTTATAGGTAAAAGCTGCAAATCAATTGCTAAGGCAGAGAAGAAGTAAACAGCAAGAGGACCATGGCTAAAGAAGGATTAGGCAGTTGTAGAAAGACAACCTGGACAATTATTCAGAACATCTTCACTACTAGTAATAGCAGCATGCGAAGAGGCAAAGAGAAAGATGCCTATTCTGGCAAGGCGTCCATGGACCCAGATCAAATATTTTATAAAATATTTAAAACATAAACCTTCTATGTTAAAGCTAAAGAACTAATACAGTTTCCTAAAAATTTCACAGACATAATAAATATTTGCTGGCATATAAGTCCATAATGTTGGATCATAAAGTCTGGGCTTGGTCTTATACTCTTCATCAACCTGTATATGGAGCTTTTCATTCAAATAGTTTTTTCATTCATTTTTCATTCAAAATGTTAGAACTCGATGATATTAGAAGGATTTCAAAATATATACATGATTTTCATTATTAAATTTATGTGCATCATATATAATTGTGCGAAAGCAGCATGTACTAGTAATTTGATTACATAGAGTAAATAAGTTAGAAAATGAATATCCATGACAAAGACAGGTATTGAATCCATTTATATTTTTGTACCTTGTGATATAATATGGCATGATATGAGAGGTTTCCGGAGAATTGTAGCCTGCATTAAAGTTAGATGACAATAGTGATCATACTCCTTGTACAAAGGCAATGCACCGTTCCATTATCAATTGATAGCACTGTCAACAATTCCTTCTAGTCTAAATTTTGGTAACCATTGTCTCAAAAACAAAATCGTTTGCAGTGTTAATGATATGCTCATTAAATATAGTAATGATTAAGTAAGGTCATTCTTGACAAACCCGGTGTGAGCTTAATGTTTGGCAGACCAGATCAGATTAAAAAATTAGGCTACCCATAGGATATTGTGAATATGTTACCATGTAATACCAGGTGCTTAATGATGTTGGTTTCTCAAACAGTGATGCATTTTTTTTTACTGAAGTGTCATTTAGAGCAGCGGTTCTCAACCTTTCTAGTGCCGCGACCCTTTTAATGCAATTCCAAATGTTGTGGCGACCCAACCGTAAAATTATTTTCGTTCATAACTGTAAAAATGTATATTTCCGGTGGTCGTAAGCGACCCCTGGCAAATCGTTGTTCGACCCCTGACGGGGTCGCGACCCACAGGTTGACAACCGCTGATTTAGAGCAACAACTAACATGAGCAAATATAGAAACCACGTGCTTCCTAACTACAGAAAGTACAAATACTCTTATGTTCTGGGCATGGATAGGTTATTATGCATCAAAAGGAAATTACACAATGTGACCAAATGGTCATTTCAGAATTTAAATTGATTCTTTATGGATATAACTATTGTGATTACTTAAACTTAGAAACTGAAGAATTCTGGTTCTTATTTAAGTTTACTTTGGCAATTTAGTTTATTACTGTTTTTTCATTCAAGAACACTTAAGATGAATCGGGCAGAAGTAAGGTATAAAATACCCTCTCATCCAAACAGAAATCTGGAAAACATATTGTAGCATAAGTGATACATTTTCCGTTGCCATAATCTGAAATACATACCCATAGCTGCCAACTATCTTTAACTGATTCACAAATTCACGCCACATAGAAAAAAATCATTAATTCCCCAATTTTCAATTATTTAAAATATTTTTTAAAATAACTGATTTCTCATTAAACGCTAGTTATGATATCAGAAACATTTGTTTTGTATCTTATATGTTATCATCATGTATTTTATGTTTTCCAATTTCATTGTTTTTCTGTAGTGTATAAATATCATTTTAGATGGTGTAAGGTGCTTATAGTTTGGAAAGATTAGGCCCTATACAAAGTCCTCATTATTATTATTATTTATTATATCAGCAGTTGCTGAAGCGGTCCGGTACAAATGGTGGTGGTATAAGTGAAATATAGCTGATAGGTACTGTTTTTACCCCGGTATCAAACATTTCAAGGTATTTTAATATATATATATATATATATATATATATATATATATATATATATATATATATATATATATATATATATATATATATATATATATATATATATATACAGTAGTCCCACTCTTAAACGGCCCTCCCTGACCAGTACCCACCTGCTTCCTAAGGGCAGAATCCTTTGGCACCAACGAGGTTATATTCAAAAGCAACCCTTAAAAACAGCCGATTCTCTAACGCAGCCAGCAGTTTAGTACAAAATATGTAAAATTTCGCCCACATGATCGGCAACGTAGGTTTCTTCAAATGTATCCAGAACCAATTATTAATTAAAATCTTGACGTAAGGTGAACAATTGATTATCTCTATCATCGATACATGTATCGTAGTGTCAAGTTTGCGTTCGAAGTGTTGACTAAAGATTAATATTACAGGTTCATTATCAAAAAAGGCTTTGTTTATACAAAATTGGCTCATTAATGTTTTGATAGACTTTTTGGGCTTAACACATATGTCGAGTTCTTCTCTGATAATTATAACTACTTGTAATTGTTAAGATCATAACAGGGTCAACATAGGCTGTAAATAGATTTTGTTTATTGGCACACACATAAAACTTTGAAGAAAACAGGGTACCATACAGAGACCGAAAAATCACGCTACAATACAATTATGGCTTCCTTTATGAAAACTGCATTTCTTCCACTTGACACAAGTTTTGTCTGCATAATTAAATCACATACAGTTAGCAATAACAGAATAAATCATTATCAAATATTAACAAGTCATCATCCTAACAGAGATGTATGTACAAAGAAATAAATGACGTTTTCAATGTGCATGACACCAATACCCGTTCGCATATCACACTTACGTCAAGATATAGAACTATTAACTATTACTTTCAACCTTTTGGTAATTTGTGGAATTATCTGGCAGTAACCAAACAGGATGAACTATATCACTCTGCTGTCAGAGGAAAATAGACTCACCCATAGTATACTTAACATGACACGGTGTTAGCAAGTAAAGATATTAAGCACAAACACCACAGAAAATGACAGCGCTAGGGCATTTATGGGTAGAGTTGGGTTAGAAATTATAAATCAGTGAGTGAAATAACTATTTCTGTGTACTTTTATCACACCAACATTTTACATTGTTGACATTGATAAGGAGGCTATAATCATACTAAAAGTTTTGCAAAAATTGTAAAACATAAATGTTATACCAAGTAATTAACAAGAAAGATGGACCAATAGAACGATGTATGCATAGAAAATCAAGAGAACAGCAAACTATTAAAACAAATAATTAGATTACACAAAATATTTATTATATTTATCATATGACTGAAATGGTGTAAACTGGACATACAAATTGTAATAATAGTATATGCATATGAAAAAACATCAGAAACATTTGTAGTGCACAATGGGTGTTTTCTATAAATGTAAAATGAAAATATTGCTTTGTACTTTATTTAAAATTTAAAAGAACAATGCCTGTGGAATGTTTCTTTGTTTATAAAACAATTTTAACTATAGCATAAAAGATCTTTGTAAAATATAAATCTTGTTATGGCTAATGGCAAACAATCTTCATAAAGAAGGAAGTTCAAAGTCCCAGGTATAATAATATTGACTGATGTCCTCAGGTGTTTAAACGATGTAACTGACACCTTATATTACTCTGCATAGTATATTCCTAGTGTAACCTCAGTGGTCGCTACTTCCAAGACCTGACTGCTTTGTATGATTGTTTCATCTATCAGATATATAGCATATTTCCCAACTTTATATTTTCTTCTGTCTGCATGATCAGCTTCATGTCCGCTTGATGCTCGTTGGGTTGTGTATACCTGAAAAAGTTTGGTCAGTTACAAAGTTTTGAATGAAATTTATTTATTCTAAACTAAATAAAGCAAGTCTGAATGAATGTTTTACTGTCACAATAGAAGAAATTAATATGAAAAACAATAATGTTCAAATTACATTGCAATTTAGTTAGAAAATTAACAAACAATCTTTACTTAACTTGAACTACCATGTTGTATCACTTTTACAAGTCTTTTATAGACTGCTCTGGTGACCTAGTGGTTATATAATCCACGTCAGATGTGGAAGGTCGTGGATTTGATCCCCGGTAGAGTCATACCAAAAAGTTCTAAAAATGGTACTGTCATGCACGCAGCATTAAGAGGTTAGTGTTAGGACTTGTCTGCCTGTTGTCAGAATAATGTTAATGTTTGTGAGATGATGACCCAGTGTTACGCATCACAATAAACTGACACACTGCAGATGTAAGAGTTTAAATCTTATTATGATTGGATATTTCTCATAATCTATCTTGTCTTAGATCTTGACTAGATAAACTTATTTATCAAGTTTGATAAAGTCATACAAACAAGCACAGGCTATGAGATACAAGATCAATTAATTTTTAACAAAAGTCACAAAACTGCAGAAACAATGAACTTACGCTATACAGAAGTGGCATAATAATCATGATTCCATGTGAAATTCAAGAGAGAGCTTTACATTAGATCTTCATTATTTCTTGTAAAGTCAACTTTCAAAACTAGCTGACTAAACACTGATTTAAAACAGTGAACGTTTATTATTTAAAGTTGAAGTTATTTCAACATTAATACAAACTATGATATGTTCAATATTTCTTTCTTGAATAAATATATGGGACTCTTTTACATATAAGTTACATTTTGAAACTTTGTCTAGATTCAACTTTAATGCTTTTCACTTCCTGTGTGTAATGTTTGCACACATTATAGAAACTTTCATTAACTTATCATATACCAGTACATGTTACTGGTACATTTAAGTTTAAACATTAACTCTTTGTATATGCATTGTTACAATACAATTGTTTCAGTGTAAGATTCTTCAGAGCAAACATTTTGAAATATCCGCTGGTGCTGTTATAACAAGTAGTTTAAAGCTGAACATGACCTTATTGAAAAAAGAGAAGTTGAACAAAATTATGTATTTGATTCTTATAAAATATCAAAAAGAAAATATATTTTCCTGAAACCAGGTTTCGTGTGGAACAAATTCCAAATAAATTTGGCTGTAATGTTTCATTAATAGTACCTTAGTAAACAGATTTTTGTTTGAATAAAATGATTGTCTTCAGTGGGTACCAGACAGGGATCTTGTGAAGAATACTAAAAATGGTATTGCATTTATTATTTTTTAAATCTTTGCAGTCAACTGAAAGATAAATAACCATTTTTTTCATCGCATTTTCCATCCGAATCTGAATCTGAATCTAATTAGTGTTCAAACCTTGCTGTTTTATTATACATATATTAAGGAGAGAAAACATATATAAACCAATACTGTTCAGTCCCTTGTAACAATATTTTTGAAGATAAAAAATCTAATCGTTTTGGAGTGAATCTCCTAATCAAAATATGTAAATCTACTGGTCTGAAATCCATTATTACATGTATGCTAACAACATATATCTTTAAAAAAAATTACATTTACATTTGATAACATGTAATAGAAACTCATAGGGTCAATTTTAGAAAATATATGTACAAAACGATGCCTAATTCATACTGAGTATACTCCTTGAGTAGATGTGGGCTTTCTTTACTGAATAAAATATCTGAATACTTCGGGAATAGTTCAGTAAAAGTGCCTAATACTAGTAGATAATTTAACATAATATAACTATGTACTCTTATTAATATTCTGTATTTTTAAAGGTATTGATTTTTTGCTTAAAAAAAAGAAAAAATTTTTAAATCAATACACACCTTTCTTGAACTCATTTCCATAAGTTTTGTGCATAAACTGCTGTTCTTTGCTACTCTTCAGACTTTGGAAATATCAGCTGAATTTTCTGAAAGCAAGAAATTTGACCATATGCATACTGATCTAAATGTTGAATGCCTCTACTGTCTCTATCAAGGCTATTAGGCGCCCAGCAGTAAACTTTCAGTGATGAGCTAAACTTTGCACTCACACATCAAAGATTTCATATCAACAATATATTCATGTCATTGCTTCAAGAGCAATTTTCAAACATAATTAAGAAAGTTATATACAAGTGATTCGTACGCATGACATAACAGTAATACGTGAATCCGTATTTTATTTTATTATGAAGCAGTCTTAACTCCTGAACGTTAAAATGTTCACGATCGGTAAGTGTGGATTAACCTGTTTTGCATGGGTAAAATTGTATTGTGAGAAAATATGGATACAAGACTCAGTAAAACAATCAAAACAAACAATGCGATCAATAATAGATATCTTATTAATCTGAATGCTATGATATGATACAAAATGTGTATATGATTAAAATATGTTTATATTTCCTGTTCATATTTTCGCTATAAACGAAATAATTCAAATTTTAAATGTTTCTACAACCCCACCCCAGCTTTGCTATCTGTATATATGGATTATGTCGAGCACAGACTACCTATCATATGGCCTAAGTGGCCCTAAACTATTTTAACAATCCGCACTTACTTCTTTTATTGATCATACAAATTTAGAAAACTATAATACATGATGAAGAATTTATTGGTAGCTAGAATAACAACTATATAATGTGGGAATTTATCAGTGCAGGCAGCAGCAAGAAATATGATTAAAATGTCCTTGTTAAACAAAGCCTAGATATAAATCACAGCACACCCCATATTTCGAGCAGGGTAAATTTAAAGGGATGATAATATTACGGTTTTGAAGTAGTATAGTAAATCATACGGATCGTAACACCGAATAAATCTTTAAGTTATAAGCGTCCTTTGAAAATATTATTCATTAAACATGTACATGGTAAATATGGACCCTGACAAGAGGCTCACGAGTACCATTGAAACACGTAATAAATCAGTCTGTCCTGCGCGACAACCGATTTACGCTAGCTTGCGGGCAATAATTTTGAGAGAGAGAGAGAGAGAGAGAGAGAGAGAGAGAGAGAGAGAGAGAGAGAGAGAGAGAGAGAGACTCAATGGTTGACGGTTCAATTAAGGACATAGAAGATAACGTTATGTTTAAAGTCTTAGCCTTGTTGTTATGGAAATAGTAGATGAAATTTAGAAACATGAATTAAAACGGCTAACACGCAAGTTTAGCATTTAGAAATGGGGCAAAATGTATGCTCCTGAATATTTTATATCCGAATTGGCACACCTTCACCTTGTTTCTTCGAACATTCTAATGAAAGAGTAAATTGCTGGCTTTATCAATGTTGCAAAATATATTATATTAGCTATGAAAAGATCTTAAAGATAGAGATCTAATATCCAGTGCCCAATAGCAAACATATTTGAAAGACGAAATATACGTTTTTGTTGCGAGAAAATCTTGTTTGTTCAAAATCAACTTTGAGTTGATACTTTTCCTTTCAACTGCTTCGAAGATCCCGAAGAATGCAACTGTACCAGGCAAAAATGTTCTGTCCGTTTGAAATGACAACTCAAACATTTGAGATTGGAATAAGTATTACAACACATTATTCAAAAACATCGGCTTTGCCATACACCTTCTATCTTCCATTTATTGTATCACAAATAATATCATCAAATGTATTCGTTTATCTCTTTTGGTCGACTGTAACACATTGAATTTGCATTTTTATTGTCAAAGTTTACACTTTAATTCATGCTGTATTAAATCCAAAGGTCACTATAGTTACCATGTTAGTTTCGGAATAAAGTTATTAAGTGAGTGATAAATTGGTCTCTTAAAATGATTCATTTTGATGATTCGATATATCATAGATGGAAGATACGTGTTTCGGAATATGTTTGTATTTCCCATTTGCATAGACAAACAGCTCATTTGATAAAACTAGCAAACGATATGAGATCAGTACACTGTCTGGTAGGATAGCAATTTATGTCTTTAGTCACATTTAATAACATACGTTTAGTGCGTAGAACTGTAAGTAATGAGAGGCATGTTCAGCAAACAGATTGGAAGATCGATTAAACGGACATAATATTGATTGCCATTTTTCGGCATGGACATGCTTCAGTTGTTTGTGAAAACTATATCCATGTTGTTTTAGAAATGCTTTCGGTGGCCCCGAGTGGTATAAAGCGCTCTCCATTATGGATCACTGCCCTCTCACTTCTGCGTGGGTTCGAGTGTCAGATTCAGCCAATGTGGGCATGTGAGAAAGCTTGCCAGTAGCTTCTCGTTGGTCGGTGGTTCTTTTGGGGGATTTCCCCGGTTCTTCCTTTACTATTAATACTGGCTGCCATGTAGAGCCTATCGTGTGGTGAAAAATGGCGTTAAACACTACAACAACAACACCAGCAACAACAATCTGACGAAAATCAGATATCAATTGTTCTATATAAAGATATGACGCGACCGCACAGGGGTCATGTTTTGTTGACCTGTGAATTAGTCATTGGAAATGCAGCTTTCAGAAGACTGAAAGCAAACATATTTTGAAAACCGATCACCAGACGTCATCAGTTCCAGTTTTTCTCAAAACCGATCACTTATTGCATGGTATTGTGGGATTGTGGTCCGCATTCAAGATTTACTTGCCTCCAAAATTGAAGAAGTTGACAACATGTTAATCTATGAACCTCCGAAACTAACAATTTGACAACTGATGTTCTCCATAAGTCATGAGCAATATTACTTTGTTTCGTTGTTTGTTTGCTTAGGATTTTTCATGTAGCTTTAAATAAATTCAATCATTTCGCTACGATGTCTTCAGTGAGGCAGTATATAGTGATGTCACTGGGTCATCATTCCGCAGACATGTAGGATCATGTTTCACACAGTCACATTATCCTGACACCAGGCCAACAAGTCCTAACACTATCCTCTTTATGCTGAGCGTAAAGCGAGTACCATTTGTATAAGTCTCTTTTATGACTCTGCCGGGGATCGAACCCACGACCTCCCATTTCCGCTGCGGACGCTCTAACCACAAGTTAAAACTAGATTATGTTATTGATGATGAAAACTGGTAGTATTATTGGATACAACAGCCTTTTGACACGCTTACATACGGACCTGGTCAATAATACAATACCAGCGACTGAAAAGCAGTAAGTAACAATTCGTAAAGAAAAGAATGTGATTAGTTGTTATGATGACAAAAGGTCAAAAATGGTGCGAGATTGTAATTGGACTATTCTTATCTCGACAAAAGGACAAACGGTGAGAGATTGTAATTGGTCTACAGTTAAAACAGCTGATGATTAAAAAACAGAACTAATTTACTTTATTCACGAAGCAAATAAACAAGCGTCTATGGTTACGTATGTGGTTGCGTGATCTGACTGAATTTACTTCTGAAAATAGTTTTTTTCTTTTTTCTTACCCATATTATTATTTTGTGTTCATTCCTTTTGTTGCCAAATGTTAACATCAGTTTTGAATCGCATATGACAAGTTAATTACGGCCAAAAATAATCAGAATGACATCAACAG
The DNA here is from genome assembly GCA_030141615.1 of Unio pictorum. Taxonomy (NCBI): domain Eukaryota; kingdom Metazoa; phylum Mollusca; class Bivalvia; order Unionida; family Unionidae; genus Unio; species Unio pictorum. Next base: position 872,596 of record JARLTB010000068.1, read on the forward strand.
TTAATTAAGGAACAAGTAGCCGAGCTTATTTTAAACGCCATCTTTTTTACGCTTTCAGAAATAAATAATCAGTGATGCTCGTGCTTTTAATCTAACTCGAACAAATAATGTCAGCATTTAGATCTTCTGGTTTACATTGTCAACTGGTGCGTATGTGTCACCAAGTGGTGCTTATGTGTCACCTTTACCCGTCCATTTCCTCATATTAGACATTTTACCAAATTTATTATGTTAAGACCAAGGGTTTTCTGATGCCATACAAAAAGATGTATTTGCTTGCTGCAGGTGTCACACCGTCTCGTTGAAAAATCATTTTAACCTTTCGCCAAAAAGTAAATTTTGTTATGTTATATAATTTTTTTTAAAAGTATTTTCTAAATGCTTTTTGTTTGTTTGTATATTAACAGTCCGTGAAATGTTTCGCAATTAGCATTTCTTATTTCCTCTGCTTCGCTGCTGATGTGTTTGATATATTTTTTATATTTTGGTTTTGCAATATTACATCAGATTTCACTAATGCCATTTTGGTTTAACTCTAACAAGTTTATTAGTCTCTACTTGTTGCAGATTTATAGTTTGGTTACATAGACGATATGTTGTACCTTCCTCACTTTAAATGATATGAGATATCAGGTTGTTTAATAAATATATTTGCTTACTTTAAATAGTTAGCGATTACAGACTGTTCAACAAATCCCACTGCATACTTTTGCTACTTTGTGATAACAGGTTGTTGAATAAATATTGTTGCAAACTTTCAATACTTTGCGATTACATATTGTTTATTAAATACCATAGAATACTTACTTTTCATCTTTGTTTTGTCCTAAAGGCATATAGCTTACTTCTAAAACCACGGTATTTTTGTATTCAGCTAATTACATGATCCGAGTTTTTTTCTTCTTCCTCATATGAGGAACACCAAATTATCATCTTTTTATAGTTACGTGTATCATAAAAGATGGTCATTTTAAGTGTATCTGTTTCACAGGTCTGCATTAATACAAAGAAATCTATATATGCCATGAAAATATAATGCTCTTAAAATGTTATGATTTTTGGGCTTGCTGCAGTAGAAGACTTAATTGACTAACAAAAAGCTTACCTTTAAATGTTTTCTTTGGAAATGATATATCCTTTCGAAGTTTAATACATTTTTCTATAGAGTACCAATCTTTGTACTTGCTTCCTGTTTTTAAATTGACCCATCAGTTAACCGTACACAACAATATTCATCAGGTTTTAGAAATACTTTTTATTCTTCAAACGTTAAGTATTTGTTTCATTGCTTTAAAGTTGAATGGATTTATGTGGATGATTTCAATTTTCTTCTTGAATATACTGTTCTATGTATCTATTTTAGTTTAAATCCTCACTGAAAATAAAATTGGACTTCCGACAATGGCTAACGTATGGACCTGGATTTGGTTTTGTTTTTGTGGTTTATTTACGTACTCGATAGTTTAGGTGCTGAAGGCTTGGTACATTTTATCTTCTAATAATTTCATTTTAATTTGTGACAAGTCAACCGATTTAGGGAAGTGTTATTTTTCTTTTTCTTCTTCATCATATTCTTCTTCTTCCAGTAGAATGGATACTCTTTAAAATAGTAGCGCAGATATGTCAGTCAGTGTCTGCGTGGGTTAGAGTCTCAGACTGGGCCAATGTGGGTATGTGAGAAAGCTTGCCAGTATCTTCTCGTGGGTCAGTAGTTCTTTTCCGGGGTTTTTCCCGGGGTTTTCCTCCACCATTAATAATGGCTGCCATTTATAGTATATCGTGTGCTGAAAAATAGTATTACACCCTTCAACAACATCAAATGCTTTTAAGAGAAACTGGTGCCCAACCAAAATGTTGTTCCTCTTATGCACCTGCAACTAATCTTGAAAATCTCTTCACCATTTTCTCTGACCCTTGTTACCCCACTTTTACTTTAGAAAGTTGTTTATTGTCCATGTCACGTGACTACATGACCTAATTGACATGTAGGTGGCGAGATTTGTATAGTTTTGTCATTGGGACAAAAATGGCCAGATCCAGGTCAAATTTCAGCAAGAACGCATTTTCGTCTCGCCTGTCAGCAGATTAAAGACATGACGAATGCTATGTTCATGATTTTTGAGAAAATAAATAATTGTCCGATCTATTTCAAGCAGGTATATCCCATGGAAAGGTCTTTCAAGTTTGCTGTGCCAGCTAGTAAGGGGCTACCCCATTTTGACACCAAATGGTGTCGGCAAATTCCAACTTTTGCAATAGGGAATGGACTTTGACCCTGCACCCCAGCATAAATCTCCAAATATAAAAAAATGGTGTGGCAAGGGACAGCGGAAACTGTGGAATGGTACAAGGAAATATATTACGAATACAATGATGTTTAGTTTGGAATATACCAAACACTTGCCATGCATTCATTTGTATCGACAAATATTCGCAGACTCTAGGATCACTTCATGAATTCATGTCAAAACTCACTAATTTTTATGACCATTTTCACAAAATTGCGAGTCTGTAGGGTTGGCAGCTATGCATACAGTGTAATATTCCTGAAAACAGAAGTTGCTATTCTACATTTCACGCAGCATTACAATTTTTATCCTATTCTCACTAAATGCAATAGCTTGTACAAGAGAAGAAGTACTGACGATTTTAATTAATATGACATAGTCAAAACATTTGTTGGCAAAAAGTAACGCCATCACCACCAGCGACAAGGTGTATGAAATCATGTCTGAGAAATATGTGAAGATTAAATACACTATTTTCAGATTCTAAACCCAATAACAATCCCTAATGTAAAGCCTCTTAAAACTTATGTCTATCACTGTGTGGTTGTGTAGGTCAGTATATAACTGTGGGTGAATTTATGTTCATGACGTTAAGTGACCTTAACCTTGTTTCTTTGACGTTCTGATTTCCATATCTCGCCATCTGCCTTAATATCTGCTTTTTACTGTCAATTAATTGATCTTTAAATCTAAGAAACTATCATGTTTACCTCTGCATCTTGTAATCATTTCTACCGCATCCCGAAATATATATTTTGCAGGTAATTCGCCTTTACTGTTCCGATCCTCTATCATCCAGTCCATTGATCGTAATTAACAATGAGCTTGCAAAATACGTATTTCAGTTGATACAAAATACGTATCTCAGTTGATGCAATTCCATTTTCTGCAAAACCTGAACGGCCTTTAAACATTATATTTTATAAGGTGTGAATTATTCAATTATTATGTGCTATCTGTCTATTGCACAACCACATAACTTGATGAGCTCTTTTGCAATTCCAAAAGAACTTTGGAAGGCTAGAATGTTTAATGGATCAGGTACCTGTACAAGATCAATCAGCAATACAGTACATCAGTGAAAGGTATTTTGAGTTACGAAATGTACAAGTTAAGTGACCTGGAAAGTCGACTTCAAGGATAGAATAACATTACACTTTGGTATGATTCACATCGCTAAGAGAGGACACAAAATACAAACTGCTTATGTATTAGAATAGCTACCACGATCAACTAACTCTAAACACATTTATTATATCGCAGATTGGTTTCACTCCATGTATTTCCTTTCTGGAACTAAAACAAACGTTAAGGTTATCAAATTGGACTTTATATATTCTCTGATGTATTGTTATGTGTAGGATATTGGTATTGTTCTATAAAACTCTGCATAATATACTATAAAACCAATTCGTTATTAATTTATTCATCTAACAAGGCTGAAACAAGACCAACTAGCCAAGAAACACATATTTTGGAACACATAGCCATCTGTTTCCATTTGCAACTTTTGACCTGATGTATGTGAGAGGCAGAGAATAGGGCGATCCATAAAATACATTACATCCATACAATTATTGAACACTAAATATATCAGTTTCCTGTCAATACAATTAGTAACCTGCCATAAGCCAGTAAAGATCAATCACCAAACAACACTCGATATTTCTAAATAATCTTTTCGACTTGTGTTGTGATTATATTGTCCGTCACGCTACTGTCATTGAATTCCATTTCAACATACTCCACAATTTTACATAGTAATGTCAAGGCATGGGCTCGTTCGTTGCAAAACCCATCACTTTCTTTTTGTGTCTTTGTATTGCATGAGTGTTAATGATACAATGACGATTATTATGTTTTGAAAAGTATTTTATTTTTTCAATTTTATTAGAAATATAACGCTTAGGCTGAAGGGTATTTTGAGAAATATACATGAAAGAGCGAACACCAACACGAAGAGATACACTACGTTCCATTGGTTTCTCTCATACCGTAGTTTCATGTTTGTATGAGTAGAGTGAAGATTGCTTCTTGCTGTTTATCATGCATTTGACAACTTATATTTAAAACAAAACAAAATGCAAGAATTTTTTGTCTGATAGTTTCGTAGATGGAAGTTTTTCTTGTACTAATTGCAATAATCCACGGATATTATGTTCAAATGTTAACTCAAAATGATTTTGTTTTAAGAACAATAATGACTGCTGTAATAAATAAGCAGCAATGAAACAACATAAATCAACGAAACGTCTGGTGTAGCAAAGCAAGATGTCAGAGTAAAATTTTTCAAGTGTGTGAAATCATACACAGCCTATAGACCTCCAGAGATATGCTGACAGTTTTAGATGTTGGACCACAAATGTAACCATAATCTGTCCAAAAGTTCCAAAGACAATTCACACTTGATCTAATTAAGGAGAGCATAATTCTGCACAGAGTTTAACAAAACTATACTATTGCACTGTTTTACATTTCGCAAATGAAGTTCGTTCGGGATTTATGTTGGCGCACACATTATGGTAAACACGTATTAGTACCTGTCTTGGTCATACATAAACTCTAGCAGTCTACCATCATTCTGCAAATTCTTTCTCAAAAAGCAAGAACAGGCTGTCGATGAGCGTTGTGAATATTCCGTGTATAACACCGTGTGTTGAAGGTTACGCGACCAATTTGAAAAAACCAAATGGAGCCTAGGCCCTAATAAAACCGGCATAAGATAAAAACATGTGGAAATAGATTATAACTCACATGCGATATTTTTAGTAGCCCATGCTAAATATACTTTGAAATGATGGAGCATCTGCTTGTGTTTGAAACCTCAGGTGATATTATAGTTTTTTTGTTATGTTTGAATAACAAAATTGTACCGAACCCAAATTGATGTAAAATTATGTTGTGTATCCATAAGTTTCAAGCATGACTATCAATCTAACACAAGATCTGTTTAATAGCAGGCATGATATAATTAATATTTAAAAATCAGGAAGATCACTATTTTATACTCGAATGTTTTACTGCTATTATCTTACTTTATGGCAGTGATAAAAGAAATTAAAAAGAGTTCATAGAGTTGCATATTACACTTATATTCTAATTTTCTCATGAATTTCATCATATATGTCAAATTTTATCCTTTTTTTCTGAATTTACTCTACATTAGCATGTAATGAAAATAAATATGTATAACTGACACAACAATAAATAAATTAAAATAAACATATATTAAATCACATATAATTAACAATATCTCGAAGTTTTCTTTCCCTGGACTCTTCACTGCAACTCAGTAATCATGGGTTCGTTATGAGGTAATAAGGAATACATCGGTATACGTAAGAAATGGGGGACTGTTTAAAGAAGGATATTCTATAAAAGTATGAATGTAATTGATATAGCACATAATGTTCTTGACATTTACTCATCTCGATCTATCGAAATCAAGATCATGTCCATATTAAGTGAAATCCCTTCTGCGACATATGATCCCGACATTGAATAACATCTGCTGAAACATTCCTGAAGCGAAATTCAATAATTTCTCAAGGTTGGCTTGTAAAACCTGCAGATGATGTCTTTGGCAAAACGGTTCATTGTTTCAAAGAAGAACTGTGTGGAGTTACATTTGTCCCAATATGCTATGGGCCATGTTAATCAAGCGTTTGCACAATTTGGTCTGAAAGTACAAATATGGTTTTGCGGGGCATGTTATTAGTATAGTATAAAATCATCATACTGCTAATATATTTTCTTCGAAGATAGCTTAGTTTTGCTACTATATTTTCATTTATAATTTCATATGATTTATGCTTTATTTATAGTGATACAATTGTGAAAAATAGTTTTAACGTAATATAATGGATATATCATTACCGTTTATGGTTCTAATGCGTTTTGAAATTGAAACTAAATACGTCTCGGATAACTAAGAACGGTTTTACGAAACGTAACACAGAACAACATAGACTCTGGAAGATTTTTCAAATCGGATTTCGAAAACATAGGCTCTGTTGGCTTCAATGTGTTGTGCTTTCGGCTTTAGTTCGTGTTCACAGTTATTAGATTCGTATATGCCTCAACACTGTTAATGTATTATGTTTAGTCTTGTCTAATACTCGAGCAGTTAAAATTTTATTTTTTGAATTTGAATTGTTAGAAAAGCTTAGATAATACGACTAAGACTGTAATATCTCCAAGCAAAATCGTATGACCTCAATATTACTAATAAATTATGTACGCCTTGAATTTTCATAAGGTCAAGTTACAGTTTCAGCATGTGGTTACCTGCTTTCTTACCCACGATAAAGAAGTGTAATACAGAATAAAGTTACCTGGAGGGCTAAAAAAGAGATATAGCTCAGGTACTTAATACCACTGCGTTTCCCTACTAGACATACATAGCTCGCAGTACGAAATGGATATTTCTATTTCTTTAGCGCTGTCGGTATGTTAATCAAATATAATCTCATTGACTATTGGTTGCCTCTCGACGACAACGCCCCATTAGGAGTTGTATAAATAGAAAAGGCACAGATAACCTACGATCTTCACGCAGGCTAGGAACAGAGAGCAAAACCATTTTTTAAGGATGAGGAATCTCGCCATTTTCCTGCTACTTTTGGCCTTGTGTGCTGTCGTCTTATCATCTGGTATGTCTTTATTTCGTTTTCATTCTTTCTTTACATGTATTGTCCTGCCTTTAATTTGCGTGGTCTTTTTCTGGTTTGCATTTATTATATTGGCTGCATATATGTGTTAGATGGTATGTGAGTGTTATTATGATCAGAAGCAATAATTGGAACGTTGTTATCGGAATTAAGCCTCAGAAGATGGTTTTTATTGTTCAACTCATTTTGGTACACATCGGATATATATATATATATATATATATATATATATATATATATATATATATATATATATATATATATACCAACACGCAAAAATTGTATAATCATCAGGTATTCATTGATGTAAATTTAGCAGAATTTGGTTACAATGAGAGAAGAAACAAACATATTTCGAAAACAACTACATAAGTAGAGTTTAACGTTGATACAATCTTACCATGTTACACACTTTAGATCCTAATGGGAAAATCAATAAATTTAACAAAGTAGCAAGTAATACCCTAATTTTTTTAAGACTTTGTAAACAAGCTTACAGTCTACGATCGATTTAAACAATGCTTATGCACCTAAGTACTGGCTAACGTAAAATATCCTTGAGTTAAGTATCTTGAACGAAAAATGGAGTCGGATATTTGTGGATTATTTCGCGTTTACAGCAATTACATTTCATGAAGCGGATATACCTAACAAAATGAAATGGTTATCACTGTTACAAGGAAAGTTTGGAAGTATGAGAGCTATATGTTCAAAATCCCTGAAAGTCTTGCTTTTGAAAAAACGCCAAGATTAAACTCATCTCGTAACTAAATAATTCATTCAATATAGTGCAAAAGTCATTATGCTCATAACTAATCGATAGTAGAAGTTATGAGTCATTTACATCTCAACATAATTAGTTTGGGAAGTTTCCTGCTCCTTTGGAAGATATCAAAATATATTACATTAAATATTTTCCTTTCTTCTTACATTTTTTAAACATATTAGAATCCCAGTAATACTATTACTTCTTTAGGACAAACTAACACGATCAAATCAGAAGGTGAAGCGGATGAGCCTCATCCGTTTTAGTCTAATATTATATATGTTTGCGAGTTTTTGATACTGAGTTTCAAGATATAAATGGACACATAAACCAAACAGAACCTCCTATAATCTATTAACTGGCTTATATTACTGACGCAGCAGTACTCTTTATTTACCAGATTCTCTTGCAAGGTAATTTATTTATCAGAAACATGTTTAAGTGGCTTTATACTAACGCATCAGACAACGCACGGCTGCAACTTTGATTAAATGACATAAAGTCTCTAAAACGATTTGAAACATGAAAACCAAAGCCATTTTCGAGCTAGCTGACGTTGTGTCGATAGAGGAGGCTTGGTGAAGTTATATTGTCCTAATGTACATCAATTAATGATATAATTATATGGACTTTTCTTTGAAACATTTTAGCGAAGGAAACAAACTTTTGTGACTGTTATCTTAACGACATAAGTTTTTTGAAATGAAATGACACAGGTCTCCTCTAAAATGGATACCGGCATAATTAATTATTTTTAATTTATTTATTGTGAATCACATATGCAGCTTAGACACGAGGGATACATGCATGCAATAGCGCGTGCGAAACATCAGAAAATATTCCTATATATAAGTGACATTTTGTTTCACATTTTAATAACATGATCTTGAAATGTTTTATTAAAGTCAGATAGTGTATGCATACGTTGATAGTTAGGTTTATTACTATTTTATTCATTGCATGTCGCATTTCTTTTCAAGAAATGATTTGCTGTTGTTAACGATTGTTTTAGTAAATAATATACTGCCAGTAATTTCTGAGAGAAAGCGGATTCCTCTATTTCCAGCCAATTATAAAATGATGCGAAATGTCCATCGTTATATATTGTTTGTTTAGAATACAATAATGGTAAAACTGACACATTCTTGGGGTCCCAACAGGACATGTTAGATATGTTGTGTGCGACATCATAATATCTATCCCCTGTAAACCAAAAACTTATGACATCAAATACATATGAAAGCAGACCAAGAGTTTTCAGTTATATCACACTGTTGCTTCATAATTATCATAATTGTACAGGAGAGTATACGGTGTCTTTTTCGACATCGCATCTGGAAATCCAACTATTCCCATCCCCCGCTACGTCATGATTAAAATACATTCCCTAATGCGTTTGGAAATCTCTGCATATGCATTCTCTTCCAGGCGTTCGTGAACGCAGAAGCAACATAGATGAGAATGATGCCAAAGCTGCATTAGCAGTTTTACTACAAGCGATCGATGAGGGAAAAATAGACATTAAGGAGTAAGTTTCTTAACCACATGTATCCTGTAGAGTATTTGATATCTTTAGCTATATCTATCTAGAGTAGTAGTTATAATTATAAATCTCGAATATGTATGATCAAAAGTGGAATTTACGATGTTCATGTTGACTTGCTCGAAGCTTAATGTGTGATTCGGATCTCAAATGGCTTCTTTCTTGCAAACCATATATATATATATATATATATATATATATATATATATATATATATATATATATATATATATATCTATATATATATATATATATATATATATATATATATATATATATATATATATATATCTATCTATATATATATATATATATATATATATATATATATATATAGAGAGAGAGAGAGAGAGAGAGAGAGAGAGAGAGAGAGAGAGAGAGAGATGGATACGGAAGTTGCCTACAAGGTAAAATATATGGGTAGTAGAAAAGCAAATCCATATATGGATTACCGTTCATATTTTACAAATTATTTTAACTGTTTAATCGCATACACATACGATATAGAGAATGCTTAATAGACGATTTCCTCCTCACGCTACGAACTTCATCAGCAGCCTGCTTTTATTGTATTTTGACTATTAACACCACTCGATGGAGTGGTAGGCGATACTAATAGATTGTTGCGGATATGCGAGATGTTGTAATGAGATTTAATGGACCTAGAAGTCTAAATACAAGCTCTTCTGAAATATCACGGCACAGCCAGAGAGATTGGCTGGCCATAATGTAACTTGGAAGTGAGTACACCTCTTAGATTGAGAACAGGCTTGCTTCGCGTGGTGGTTAAAAAGTAAAAAAACATGCTGAAAATGGACCGGGGCAGTTACAACCTTCCACATATATATAACAATCTGTTAACATCGCTCACCATTCCATCAAGTGATGTTAACAAGCAGTGGACAGTATATGTCTGCTGATGAAGTCCTTATCGTGAGGATGACTGCTTCAGGATAGCGTTGTATATATATTGTTTTTGAATTTGAGTGAACATATAAAGAACTTTGTCCATATGATTGATAATATTACAAATATTTCCTTTTCACAGTCTGATGGCCGACAGAGAAAATAATCCGAGTCGCAGACTTTGGATACGATGGCCAGGCAAAAAATAACCAACTCGCAATCAGCTCAGTATCAAATGTCCGAAATAGCTGACAGCCACCCAATGTCTCGTGTAGTGAGCTCGCTAGGGACTGCTTGCCTGAAATAGCGTATACCAGAACCTTTACAAAAATATTTTTTTATATTGCAATTATGAAATAAAAATAATTCTGATTTAATATTCTTGAACCATTTGAACTTGCTTGCATAGACCATTCGCCATATCACAACCAACAGGTTATCAATGACTAATCATATTCTCTACACCATATTCTAACATCCCATCAATGCGGTAATGGAACGGGAGTCAGCCATATCCATATAATGTGAGGATCTATTTTGCAACACTTTTAACACACAACAAAATAACTTTACTGAATACCAAATAGTCTCTCTCTCTCTCTCTCTCTCTCTCTCTCTCTCTCTCTCTCTCTCTCTCTCTCTCTCTCTCTCTCTCTCTCTCTCTCTCTCTCTCTGTGATATCCCGCTGATATATGGTCTTTCATTGGATTGGTGACTGACCGAAATATTTATCAGTTGGATATATAGTGTGTCTTAATTAACGATTCGGCTAACGAGCATGTGGTGTATTTACATGTATATATATATATATATATATATATATATATATATATATATATATATATATATATATATATATATATATATATATATATGCTACATTAGAAACGCTACACTGGTATCCCATTTCAACGATCAAGTTTTTGTTTCCAGCCATTGTTTCCTCTTAGGAACGAATCGTTCCAAGAACAACCCATGGATAACATTCATATGTATTATCCTCCTTAACGTATCCTCATCAAAACCATGGTGCCATAAATCAAAATCGATAGTCAAAAAGATACATTACTATTATATATTCACTACCATCATACCTATATTGTGTTCGTATGTGTGTTTAGAAAAATGAAAACCTAAAACTGGTACACATACAAAGACGTTAGTATTTGAAGCCTGCGATGATTATGTTTCTAATCGCATGAACTCCCATCTATTTATACGCATAATTTGACCATGCTTAAGGTAGAGTTATATGACAACTTCAGTACCATTAAACGGGATTTCAAAAATCAGCCAGGAACGAGTCGATGATCACAATTGCGTCTGCAAGTTATAGTGTAAACTCTATTTAATTGATAAAATGTAGCACATTTTCTATTAACAAAACAATAGATTAAATTGATTATAAACGTGTGCACTGTTGAGGGGTATATAATAAAATTTGCATTTTTACCATTCACTTTCAAATATTGACGGATTTAAGCCCATCCTGACTTAGTATACACTTTGCAACATTAGTGAAAAATAACCAGACTTGTGGTGCATTATCAGTAATAGAGGTCGACAGTGATATTATGACCGACGTTTGCAAACACAGACGAGTTCAAGACGGCCTCGTCATCGGAAGCATGCTGATCTTCAATAATATGTTCGAGTTCAGTGAGTTAAAATATACATTCAAGTTATGTACCAATTTAATTAAAATGCCACAAAAAGAACATGATACGAAAATAGGTCTCATTTAAGCAGTTATCTGACGGTCATACGTCATCAATGTTTTCAACTTCAGCATTCCTGTTGCATTGCCATTTCGCATAAAGAAATATGTCAATCATGAGCGCCTCACTTTGTACTTTTGTTTCCATCCTAGAATAAAAATAATTTGTAAGCACATGACCTGGCGTGAGCTTGACGAACACCTTAACTGAATGTTCAATAATTAGAGTTTGAAATTTTTTGTTAATGTTGATGGCCTGGTGTGACTTGAAGAATAATTTGTATGTACAGACACTGATATGATTTCCAAGAATAATTGTATGTACAGGGCATGATCTGATTTCGCAGAATTGTTTGCATGTCAAAGGCCGGTTGTTATTTCGAAGAATCCTTCGCCTGGTGTGCTTTTGAAGAAAACTTTGTATGTACAGAGCCTGATGTAATTGTAAAGAATTTTATGCTGTTAAAGGCCGGTTGTGATTTCGAAGAATATTTTGTATGTACAGGGTCTGATGTAATTGTGAAGAATACTTTGTGTGTACAGGGCCTGATGTGATTTCGAAGAATATTTTGTTTGTACAGGGCCTAATGTGATTTCGAATAATATTGTATTTAGAAGGTCTGGTGTGATTTCTAAGAATACTTTATCTGTACTACTCCTGGCGTTATTTCGAAGAATACTTTGTACTACGCCTGGTGTGATTTCGAGGAATACGTTGTATTTAGAAGGTATGGTGTGATTTCGAAGAATACTTTATCTTTACTACGTCTGGCGTTATTTTGAAGATATATTTTGTCTGTACTACACCTGGCGTGATTGCGAAGAATACGTTGTATTTAGAAAGGTATGGTATGATTTTGAACAATACTTTATCTGTACTACGCCTTGTGTGATTTCGAATAATACGTTGTATTTAGAAGGTCTGGTTTGATTTCGAAGAATACTTTGTCTGTACTATGCCTGGTGTGATTTCGAAGAATACGTTGCATTTATAAGGTCTGGTGTGATTTCGAAGAATACCTGAACTGTACTACGCCTGGTGGGATTTCAAAGAATATTTTGTCTCTACTATGTATGATGTGATTTCGAAGAATGCGTTGTGTTTAGAAGGTCTGGTGTGATTTCGATGAAACTTTGTCTGTACTATGTCTGGTGTGATTTTGAAGAATCCTTTTTCTGTACTACACCTGGTGTGATTTAGAAGAATACTTTGTCTGTACTACGCCTGGTGTGATTTCGAGGAATACGTTGTATTTAGAATGTCTGGTGTGATTTCGAAGAATACGTTGTATGTATAAGGCTACTTAAGAGTTACAAGAATACATTGTACGTACAAGGTATGATGTGATTGGAAGAATATTTCGTATGTACAATGTCAAGTGTGACTTGAATAATGATTTGTATGTACAAAGTGTTGTATGATTTGAAGAATACCTTACCTGATAAATGATTGGGGTAAGTTTGACAGATATTTTCTGTGTACAATGTCTGATGAGATTTTTGAGTTCCATCAACTATTTAATATTGATAGACATTGATAATAAATGAGAATAATAATAATCCTGTACCTCCACATGGACTGATTGAAATATTTGTTCACACATTACCAGCCTTCAGTAACTATGTAATACAATGTTCAGGGTCTGGTATGGCGTTGAAGAGAGAACTGTACGTCTGTAATATTTTAGTATAACATACTCGAATACTTTATCTGTAAAGCCATGTAACCATTTAAGATAACGTTAAATACTTGCAGATACATGTCTAGCTTATGGAATAATGGCATTCCACAGAGTCGATCATACTATGGAGGAGACTGTTATATATAGTGGGAGATTGTTATGCAGAGACAGAGAGACTTACGAATAGATGTATACTGTTCTGAATAGAAGTCGAATACTTTTTATATAAGGAGATTGTCATGTATAGAGAGATACTGTTATATATAGAGTGATAATGTTATATAGAGAGAGAGACTTTCGAAAAGAGGAAGAATGTTTTTCATAAGAGGATATAAATATCTATAGATGTATAATGTTATATACAGAAGGAGACGGTCATACTTAGATGGAGACTGCTATATATAGAGGAATGACAGAGTGTGTTATATAGAGGGGAGACATATGAAACGAGGACGACACTTGTTAATAAAGAGGATACGGTTATATATTAAGGGAGACTTATATATAGAGGGAAGAGTTATTTATAGAGGGGGACTACTATGTATACATGGAGTATGTTATCTATAGAATGTCATTATCTATAGAATGTCATGTATTGATGGATACTGTTATATATATATATATATATATAGTGAGAATGTTATGTAGAGAAGGAGAGTGTTATGTATAAGGAGAGACAGTTTTATATATAGACGAGTATGTCATGTATAGCGGAAGACTGTTATATATTGGAGAATGTTATAACTATCTATCTATCTATCTATCTATCTATCTATCTATCTATCTATCTATCTATCTATCTATCTATCTCTTTCTCTCTCTCTCTCTCTCTCTCTCTCTCTATATATATATATATATATATATATATATATATATATATAAATATATATATATGCCTTTTATTTTACCCATGAATTGCTAGTCGGATCATTGGAAACGTGTGCATGAATTTTAAGTATTTTATTTTGTTCATGACCTCTGACTCTTTACAGCGAATATAATGAAGACGGTGTCCTCCTCAATGCAAATGGTCTCGCGTAGCTAGGAGGATTCAATCTGTTCCGTTACTATTCAAAACGAGTTTCACTGTACTTTTGTCCACAAGACTCACATAATTTTGCGTAAAATGTATTTCGTTTTATTGACGAATAGTTATAGAAAACGACTTTGCCCTATACTCATTAAATGTTTTCAAATGTAATCTTCGTTTGAGCGATAAAGAGGTTTAATAAAGGTCACCAGTTCAAACATATGTATTAACAATAAATAAAAGATGTACAAGTTGCCATCCGTTAATTATGTTGAAACGACAATGGATTCTGGTATTAGAAAAGCAAATGTTTACATTGCAATCATTAATCTATAAAGCTCTCCGCCAATACACATATTATGGCTTTTGAATGACCTTTAGGTTGAGAGAGAAAGCGGGGTGGCAGAAGAGGGAAGGATATAATTTAAATGTTCCGGAGGTCAATGTCAAATCCCACATGGTTTCTAACTGTCCAAAAAAATGACTGTATTTCCAAACAAACGACGAACATAAAGTCTGATAATCTAAATCTAAATTATTGATAACTTCCAAGGTGAAATAATATTGTCACGAAATTGTATACGACTATGTTCAATATGTATATGTGGTCAAAATTCTAGTCTCGATTTCGTTACTGCGTACAGCCTTACCGAGGATAGTTTATTATTTTATGGGCTTTTTAGTTATTTCGGCATAATGAGCGAACGCTCAGCTCATGCTGCATGTGCGAAATCGCCTGCAGTTTAAAGTACCTAGCTGCGCATATCTGTCACAGCTAGGGGTATATAAGGACGAAATTATAAGACAGAAATCACATCACGATCCAGTCTTGTCGGAAAAGCTTCTATCCTAAACTGAGCAATCTATCAGCTAAAAGAGCTGACGTAGTGTGGTGACGTGTTGTGCTGAAGTGGTGCAGTGTTGTGGTAACTGCGTGTGTGGTGACGTGTTATGCTGAAGTGGTGCAGTGTTGTGGTAACTGCGTGTGTGGTGCCATGTTGTGGTGACTACGTGTGTGGGCTTGTCTATGCTGACCGTGTAATGCCCGTGTGTGGTGCCTGTGTATGGTGCTTACATATGCTGCATATATCTCGTCATATGGACGACGTAATATTTATTTAAATATCTTCTTTGCAGTCTCGTTATATGAACGACACCTGCATAATTTCATTCTACACAAATCTCGTCCCATGAACGAGAACTTCAGAACTTAGGGTTCACAATTGCATATATCTCGTCATATGGACGACGCATTATTTATTTAATATCTTCTTTACAGTCTCGTTATATGAACGACACCTGCATAATTTCATTCTACACAAATCTCGTCCCATGAACGAGAACTTCAGAATTTAGGGTTCACGATTGCATATGTCTCGTCATATGGACGACGTATTCTTTGCATATTTGCATCTATCTCGTTATACGAGCCTTATATATATATATATATATATATATATATATATATATATATATATATATATATATATATATATATATATATATATATATATATATATATATATTCATATTTGTAAATTCATTCTTATACTTCTTTTTTTTCATTACGTTACTGAAATTCATAGTTCCATGTTAGGAACATTTATATAAATAGATTTTTCTTATATTTTGTAAAATATTGGTGTCAGAGTTGATTTTTTAAAATTGCGTTTATAAAATAAACCTCTTATTAACGCAGTTGTGTTCCGTGTCTTCACTAATCTAGTCCCGACTCGGTCTATCATGTGAAAAATATACTAGAATCAAATGTAAGAAATGCCACAAGCTAGTGCTTAGTTGAATCGCATGTCACATATGCCACCGAGCTAGCGTTTAAGAGAATCTCATGTTATGAATGACCTCGAGATATTTGAAACCCCGTCAAATATTTCCTTCCGATCATTGAAAAGAAAATGTATTCAAAACAGGATGTCAATACGAGTTCTAATATTACACAACCTATTATTTGTCAGCACACTTCAAAAGTAAAAACAATCCTTTACATGTATAATTTTATTTCTTTACCTCAAATGAACATTATTACAGTTATGTTGGAAGAAAAATAGATTTTGTGATAACTTTCATTTTTAAGACAAAACATATTTCGTTTGAATTGATTGCCGATCTTTAAGCCGACATTTATTTTAAAATTTAATTACTCGTTGATTTAAGTCCAATATGATTTTGTCGTAGCTTTTTCGATATTGTTCATGCATTATTTAACAAATGGTACATTAAATTGTTTGATATTGTTTTCTTCAGATAATTAGGAATGAACAGTTTTCATCGTTGTCACGTAGATAGGATGATGATATATCTATTGAAGTACGTATATAGAAGCCTAAATCATTCTGACTTTGTGATTTATTGAGTTCGAAAGCAGCTGTAATTATTCAAATAAAACATATGCCACATAATATGTATGAAGATTCTATAACATGCAATTATTCAAATTAATTTAACAAATACTATTTCATTAATTTTCAAAATTTTAAATTCGCTTGCTGTTAAATATCACTATTAATTTATTCTCATTAGTTATGATGCAAAAAGTAATTCTGAAATATGCAAATCATGATAAGTTAGGTGACCATGCATTAACATGAATATGTTAATAAAAATGTGTATTGCGTCACCAGTTAGAACGACAGCAGACCCAACGACATTGGCATGGCAATCAAATCCAGAAGGCTTATTTTGTGTGATGGAAATCGGCGAGCCTTCATACAATATTGTATAGAAACTGAAATGCAATACCCGGAAACCTCTGATGACATTTACATTTCCTCTGTTGTATATGTAAGCATGCATTATATATGCTGAATACATTTTGCAGTTATATCCCCAACGTAATAGTGGGTAGGGAACGGTCTCTCTACATGACTTGAATGATTAAGACTTAAATTTTGCATCTATTATGTCATATTGTTACGACTAATGCATATGTTTGCTGATGTAAAGTTACATATAAATATGTTTTCGCTATATGTACAGGAACTGACACTTACAATTCCATTCCTCCTCATCATCATCATCATTCTCTTGACCTAGTGTGGTCGTTGGGTCACTGTGATGCTGAACATCTGACCAGTTCACTCCTCAAATCTATTTCTGGTACATTATGCGATGTTGTCAGTCCACTTCTTTATCTGTCTACCGCTCCTTCTGCCACCCTGGACGCTGCCCTACAGTACTGTTGTCGACAGACTGATGGGTAAAGTTACATGGCTATTCCATTTCTGTTTTCTCTTTTTGACGATGTTAGGAGGTTTTCATAATGGCCTACTTTGTGCTTGATGGTACTACGCAATTCTTCATTTGTGATGTGGTCAATGAAAGAGATGCAGTGAATGTTATGTAGCATCTCATTGCAAGCGCATGTATTCTACGTTGTAATTCTGCTGTCAGGGTACATGCAGTACATGAATCCAAACAGAATAAGATGACTAGTGCTCTCATTAGTCAGAGTTTAGTTTTCAGACAGATATTCTTGACTGTCTAGATTGGTCTTGCTTTGAAATAGCTGTCGTTGTTTGAACTGGCTCAAGGATTCCAGGTCCCGTCCTGGTTGTGATTTGTTTGCCACTATATTTCATCAGCTTTGTCTTCCTGGCGCTTATCTCAATGTTAAATCTGAAAGATGTTTCGTCCATGTTCTTCACGAAGGTGTCAGTCTCGTCTTCACACACAGCCTGCCAATCAATGTCGTCCGTAAAGCAAGTTGGTGATGTTAATCCCTCGAGTGCTGACTGTACCACATTGGTTTTCCAGGGTGTCGCTCATGATGTGCTCTATGTAGATGTTGAAAAGCGTGGGAGACAAGAGATAGCAGTGACGTACTCCAACTGTTGTCTTGAAACAGACCCTCACAGAACTATGAGCAATTACTAAATTGAGAGCCTTGGTGTACAGCTAGTTGATGGTATTGGTCAACTTATAACCCATGTTGTATTTCATTGTGGCCACAGTCTGTTAAAAGCCTTTTAGAAACCTATAAACAAAAATACTTCTGACACATAAATATACAATTGAATAATATGTTATGCTTCTTCCACTCCGGAACCCTGTCTTTTCTGCCGAGACTATTTATTCTGCTTGTGGGTTCAGTATGTTTAAGATGATATGCACCATCACCTCACTAGGATGGCTAGTCCAACTGATAGTTTTGTATATTTGGCACAGCTTCAGATTGCCATTATGGGGAGTGGTATAATGAGTGACTTGGTTCACTGTTTTGGCCTTTCGCCTGTCTGCCAGATATTGTTGCAGAGTTTTGTTAGTAGCTATATCAAGGAGTACCCCGCCATTATTGTTAAGTACAGCCGGGATTTTGTTTTCTTCAGCTTCCTTCCCATTATTCAGTGCCCAACATCCATCACAAGGAGTGGAGGAAACTTTCCTCCAATTGTGGCTTGGAATAAGATGAACATGTTAGGGTTCTTCAGTTATTCAAGTTTGAATTTGAACCTGATTTTCTCTGGCATGTTATGTTTCTTCAGCTTCACTCCGAAGTTCATAATGACGAGATTTTGATCACTCTCAACATCAGCACCTGGGAACGTTCTTGTTTATGTTATATTGATGCAAGATTGGAAACGGCTTTGAACCAGTATGTAGTCGATCTGGTTATGATGGGTTCCATTTGGCGGATTCATTCATTTCCTTAGCAGTTAAAGCATCTGCCACAACCCATTATCAAGTAGCATATTAGTTTGCAATAATGGGATATGACTGCATTTGTTATTAACATGCAGATAGCTGAAAACAATCAACATCATCATTATTATGTTCATGTATATACATATTGGCTTTGTTGTATAATTATAAAAAATTTGCTTTCTACATCCGTTAAAGTGTTCTTTAATAGATCTATGTTGGGCATCCATGATGAAATATAATAAATCAGAGCTCAGCCATCGGCAGATTGATCATCATCGAACATTTTGTTTATCTCAGCATGATTTACTATCGATGAATGATTAACACGGTCTTCTTACAGTGTATAGAGCTTTACAATTACCATATACTGAGCTTAATGGAAACGTTATCCATATTAGTTTGTATACACACATATGTATATATATATATTTACATATATATTTATATATATATATATATATATATATATATATATATATATATATATATATATATATATATATATATATATATATATATATATAAATTGTACGTTGTATGCATGGTCATGGAGAAGGAGGAGGAGGAAAACAATATCCATGTATAACTGTGTAGTTGGCTGCATCATACAGTTCTGGTTATGGGCAGTATATGCTTATATAGCTTTGTCATACTAACTAGTGTCAAGGTTGTTTAATACTAACTAGAATCTATTTAGGGAAATGTGCATGATGAATTTATTTCGTCCACCTTTGATTCATTCCTCAGCCATATTGTTCCTTTCTTGATAATAGGATATTTGCATAGACGTCTGGTTAAATGCTAAAGCCAATATCTTGCATTTTCTTGGGCTTAAGGAATTGTTAATTTTTTTCTGACACAAACAATGTCATTCCGCATAATTCAGCACAATTTAGTTTAATTTCTTTCTCAGAATTATGTAAGAACTAGAATTAAGTCACAGTGCGTGATACCAAACAGTTTTATCTATCGGTATTATATGTATCTTTAATTTTCAAAGAGCTGAAACAAACATACGAAACTACATAAAAAGAGTTCATGTGTTGAAACAAAGCGAGAGAACAATATCTGACATGTTCTACTTGGTACGTTACACTAGGACTATTCAACATGAAGACAATCTAGCAGTTCAAGTCATTTTTTTAAACAGTAAAACATCAATACATAACACATCTATGTTTTATTTTCGTCAGAAACTCAGAACTAGTATTAATGTCACATTAACTATCTTAATACGAAAACAAAATCGCTGTTTCTATCACCTGTCTCGATGTTTCAGCAGCAACTGGGATTACGATGTGCCATCAAGAAATATAATTATTTAGTAACTTAACGATGGCTTAGTTATGCTAAACAAGAAACATACTCAAGCAAGATGGCAGTGACCTTGTGAACGATGCAAACACGACAACTAAAATTACATCTATGGAATACAAATGCTGTAACAAAAATGTTAACTTAAGTTGGCCTGAATATGATCCATGTAACACTGCAAACCCTTACTACATTTGTGACGGTCATAAAAGAAAACTAGTGAAGCTATAAAGCTCCGTACCCATAACAGACAATGACAATTTCTGAAATACATGGGACATAGTATACCACAACTGACTGTTTATAACATTTTGTTGGAGAAATAAAAATAGACCAAATGACCGTCTAGTTACCTTCAGAACGTTAAAACCATAGGGCCTGCCTAATTCAGATTTAATAACATTGAGGATGGACTTTTATCAAACAAAATTAGTAGATATTTGCCAATTTATGTAGTCAGCCTTGATGATGCTCTAATAATTCCTTGCAATTAGCCTCTGTAGTTTAACTAAGTGATATAATAGCACTGCAGAACAGCTGTAGCAGCTACAGGGTTAAAACAGTCACTTAAAACAAGCTCATTGCTCAACCTTTCATCCATATATTAAATAATTAACATACATTCTCATTACAATTTATGAAAACAATATAATCATTCTAAGTTTGAATCAGCGATAAGAGGTTACAACCAACACGTGTTAGATATAGGGATACAAGTCCTCTCTTTACATTCACAAGGTGGTAGATCAAAACACTGGTTTACACATAAATCTGCCATTGAAACCGTAAACAATAAGAGTTTGTTCTCGATTAGTCTACTAAAGAATTTCACATCGCTATGCTTCATGTGTTAATGTTTATGACAGTTATCCTATAATTCTAAACATTAATGCTGACATGAGTAAAGATTATATGGATATAAAAATTGATCAGAGGCATGAATTTACATTACATTACTCTTTCAGCAGAAGAAAGACAAGAATCCACACTAAACACTGAATATGAAGGAATTATACTGTGTATTTGAGGGGAGTTCTGTCAAGATGTGAACCTGCGAAAAGAAAGTTACTCTCTGAGTTTGGACAAAATTACAGACAATGGGATGACTTCACCAAGGTTGCTCCCTAACACAGAACCAGAGATTAAGAGATCGGCGGTACCCCTGCAATATTAGTCTGGTTCCCAGATTACAACAAGTATAAGACCATGAACCTGACCAAATCTGGACATTTCAAGCTCATATCAGACTTTGCAATGCCTGCATTTCATATATTGTCAGACAAGTCTGTAATTTAAAACTTGTAATCAGTATTAGTAAAATTGCTAATGGGCTAGTGGGTATGTATTTATGACAGAAAGGCATGCTCACCAAATTTGACCTTTTCTTTTTTTTAACATAAAAACAGGTTACTTAATGAATTTTCACTTGTCCAGCAAATATTTTCTTGTCTAGGCTTTTGCTTGGCATGGGCACTGCAGTCCCATTCAAGACATGGATTTAACATTGGATAAATATGTCATGATGACCTTAATTTTGATTCTTCTATGGAATAAAGCATTTACTGTATTTAAAAACAGTAATTTTGCAATAATACAACATAACTGTTCCAAAGTCAATATAAATACCATATACAGTGGAGCCTCGTTAATCTGTTTATCCGGAAACCTTGACATCCAGACATAATCTAACGGGAACGGAATTCCTAAAAATTACATTAAAACTTTTCTCGACAATCCGGAAATAATCTGTCCAAAAATAAGAAAATTTGGAAAATCATATATGAAATACAGTCAGTAAAATAATACATAAAACACAATAGTGAAGCCCTTGAGAATCTATGGCCATTATCAATAACTAAGTATCGTGACCATATTCTAACTTGCCATTGTATAAACAATGTCTGTTTTAACTGTTACCGACAGGGGGTGTTAATAATTAAACACACTGGGATCAAATCATCCACGCTTTTTGACATAACATATGGTAAATAAATTAAAAGTGTCATTAAGCCTCTTTGTTGTTTGTATGTAACAGTTATAGTTTATTGAGGGTGGTACAAATACAGTTGATAGATTTAAACTGTGGACAGTATATGGCTTCATTTCCGAATAAATTGGGGATATCAATCTTTAGCAACTGTAACAGCTGTAAAATACGACTTGTAAAAATGATTGCATTTTATTAGTTTACCATAATGCATTTAACTGCGAGGTAACAGTTTGCATTCATTGTATTTTTTACATATATTATGGCAACACCATAATTGTCTAAACTTATATTTACTGTATATGTACGTAAGAGAACATGTTATAATAATGTGAGATAAACACAAATTAATAGAAGTATTCATAAATTTATTTCAACCATTATTGAATATACAGTAAATTACATTTGAAGCTTGCATATACATGTACATATATACAGTTTGAAGATATCGTACAGTAAAAAAATGTGCATGTTTTAATTATCCAGAGGGGCCCCGAGTAGCCGAGTGGTCTAAAGCACTTTCCGTTACAGATTACTGCTATCTCACCTCTGTCTGCATGGGTTCGAGTCTAGAATTTGGCTAATGTAGTTATGTGAGAAAGCTTGCCAGTAGCTTCTCATGGGTCACTGGTTCTTTCCGAGGGTTTTACCGAGTTCTTCCTCCATCATTAATACCGGCCGCAATGTTTAGCCTATCTTGTGCTGAAAAATGGCGTTAAACCTTAAAACAACAACAACAATTATCCGGAAAACTCGCTATTCCAGACATATTCACTGGGAACAAATGTGTCCGGATTAACGAGGCTTCACTGTATACGCAACGCAGATCTGCAATTACACGAGTTGCTCGATCTGGGTCTATATGACGATTTGTTAGTAATAACTAGAACATGCAATATAGAACCTGATCTGCTAAAGCATCATACAAAAGGAGATCAGGGACAATATTCTTTGCAGCTGGATATGGCTAATAAGCTAAAGAATTATTCATCTGCAGACCAGGGACTATATTTTTTGCAACTTGACATGGATTAGAAATTCATGATACTATATAAAATGCAGCTTTAGACATAAAAATTACACTGTTCATGCAATTACCTCAAACTCTTTCAAAAAATAATCGACGTGTCCCTGGATAGCTGGAAGATGGTCAAAAAATCTTGCATGGATTTATGTTATGTCTGAAAAGAAGAGAAAATATGCAGTATAATTTGGCTCATTGCACTTGTAACTTTGTGTTAAAAATGAGTTTGGAATGCATAAAAAGTGGAGATTATATTCATGAGACACTATGTAATATTATTCACACAGAAAATGAAGATACACAAGTACTTCCAAAGGATTTTCGGTTATTTAATTCAGAATGTAGTGTTTGAAAACATGGAGAAACGTTTTCCATATGTACTCAATTCATGATAAATTTTGCCATGCCAATCAATAACAATGCAAAATAAAAATAACAACATTTAAAATTTTTATCTAAATATAAATTTAAGACTATGTAACATTTCTATCCAAAAATTAATTGTTTTAAACCCTAAAGATTCAAAATGATGTATTGTTAAAATATGCTTTTGAAGTTTCCTTTCCCAACATGTCCCTGATTTACATCCATATAGAAAAGACTACATAAGCATTGCATTTTTCCAATCTCGAAGCCTTTTTTTATCCTTTGTTGAATATTTGCAGCAAACAAATTTTGGCAATTTTGAGAGAATATTGTTTGTATAACACATTATGACCATTAGATTTTAGGACACTAGCAGGTACCATATACAAGAACTACAATATTTCTCATAATTAAATGCAAATCCATTTAATGCATACATATAAGATTTCTCAAGGCCAATGGACTGAATATACCAAAAATATATCAACTTTGGTAGATGATATTTAGAAAATGAGATGAAAATAAGCAAAATGAAAGCAAACTAATTAAATATGATATATGTATTTCAGGATTGTTTCCTTATTCTCTTCATAGCTATCAGCAATGACTAGAAATGTGTTTTCAACAATGAAAGTTGATAGCCATCGGGTTACAGACATGCATGTAAGATGATTATATCAATGGACTGGTCAACTGGAATGAGACCAAAATGGCAGCCTCCATTAGATGGCATCTTGGTTTAAGTCATGTGCACTTTATGCGGTGCCAAAAGTATATGAAAGAAATGTAATGCTCATCGCATCCTAGTTAGTATTCAAATAAATAATCATAATGCTATAGCTCAATGCTATCACAATGATGTGGCCTATTATTGCTAAAAGAAAAATCTGCCTATTTAATACACATATTAAATACATTTTCTAAGCCAACACTTTGTTATTGAACAATTAAAGGAGTTTCTTAAGTTGATAATGTTTAAAGTTTCACTTAATAAGTACTTAGTTAGATGTACCATAGCCTTAACAGCATTTGATAGAATTTACGTGGATTTACATTGCGGCAAGTAAAGGTGAAGGAAAACGGTCTCTCAAAACACAGTAATTTACAGTAATGGGCCATAATGGAGACACAAATACTGTAATGATAGACAAATTCCATGAATAGAGTAAATTATTGGAACTAGTTTTATAAGATTTATATATAACCTGTTTTATACTTGTAATCTTAAATTACTCCCGTTTCATAATCTCTTCTGCTCCTTCTTCTGCACTTCTTTATCTTTTTCTTTATACATCTTTTCGTGTTTTAACCCTATACTCTTTTCTAATTATAGCGCAAGTTAGTGAATAAAATTAAAGATGTAACAACAATTTATCAAATATTGATATATATATATATATGTTTTTAATACAGCGAGATATCGTTCCTGCTTGCAAAATTTGAGCGGTTTGTCACATTTTCTTGATCCACGTCTGCCGTCTTTAATTATTGAACTATCCGGAAGTTAGCTGCACAGATAAGCCCTCTGGTGAGATAATAACCGTGGAACCCCCTATAGCAAAAGGAATTGTAATGTAAGATGTCAAGTACAAAATGTCTGCTCAAAGTTATTTTGCATTTGGTAATCCTTCTTTTCAAATGGACTTTCAACCAAAAAGGGATAAAAGTCAACAATGGAAAAAAGTACAACAACAGCAACAGTACAGCAGACTCCAAAAGGTAAAGGGTAGTCATTAAAGCAAATTGGTAAACAGCAACAACACCTATTACAACAGCAACATGAAATTCAAAGAAGAGAACAATAATAAAATGAAGCTAACCAAATTAAAGGACAAGAACTACAACAAAAGAGTGAACGAATGGGAGATGGAACCCGAAGATGAAAGAAAAACAAGACAAACTTTGGGAAATATCGGAGAACGAAGACAGTAGACAGAAGGAAAAGGAAAGGAAAAAGGAAAAGCAAGATAAAAATGCTACTACCACCTACACTTTGACGAAGACCATGAAGAACAGTCTACGACAGTCAAGAGATCAACTCCATTTCTGAATTTGTCATATCATGACACCAGGCCAACCAGTCCTAACACTAACCTCTTAATGCTGAGCATCGAGCGAGGTAGCTGTCAGTACCATTTTTGGAAGTCTTTGGGATGTCTCGACCAATGATCGAACCCATGACCTCCCGCTTCCTGGAGGATGATGTAATAACTAGGTCAACGGAGTTGTTGAACCTCAGTTTTGATGATATCAGAATAAATATTAGGTGAATATGTTTCATGAACATTTATTACAGTCTGGGGGTTAAAACTTACCTCTGACATTCATTGAGTGGATGTTTATAAAGCTGTTACATTTTCTTTACCTTTTGATTTTCACAATCTAAACATAACATTGCGACATACATTATATGTACACGCAAAACAATATACCACTTTAAGGGTTAAGCAATGTTTGGGAATTATTTAAAAGAAAATGTGTCGGCTGCAAAAGATAATTGTATTTGTATATGGTTGTCTTTCTATAGTCTTTTTGGTTTAAACCACTTGGTTACAATGTCCAAAGGTGGCATATCCAGTAAGATTCCTTTTCTTTCATGGTTTTGGAACTCGAGTTGGGGTTGTTAGCAATTGCAATAGGTTTTATATCACTGAGAGTTCGGCAAAGGAGAGGAGACATGTTCTGTGACCAGTCTTCTGCACAACTTCACTGTAACCGAATCAGCTCGTTGAAGGTGATCATTTTGTTTTGTTTTGTTTTTGTTTTTTTTTTGGTTTAACGCCATTTTTCAGCACAATATAGACTATACATGGCGGCCAGTATTAATGGTGGAGGAAGAAACCGGTAAACACAGGAAAGAACCACCGACCCACGTGAAGCTACTGGCAAGCTTTCCTAATTACATACCCACATTGGCCGAATATGAGACTCGAGTGATCATTTTGTGTACCTTTTCAGTTTATCTGGCATATTGAAGGCTACACATCTTCAAGATATATTACAATCTCTCTTTGGCATGTTATGTTTAGTTTTTCTCTAGTCACTGTGCAAGAAAATGTCCTGGTCTTTATCATATGTTTACAGGTTTTTAGTACCTTATATTGCCACAAGGGCCAGATTGAATACGGCTGTCTTGTTTAAGGACCTTAATTCCTGTAACATGTGATCCCTTGCAAGATCCAGTACATTTGAAAGGACTGTTATTCACCATATCATATATATCATTCATATATATATATATATATATATATATATATATATATATATATATATATATATATATATATATATATATATATATATATATAACTTAAACTAATTAACATATTATTTTCATTTACACTAATAAAACAATATAACAAACATTTGTTATTTATGATTTATGTATTTAAGATTTAAGACCTTAAAATAAAACTTAGAATAATTAGTGTACATTACTTTCATTTCTTGTACAATAGTGTATATATATATATATATATATATATATATATATATATATATAGTGCGCACAAACTTTACATTATAGCCCATTATTGTGCATTACTCTATATTACTATATTTAGGGAGTCATGTGGAACAACCTGGAAAAACTCCAGGAAGAACCACTGACACACGTCAAGTTTTCTCACATACCCACGCTTGCTGAGCTTGAGATCGGGACACAAACAGAGATGTCGGTAGACTAATACGTTGTTCTCTGCCTTTTTTTCTGACATGACTTTGTCGGCCACAGGTATTGTCGGAAAAGAAAAGCGCCTAAGAAGATGTTGGTGTACCAGTTAAAAAGTGTAAGACATGGTCACACACCCAACTCATTTCATGTCCCAAAATCCAAAATCACACCAAGCAGCATCTTCATTGAAAAATAGCTTGATTAACTTGCAAAAACTGGTATTTAAATTTTCATGTTCTATATCAAACACTGGTAGTTTCAGAAAAGAAAGGCGATGAAGAAGTTGTTCTTTGTACTAGTCCAACAATGTTAAGACGCCTCCCTTGAAAACATCAAGATCAGAGGAGGCGTTATACAATGCAGGTCTATGCGTTGAATCAAACATATTATGAGTCAGTTCATTCTAATAATGTTGTTCAAACATCTGAATCTGAATATATACAAATGCTGGGCCAGTTACGGCGTAAAATTGCATCGTAAGAGAGAGACACCATAATGTTAGTGAAATTGTTCCCATGTTTACAATACTGTCATTAGGATGATTACATGTTACATTTTCACAGCATTGTTACATTTAATGCACTAATAAACAATAATGTCGGCATTCTTAAATATCTATTTACCTTTAAAAATTTGCTCACTCTGCATTTTTGTTAATTTTTCACAGTCCCAGTTTGGAGAGTGAAAAAGAGAGGTGTAAAAGGGAGGTAACTCCAACAAGAAACTAATATATATATATATGTGTACGACAGGTTGCGGACAGTTAATAAAAGTTACAAAAAGTTTAAGTAGGACATTATTTATGCTTATTGAGTAAAAAAGGGTATACCATGGCTAAAATTGCATTAAACGTTAGCCATGCGAAAGGTTTCCTTCATTTGAAAATGCTTAATAAGAAAATCAGTGTCTACCCCAGTTGCATAAAGTTAATATCGTAACCGAAATCCAAATTTCGGGCGCTTAAAGCT
The DNA here is from genome assembly GCA_030141615.1 of Unio pictorum. Lineage (NCBI taxonomy): Eukaryota > Metazoa > Mollusca > Bivalvia > Unionida > Unionidae > Unio > Unio pictorum. The sequence continues at coordinate 901,189 of JARLTB010000068.1, forward strand.
GCAACAAAATCATTTTCCCGATATATTTAAAAAAAAAAGTAAACTTTATAAAGGTTGTCATTATTATCACTGCATCGATGTAAATATATTTGTTGAAACTACTGTTAAACCTTGAATTCGGCTCGCAATATGGCAGCTTGAAATGGAACTTGATAATAATAGATGTGTACAAAATTCAAACAATCCAAGAAGATAGTTTTATTTCATTTAAATATTAAATTAGCAATATATACACTTAATTTCATCAATAAATAAGGAATATCCGAATTTCATCAAAACTATAAGGAGTGTAAGCCGATTTCGTTATGTATTCTCATTATCTCATCTGAAATTAAATTCTAATTGTTGCTGTAAAGCTTTAATACTGTTATGATCTGAATATTATTGTATTCAATTCAGTCAGGACAAACAGAACTGAACTCTATTCTAGACAATGTCAAATCCAGTAAACAGTATTACATTACAAAGGCATGTAATTAAATGTAAAAGCAACAACAACATAAAGCAAACAAAGAAACAATTAAATTTAATATGCATAGCAACAATATAGGGTATTTTATTTGTCTGTTTGTTTCATTTTGGGAAGTTTATTTATGCCAATACAGCACACGAAATGTAACCCGGTTTGTGATCATCTATTTTCTTTTTCTCGTCCAAAAATGTAAATTTACTCTAACTTTGAGTTTCTGAAAGTGTAAATATTAGCTTCAAAATTAATTATGTATGTGTAAGAAACAAAATAGAGCAAAAATTCAGGATTTACAGGTAATTGTAATCAAATTTGTTAAATCCCCCCACTAAAAATCTTTCATACAAAGTACTTTTTCAACTGAATATTCATCAACAAACCATTCACATTCTCCTTTAATCGGGAAGCTTTACATATTACAACCAGAATGTCATCGTTTGCTTTTAACTTTTAGATTTTGATATCGCTTTTCGATAACAATCCTTTAACCAACTGTAAATATAAACATGAGCATTACCTTTTATATGACGCTAAATATCATCACAGTGCTGGAGCGCCGTAAAACTACATTATTTGTTGTTGCTGTTGTGTTTTTTTTATTTTTTTGTGGAGGGGGGATTTTAACGAATTTGATTACAATAACCTGTAAATTCTGATACATACAGTGCTTAAAAAATTCAAGGTGAAATCATAATAGTCATATCTTAGTAATTTTAACGTGCAAGAGACGTTTATTGTATTCAAAATATCTTCATGAGAAAAACATTGTAGAAACGACCGTACTCATGTTTTAGATCGAAATTACTCGTCATAGAGTACTTAACAGTGAATGGTCAATTGCACGATATCCACTCTGCTGGGTCTGCGTTTTTTAACATTAGAAGCCGATGTGCAATGTAGCGTTGACAAGTTCTCAAATCCTGAACAAGCTTTGGTCTCACCATCAGTACCAAGAAGACTGAGATCCTGCATCAACCGACTTCTGGAAAGCTCTATGTTGAGCCCAACATCACAATCAGCGGCCAAGTACTCAACGTAATGAACCGCTTCACCTTCCTTGGCAGCACACTGTCATAGACCGTAATTATTGACGACGAGGTAATCGTTCGCATTACTAGAGCCAGCGCAACATTCGGCAGATTGTATGCCAAAGTCTGGAATAGAAGAGGAAATCATGTACTTCCTGGCCTTTATACAACTTGTACTCTATTGTATTCACGACTAAATAATTTAATTCTGATCGAATAAACCTTAAAGTAAAGTCTACAACTTTACCTACCTGGGGTAAACCATCAGTATCACTCTCTCGCTCTCTCTTCATAATGAGCTGGACAGAAGGCTAGGAAAGGCAAACACCATCATATCACGACTGACAAAGAGAGTGTGGGAAAACAACGCGCTGACAGAGCACACCAAAGTCCAGGTTTAACAGGCCTGCATTCACAGCACTCTTCTATATGGAAGTGAGATCTGGAGTACCTACACGAGGCAAGAGCGCCGGCTCAACTCCTTCCATATACTGTGCCTTAAACGCATCTTGAAAATCAGCTGACAAGACTGTGTCCCTAACAGCGAAATCCTGCAGCGTGCAAATACCCCCAGCATGATCTCCTGCTGGGCATACGTCGCCTTCGATGGCTGGGACACGTCCGACAGCTGGCCACTGGCACGAGAAGTGTTAGACGCCCCTCACTCAGTTTCAAGGGTGTGCGCAAGAGGGACATGAAGGCATGCGACATCGCACCTGATGGCTGGGATGTGCTGGCCGAGGACCGAGACACATGGAGACTGACAGTAAGTAAGTGTATATCAGCCACCGATACGAGGCGAGGCCAGTTGGCGGCAGAGAAACGTGTAAGAAAGGACCACGTGGCAACGACCACAGTATCTCAGGCTTCCCAGTATGTCTGCACAAACTGTAAGAGAGACTGCCACTCGCACATAGGCCTGCACAATAAGTGTTTGCCCGCCTTTTTGCATTGACATGTTTTTGACAAATTAACGGTTATTTTTATTATTATCAACATGGCCCCTATGTATCAAAATTACCGTTTACATTTATCAAATGGGGTCAAATTCTAAGGAATTGTTAGCTGTATGTTCGACCTAATCCGATTCGATATCGTGCTCTAGGATCTATTAAATTTATTGTTATAAATCCATGCGGGGTAGCTTGAGCGCCACTAAAGAAATTTCTAAATTGATTATAGTCCATGTCACCGTCACACCAAGTTTGCAAATATTTCTAAGAGTACGAGTATCGGTCCCGATAAATACCGCTAACATGCTGCAGTTATCTCGGATCTCTTTTGAAATTTGAGTGTATCGTTGAGTAACATATATCGTATCAGCGTTTTTGTGTCTCCCCTTGGAAAATATCTTAGCTGGATTTTTTTTTGTTTTTCTAGCATTACATCGTCGTATACGACTAAGTTATTAATATTCTTATCTAAGTCTTCTGGGGATGGTGCCTCGTCAATATCTGTGATAAACTCAATGATATTTTCTACGGTTATTTCCACCGCTTTATCATTGTAATCCTTTACCTTATAACATCGTTGATCGTCTATGGTCGATGCCACCAAATATAACTTGTCCCATGTCATCCATCTCATTATCATATCAATTAACAACTGTGTTTTTCCTCTCCCTGATGAACCAATGATAATCATTCTGATAGAGTTTGGTAGCATCGGATGATATTTTACAGGTTGTGGTTTTCGTATTGATGAATAATCAATTACATTCATGTCTATATAACATAAATATATTATGGATTTATATTGTGTGAAATGTAGGGCTCGTACACCAACACTTGACCCGACAACTGTTATAACGAAGAATAACAGGGAGGCTGTCACCGGCAAGTGTGAACGATGCGGCACAAAAAAATATAAATTTGTTTTTAAAAAAGCTCAGGTGATATCGCCTCGAAGTTAGCAAAGCTCCATGGAGCACCGTGGGCAAAATATTTAGGAGAAAAACATCTTGCAGGATATATTTATTGTGGACCTAGAACACGATTAGATATCAGACATGTTGACCAAAATAGTCCTCGTCCGGGTGAACACCCAATAATCACCAGCGATGAAGCGTGTCGTATTCATGATATTGCATATCAAAGTGATGATCTCTAACATCGCCATCTCGCAGATTTTTATTAACAAGAACTGACTTCATCAAGAGACACCGTCTTCCATATTGGATAGTTCGCTGGAATTCGAACTTAGATATATTTGGACATTTTTCATTACCAGGACTTTTGCAATGTCTTTAGTAGATAATATTTTGAATTTGTTTGGATTAATTTTGGAATTGATTCTTAAAACCGTAAGTTTATTTTGGTTTCTGAGCAATATCTGTACTCAATAAATTGTTTATCAAGTTTTACAAGCTTGTTATTTTCACTATTTATATGTTACTGTTTATTAGAGCCTGAGCACGTGACCCTGATATTAGGAATTCGGCCCATGTAGCAAACGTTTTTGTCGTTTATTAAAAATATTGTTTACTTCGACTGAAACACCAGAGTATATTTCAAGATTTACAGGAGCATGGAGTTTTACAGTACTACTATTAGTTTGATGCATACCTCAAAATGCCTTATGGGAATGTGTTATGTATATTTATTTGCATTGTGTCCTTGAGTGCTGCCAGTAACTGAGATTAGGAATTCGGCCTATTTAGAAAACTTTTTTCTTTTATTAAAAAAATGTTTACTTCTACTGAAATCATTATTTTGTATTTTCCCATGGAAACGTTAATGTGTACCTGATATTTCTCATGTTGTTTCCTAAAATACAACACAGACCTTAACTTGTTTACAACTTAGAAGTTTCTAGAATTTTTTTAAACCACAACCATAGTCGTCTGTTTATGGCTCTTTTCATGTACATATAAAGAAAACATACATTATTAATTGGTTTGTTAAGCTCAGTTGTGTTTAGATACAATTTTGACACGTCAAGGCAAATGGTACATTATACCATTCCATACTGTTTGTACATCAACAAATTAAAGACTGGAATTCATGGGTAACACTCTAGTATTTGACTTGTGATAACAAACTTTGGATCATGTTTGATTTAATTTTGTACTACTGTAAGTTCAATTTACATGCTCACTTGTTAGTCTGAGTATTTTAATTGTCTGTTGAATAGCGAAAATTTTGACAGGTTGTTGTTTACTTTAAGACCGTGCTGTCGTAAATGATGGTTTACGTATTTTGGAATAATTGTGATAATAAACGAACAGAAGTAAACACGTACGATCCAATTATGTAGCACGTGAAACACTAGTGTACTTTTGTTGATCATATGTCTGTAACCATAACGTGATAGGTGTGTCATATGAGCAACACGTCGTGAAAATGAATATCCATTTTTCAGCACTTGTGGAAGAGGATCTTCTTTAGGACGAAACGCGGGTTTTGTGTTTCTACACATACATCTTGACTGTATCATGTTTATACAGAGATGTGTGAATTTTTCGTCTCGAGGGACTTCACTATAATAACATGACAATGCAGGTAATGAAAAAAAATTCTGATTAAATTATCCAAAATTGTTTTTTAATCAGAAAGTCGTGTCGATATTACGAAATGTTCAGCGATACCGATATGCGAGTAAAGTGTCGTACGTCGATAAGTACACTATCACACAAATGTAAAATTGTAAAATATATTTAAATCGACTGGAAAAAGGGCTAAATTTTCAACTATTTTCTAAGCAAACATTATGTATGCTGTATTAGCGAGACAATGCATCAGGCTATATAAATAATTTGTATTATGACCTAATTTATAACGTCGATGGTGTAGAGAGGTGATCACCAAATGTTTGTGGAAAGGAGAGGATTCCAATATGTATAGGAAGTGATGGCGAATTTGGAAGGCAAAACAATTCAGTTTATCTTGCATATGCTGCGAAGATTTATGGAGTTTTGATTACTTGATTCGACTTAGCAACATGTCGTCTGATTTCACTTAAACAGTCAGCACAGTTATGTTATTAAGGAGAAAAAGAAATGTCGCGAATTCGGTTGATAAATGTGGTCATTATACATTAGTAATGAATACTTATTGTACTACAGTGATGAAATTATTCATAGCTTTCTGACATCCAGTTCCAGATATGTATTGAAATTAGTCAAGCATAAGATTATTCATAATTTCGTGCTTGCGATAACATAACGAGACAGAATAACCCATAAGAAAGTAATTTATTGGGACGATTGGGCAATGATGTACCATTCGAAACTTTCGTGATTATTTCCGAGTTTATTTTTTTTATAAACACAAATTGAATCATGGAACAATTCAATATATAACCCGAGATGAGAAAAGACGATGCATCTCATAATATGATGTGAGTGTCACCTTTCTTATTAGTTTAATAAAATTAAGTTTCAATGGAAGCGAACCCTAAGAAATTCATCGCTTGTTCAAAAATAAATCTAACTATCCAACTTAAAATACCCGTGGTGGAAAGTAAACAAATGTAATTGGCACCAAAGAATCTCGAGAATGAATCATATGCTAATAAATACGTATTGCAAAAATGCGCATATATTATGAACTACACTACGTCGCAAAATTCGCGTCGATATGAGATACTCCGAATTTATACGAAGATGTGTATTGGTCTTAGGGATTGGCCGTCTGTGCGTGTTCTCAGGAATTCTGATTAGAGCAAACCCTACAAACAAGCACTCAAAACGACTTAATGACGTAATAAGACATCCAGCAAGATGGTAAAGCAAATATCTTAATTGTTACTACATAACAAACATGCTGCTATGAAGATGAGACGAAATCGATTATGTATTTGAACGTTTTTTTGATAAATACAAACTACATAGACAAAGATTATATGCAGTTTAACTTCAATAAATTGAAACGCGGGAAATTATATATATATATATATATATATATATATATATATATATATATATATATATATATATATATCCATAATCATTTATTTTACTTGCTTATAGGTCTTACAATTATAGACCATCCAAATACCCTATATATATATATATATATATATATATATATATATATATATATATATATATATATATATATATATATATATATATATATATATTCACACTATTCCAAATCATATAAACTGGGTATATCCTCGTTTAAACGATCAGGTTACAGAATAATTCCTATGCATTAATTCATTTTGTCCACATTATTATTGGCTTTTGAAAACAATAATGCATGTTTGATCTCGTACTTCGGATCCCAGTTATTCGACAAATTTAAAGATGCAGTATGAGCATGTTTAATATTTTTAAGATTGAGTCCCAGGTGATGTATATTGTTGTGAATCTATCATAACTTTATAAGCTAAAAGACGTTTAGGATTGTTCACATATTTGCTTATAATGAGGCATTTTGGGATCCAACAAAGCTTTCAGAAAGGTTAGTATTGTTACTGATCCCACGTTTTTCACTGAAATATACTTTCAAACTTGCTTGGTAAGCCATTTGTAGGATTGTTCCAATGTTTCTTTATACAGAAACATTTCCAAGTTTATCAAGTAAAAGGGTTAGTGGGATCAATCCCAAGCTTGATGACATATTTTGGGATTGATTACACGTTTTCCTCGTATGATATCTTTCTAATTAAACTTAAGCCTCTTGGTAAGATGTATTTTTATTTTTTGGAGGCGGGGGGGGGGGGGGTCGAATTGGAAGTCTGGTTTTAAGTAGCATTTAGAAATCCATGACATGTCTACCTGGCGAAATATTGTTAGTGCCGTTTTCCGAATTATAGACTTCTTCGATACGATCCCGAGATCAATTGGCAAGAGATTTCGTGAAATACGGGCAAGAAAATATTGTGTTCAACAGGTACTTTACACTGTCTATGTAGAATACATTGGTTTCCAGTCAGTTTTAAATATAAACCATATGACCTCAGCGCCATGCCTGTAAATTGAAAAATTTTACACCCGGTAAGTTCTAAAAAAAGACACGTCAATGCATGTCAGGCACGCAATTCGCTTTTGTTATTTCATTTTTTTTTCTTTCTCTTGGCCTCAACTTTTATATTTGAATTACTAACATGAAAAGGTCAAAAATATATATTCTATACGTAGGGACATTGATAGCTTTGACAAGTTATTTGTTCCTACCACAATTCTATTTTGATCAATGCTTTCTCAGACGATCCAAAATTCCAGGAAAGAATACTTAACTTGACAAAACAGGGAAACACTTTAATAAATATTGCTTTATTTAATTCGCAAAAATACAAATTAACAAAACGAGCTTAAATGTCTATTACAAGAAATTTTTCTAAAAAATTAGTAATACGATTGCCTGCGTATTAACATCGGTGAAGACCATTACAAATTATATCAACAGTCAACAATGAAAACAAGTAACTTAGATTCATGAACAGTCTTTTGCGGGTCCAAAAGCACTTCTGCCGTCGAGGGTCTCATAGTTATTGTAGCGGCTATAGAGTCAACATAAAAAACAATGTATTGATGAATGGCAAGCCTGGTTTGTGTAGAAACGGGTGCTTGTAGTAGATGAAAGCCATAATGGAGCTGAGTATTGAGGTAAATAGGTAGATGTCGGGTTCTAGCATGCAGTGAGTAAAGTAAGGTGAGATTAGGGGGAGTTAAAGAGAGTATCAAGTATGGCAAGGCAAGGCAAGTAAGAACATGGAAAATTCAGTTGAAAAATAAATATCAGCTTATGGTGATTCAAGTACATGAAGATGTAACTTCAGCAACAACAACAACAACAATAATAATAAAAATAATAATAATAATAAAATTAATAATAATAATAATAATAATAATAATAATAATATGATGTTTCGCCTACAAGAACTATGATACATCATTTATGCTCTTGGCTATAGTTTTTTGTATGTGCTATCAAGCTTAAGGACAACAATAACGTAGACTTCCTTTGCATATTATAGACATTTTAGGATGCCATAGAATGAAAAGTAGGACACATAACTGTCTTCATAAGTAGGAACTATAATGCAAGAGTCATGCCCCTTTGATCTCTCGCTCTCTCTCTCTCTCTCTCTCAAACACACACACACACATACACACACACACACACGCACGCACACACACACACACACACATATATATATATATATCCATAATCATTTATTTTACTTGCTTATAGGTATTACATTTCTAGACCATCCAAATACCCTATATATATATATATATATATATATATATATATATATATATATATATATATTCACACTATTCCAAATCATATAAACTGGGTATATCCTCGTTTAAACGATCAGGTTACAGAACAATTCGCATGCATTAATTCATTTTAACCACATTATTATTGGCTTTTGAAAACAATAATGCATGTTTGATCTCGTGCTTTGGATCCCAGTTATTCGACAAATTTAAAGATGCAATATTAGCATGTTTAATATTTTTAAGATTGAGTCCCAGGTGATGTATATTGTTGTGAATCTATCATAACTTTATAAGCTAAAAGACGTTTAGGATTGTTCACATATTTGCTTATAATGAGGCATTTTGGGATCCGACAAAGCTTTCAGAAAGGTAAATATTGTTACTGATCCCACGTTTTTCACTGAAATATACTTTCAAACTTGCTTGTTAAGCCATTTGTAGGATTGTTCCAATGTTTATTTATACAGAAACATTTCCAAGTTTATTAAGTAAAAGGGTTAGTGGGATCAATCCCAAGCTTGATGCCATATTTTGGGATTGATTACACGTTTTCCTCGTATGATATCTTTCTAATTAAACTTAAGCCTCTTGGTAAGATGTATTTTTATTTTTTGGAGGCGGGGGGGGGGGGGGGGGGTCGAATTGGAAGTCTGGTTTTAAGTAGCATTTAGAAATCCATGACATGTCTACCTGGCGAAATATTGTTAGTGCCGTTTTCCGAATTATAGACTTCTTGGATACGATCCCGAGATCAAATGGCAATAGATTTTGTGAAATACGGGCAAGAAAATATTGTGTTCAACAGGTACTTTACACTGTCTATGTAGAATACATTGGTTTCCAGTCAGTTTTAAATATAAACCATATGACCTCAGCGCCATGCCTGTAAATCGAGAAATTTTACACCCGGTAAGTTCTAAAAAAAGACACGTCAATGCATGTCAGGCACGCAATTCGCTTTTGTTATTTCATTTTCTTTTCTTTCTCTTGGCCTCAACTTTTATATTTGAGTGGCTAACATGAAAAGGTCAAAAATATATATTCTATACGTAGGGACATTGATAGCTTTGAAAAGTTATTTGTTCCTACCACAATTCTATTTTAATCAATGCTTTCTCAGACGATCCAAAGTTCCAGGAAAGAATACTTAACTTGACAAAACAGGGAAACACTTTAATAAATATTGCTTTATTTAATTCGCAAAAATACAAATTAACAAAACGAGCTTAAATGTCTATTACAAAAATATTTTTGAAAGAATTAGATATAAGATTCCCTGCGTATTAACATCGGTGAAGAACATAACAAATTATCTCATCATTCAACAATGAAAACAAGTAACTTAGATTCATGAACTGTCTTTTGCGGGTCCAAAAGCACTTCTGCCGTCGAGGGTCTCATAGTTATTGTAGCGGCTATAGAGTCAACATAACAAAAAAATGTATTGGTGAATGACAAGCCTGGTTTGTGTAGAAACGGGTGCATATAGTAGAGGAAAGCCATAATGGAGCTGAGTATTGAGGTAAATAGGTAGATGTCGGGTTCTAGCATGTAGCGAGTAAAGTAAGGTGAGTTTAGGGGGATTTAAAGAGAGTATCAAGTATGGCAAGGCAAGGCAAGTAAGAACACGGAAAATTCAGTTGAAAAATTAATATCAGCTTATGGTGATTCAAGTACATGAAGATGTAACATCAACAACAACAACAACAACAATAAAAATAATAATAATAATAATAATAATAATAATAATAATAATAATAATATAATGTTTCGTCTACAAGAACTATGATACATCATTTATGCTCTTGGCTATAGTTTTTGTATGTGCTATCAAGCTTAAGGACAACAATAACGTAGACTTCCTTTGTATATTATGGACATTTTTGGCTGCCATAAAATGAAAAGTTGGACAGATAACTGTCTTCAGAAGTAGAAACTATAATGCAAGAGTCATGCCCCTTTGATCTCTCTCTCTCTCTCTCTCACACACACACATACACACACACGCACTCACACCCACACATATATATATATATATATATATATATATATATATATATATATATATATATGTGTGTCTGTGTGTGTGTGTGTGTGTTCTTGTAGACCTAGAAAACGGAAGCAAATCATTTTTACCATCAGAACGGGGACAATTTTAATGTAACATATTGGGAGTGATACATATCTATTTTTTTTACGATGCATTTGATATATACATGTCATTTCTAATTGATTTGTGGTTGAGTTCAAAGGAACACTGTATCCTAATGTTTGTTATCAGAACGGGGGCATACATACTTACACATTGTTAAAAATTATACAATAAAACGGGACGTTCCATGAGTATGCATTTTAATTCTAAATAAAAATAAATTCAATCTAAGCAATCTAAATACCGCAGCAGTCACATCTCATTAAAATTAAGAAATTAAATTAAAATTATCACGTTCAATTTCTATATATCTATCTATATATATATATATATATATATATATATATATATATATATATATATATATAGTTACGTCCAGGAGCTTAAAGAAGTTGAAATGTCAGCCTCGTGTCCTCTTTCTAAAACGAAATATTTAAAGATCTTCATGCCAATCTTCAATTAAAATAACTTAATTGCCATGACTACGGTTTAGAATTTTAAAAAATGTCGCACATTAAAAAACACACTTTTTAACTTGGGTGTACCAAAAATTTGCCACTTTAGTACTTTATTATAAATTCATGATAAGATATCTTAGATATGAAACATTCGAAACATTTATTAAAAAAATGATGGCACGGTTGAGTTTCAAAGCATCATAAATATCTCTTTAGCCAAATAGTCCCTATTCAAATCTAATTGTGTGGAATGACTGTGTGACTACAGGTGCAGTATTTAAGTATTTATGACAGAAACTAGTAAATCGTACAATGGAATGAATGGGAATGGACTGTCCAGTTATCTGGAGACATCTTTTATTCTTACTGTTATGTGATATTTTAAACATACACACACGTATATATATATATATATATATATATATATATATATATATATATATATATATATATATATATATATATATATATATATATATATATATATATATACATGCTATACTAGGAAAATATTGGTAGCTCTTACGACAAAAATACTGATTGGTTACGTATTTTGTTTTCTAATCTGAGCGCCACTAAATGTTTTTTGAATTATAAGATGATTTCACGTATGGGTCTGTATCTATGTAAGTGTGTGTGTGTGTATTTTTAACGTTGCTTTAACAATTATATATATATATATATATATATATATATATATATATATATATATATATATATATGTTTATGATTTAGGTTTAATGAAGTTTTATATCCAGCAGTCAGTCTGATAATTGTTTCAAATGCAACTGTGAATGTATATTCAATTATAGCCTCTGCATTCGGTGTTTCGTGCTAATGCAGTTTTACATTCCATGCAATAGGTGGTAGGTGGATTTTTCATATCAATAACACTTTTTAAAGTGTCACACAATCAGTGCTTCAGACAAAAGGATTATGTAATATTAGCATCAGCTGAGATTACCAATTCGAGATTCTACTTACAGGTGCTTTGTGACTGTTTCAGATATTTTATAGGTAGAAAAGATCTGATTGCCATGAAAGAGTTGTTTTGGTTACCAGATAGTACAAAATGACTATCTCGCTCTGTGTATCTTATACTCGACGTTTTTCATGATACAGTACCGATTTATGATATAGCTGTTGTATTTCAATGCTTGGAATAAATCAAATTCCTACTAAACGTAACATCTATAACTCTTTAGCCTTCTTGGCTATAAGTAAGAACAATCCATATGTATTTTAATTGCAGTTGCATGTACATTACTAGAAATAATTAAAATGTTATACAAATTATCAAACATATGATAACAATTATATAATAATCCTTATACTACTATACACGACGTCTACAAATTATAAAAACGTGGTGTGACACATATTTTTTACAGTACGCTTATATATGCTAAAAACCAGCGAAGCTAACACTGATATCAATGTGTATGTGTATTATATACTCTGCATCTAAATTCACATAGAATATTTCACTGTTAACTATTTGTTCGTGTACATATTTGCTCTAAGTGATGCAATTGAAAATGGTTTCTTTTGTTTTCCAAAATGTCTAATATATCTTTGCATTACGTATAATAAAATATGACTGCCTGCGGAGGCAGGGGTTTAACTCGGGTTATGCCAACATTATTTTTCTCAATAAGCAGTTAAACATTTTACATATATGATTATTACTGAATTATTTTTCGAATTTAAAACAACGAATGAGGGAACGGATGTGACTGCCTTAGAAAAGGACAACAACGGCCATTTAGTGCAAAGTCAAATTTTACTTCTAAATTTTAGCATTATAAAGTTACTAATAAACAAAGCAAACGTTTTCATCTTTTCTTTGAATCAACAGAGCACAATCACAACATAATGTAATGTCAATAGGAACTTCAAAGACCCCTCCACATACAAGGTGATTGGAAGTTGCAATGGTATCATCTGATGAGTATGTTTTCTACCTAATGATAGTTTTTCATATACATGGAAGACAGCAAGCGGATGCATCGTACCAACAACAGCATTTCCAATGTAGGGAGGAGAAAAGCATGTATGGCTGACTGTAATCTGGTTTTCCATTTATACGTATATTTGTCTTGAACTTTTCATACTGACTACAATAAAATTACCCCTGAATCCTGGTACTGAAATTCATCACTAGTTACACCTTCAGTTGCAAAATCTTTATCATTCAGAGGTGGTCCAAATGCATTGTTGATTATCTCAAGGTGGCAGACAGTATTTGCCTATTTTAATTATAAGCATAACGTTTCAGATGCACGAGTCTGACTTTGACCTCTAGCGTTTGTATTTTTATATGTTTATATATGCATAAGATTACGTGACGTAAAAATGATGTACATGTTTATTTTCATTGGCTAAAGGCAGCAACTTTCATCATTTGCTTTTATTTACAAGATCATTTCTATTTGAAAAGAAGTGCAAAGTTATTCCCGTGTGCAAGTTCTTATTCTGTTTAACATTAATTTAAAAATTGCTCTAAGCATTCTTTATCATTAGAGTTACGATCATCATCGCTTGGTTGAGAAATCCATATCGAGGCTTTCTTCAAAATTATCTAGGGTAACCTCTGGTAAAATTATGGAATACAATAATAAAACAGAATGTTCGTTTCTATAGTTTTGCATATTGCGTTCTCGAAACAATTACAAAGTTAACTCTTTTTCATGTTTGTTCTAAATGATGCGAGGGAAAAGGTCTCCGCTCAAAATATCTAATGAAATTATCATTAACATATGTCCAATAAATTATGACTATATCTGTAGACAGGGTTTTGACATTAGCGTATACGCAACACGATATAACGTGACTCAGTGTGTGCTGATCATACATTTTCTAATGCTTTTACAATGCTTATTTCAGCAAAAATGGTTACTGTTAAATTAATTCGAAATTATACAACAGTGCTAAATAAAGAGATTGTGATGGTATACGTATAGGACTGATGTGATCGCTATGATGTTGGTCCCCTGCTTAATCCGCATGAATGCTTTCTTGTAAGATAATGCGGTTTTTATATAAATGGAATACAGTAAGCGGATGAAACATATTAATAGCAACCATTCCAATGATTTATGAAGATATATGCATGGCTGTCTAAAATCTGGTTTCTCATGACAGCGTTGATATGTCTTAAAATGTTCAAATTGAAGAAATAAAATTTTCCATTTATCCTGCTATTGGAAGTCTTAATTTGCAAATTACTTATAACCCTAATGTGTTACCAATGTATTGTTGATTTTCAAAGGTGGCCGTTAGTATTTGCTATTTTAATAATATGCATGACATATACGATAAAAGTGTGATATCTTTCTTTTCCTGGAGGCGCAATACATTACGCTTTAGAATATGCTAACGATGAAAAAAGCAGAAACATCGTTGCTTGATATCGTGAAGGAAAACGTGGTGTTGCTGACATCAGTGAGCGAACAAAACGACGAAGATAGCATGTACAGTTGTCCTAACATGTGTTGGCATGTTATTTCAACTCATTATGAACTGTGCCATATGTTGTGATTTCATTTAGAAATTTGAAGAGCATCGAATGTTGGAGAAAGCTCCTTCAGTGTTCATTGACAAAGCAACCTCTGGAAAAAGTATTAGTACGAGAATAAACTAGGAGGTGCCTTATAAACAGATTGCAAAGCTGTATTTGTAAATATGAAATTAATGCTATGAGAGAGGATTTTGGGTGTACCCTCTATTAGAAACTGATCGTTCAACATTACACTGCCTGTCCCATCAATTTGCTAGTAAATAATTGTCAAATGCGTTCTTTTTTGGAAATCAATGGAGCAACTGAATGTCATCTCATTAACACGAATACCACAGAACGTGATGGGACTCTCCGGTTGTATACTATCAGTAGTGTTGATAGGGGTGCGAAATGTGGGGCTTTATATGCAGGGTAGATATTAGTTGAATAAATAATCTTAATTAAACGATTTCCGTCGGAGAGAGAAAATAAAGATATACAGATGTCAAAATCAAACCTATCGGTCGTTAATTTTCTCTTAAATAACACAAACACTGGTAGCTTTTTCTGTTAATGATTATTATATCGTGTTCAATGTAAACTATGAGCAATACACAAAATCCGCTGGATGTTTAGACAACAAAGAATTTAAAACTCACTATTGTACTTCGTTACACATCATTGGTAACAACTGAAGTGATACTGTACATTAGACCGTGGATAACTTAACAACTAAAGAAGATGTATTTGCAATGCACGAATGTTTTTTGAAGCGTAAATTTGTTTCGTCGCTTGTATTGCTTTCGGGGAAATACATGACATGTAATGAACTATTGTTCTCTAGGTCCTTGGCACAATCTTAACAGCCACGTCACATGACGATCTGTGTATATATTATAGGCATAATCCACTCAATATTTGGAGAGCAGTCTGTGTGTAGAGAATACTCTCAATGATGTGGAATCTCGTAGCGTTTCTGCTGCTTTTGGTCTTTTGTACTATTGCATTATCCGAAGGTAATTGTTTGTTACTATTTGATGACAATATTTTTGATTATTTTTTCACCTTCCGTGTTTTAGCCATTCGTTATTTATTTTCTGCCTTTATTAATTTACTATATGTTTTTAATATGTTTGTATGAAGGAATGTACCTACGCATCGTTGAATTAGGAAAGCTGCAAGAGAAATAAGCACCACTGGTTTCGCTCATTTGCCGAATTATTTAAGGCATATATGTCCCAATTAAGACCAATCAATACTAATCAGATACATATTAACAAGCAAGCAGGACTCCCCAATGATAGATATTGCTATTAACCCCGATGTTGCCGACATTGTAGCGATAAAAATACAAACACACAAACACAACGTCATAATGCTTATCAACAAAACTTGAACATTAACAACATTTAGCTTTTAATTTCAAAATTAAATCGAATGTACATGTACCGTTTAATTGCATTAATACTGAGGTTGTTCAAAGTTAAATATACTGCTATTTCTCAAACATACACTTTGTATTATAAATGATTGCCAAATATTATCTAGCGTTTAATAATATTCAAACATTATAAATTTCACTTACCTTCTAGTTCTGTTTTGAAGTCAAGAAAGACAGAAATTTGATGTGAAGCAATCAAAATCGAAAACAAATCGTTATTTGTCATGTTCAAGGAAAAGCATCTGTATTTTTTAATAACTCTAATTGGTATATGTTTTCTACTTAACGCATAACATGACTTCCAAGATGTGGAAAAAGTCTCCACGAACTGAACAATCATAAATGATTTGTTTATTATTTGCAACCTCCTGTTCCTCAAACATATGTAACAACATCAATGCTTTTATAGTATATTTAATGTGTTCCGATAATTGAGACGGTACTAGCCAAAACCCTGGGTCAACATAAACCTTCCCGATGCTGGACATGGCCAGCACTAAATATAACCCATCATAACCAGTTCGACTACATACTGGTTCAAATCCATTACCGATCTTGTTCCAACAGACCAAAAACAAGAACATTCCCAGGTGAGGATATTTGGAAGTGATCAAAACCTCGTCATAATGAACTTCAGAGTGAGAAAATTGACAAGCCAAATAAATTCAGGCTCAAAGTCAAACTTGAATAACCGAAGGACCCTAACATCTGCAAGTCATTCCAAGCCACAATTGGAGGAAAATTTGCTCCACTCCTTATGATTAACGTTGATGTTAAAGTTATGTCAGACACTTTTAACACTGCCATGACAACAGCTGACAAGGACATCATTAGCCTAAAAAAAAAAACCTGGGTTACAGATGAGATTCTTAATCTGTGCGATGTCCGAAAAGATCTTTAAAGCATTAGACACACAACATGTTCACTGGAGTACCGAGAAATAGACAAGAATATCAGAAAAGAACCTTGAAGAAAGCAAAACAAGATTGGATTGGACAAGCGTGCATATAAATAGAGAGCAGTCTGATAAGGAATAACAGCAACAAGGCATTTCAAGATATGAAAGACCGCATAAAACAAACCAAACCAAAGTCAGTACCATTGAAGACGAAAATGGAAAAGGCCTCACAGAAGCGAGTGACATTGCATACAGATGGAATGAGTATTGTAATGAACTCTACAACCATCCATCCATAGGAGACCCAGAGTTGCTTGAAGGTCCAAACTCCACAAATGATGATAATTTCCCCATTCTCAAAGAAGAGGTGTATTCATTATGCAATAGGAGAACTAAATTTATTGGGAAAATTGCTGGAGTAGACAACATCCCTGATCTTATTAGGAATGGTGTGGGGTCAGTGATAGAGCTAGTAAAACAAATCTGCAGCAACATCTGGCAGACAGGGAAATGGCCAGCACAGTGAACCCAGTCACTGTTTATAACACTTTCCCAAATATGCAATCTTCAGCTGTGCCAAAAATATTAGTTTGATCAGCCATGCTAGTAAGGAGAAGCTGAAGATCATATTGAACTGATTGAACCCACAAGCAGAAGACATAATCGCTGATGAACAGGCAGGTTTCCGCAGTGAAAGAAGCACAACATAACACATATTCAATCTTATTATTCGGTGTGAAAAGTAATCGCAACATAAACAATACATCTATCATGTGTTCATATATTTCATAAAAGCTTGTGACAGTGTGGCATGAGGCATTGTGGGTCACAATGAAGAATAACAACATGGGTACGCCAAGGCTATTATTGTAGTAGTAGATCAAGTTTATGTCGGGAACTGGTCCAAGACAACAACTGGAGTACGCTTGTTAACATTTACTTGGAGCGAATCATGAGCGAAGCCCTGGAAAACCACCGTGAAACAGTCAGTATGGGAGTGCGTAACAACACCAGCCTACGCTTTGATGGGGTGGAAGACAGTGAAGACGAAGTTGCAACCTTAATAAAGTACCTAAATGAAACATCTTTCAGGATTGACATGGCGATAAGCGCTGAGATAACAAAGCTGATGATAAATAGTGGCACAAAAATCTCAACCAAGATGACATGAACTGAAAACAGTAGGCCCGTTCAAAATATCTTGGTTCCCTAATCACATAAGAGGGATCAAGAGCAAAGGGGTGTCACGAGCAACGCAACAACGGCAGCTATGTCAAAGCTAAGACGATTTGGAGAGACAAGAATATCTTCCTAAAATCAGACTATTTCAAGCACTAGTCATCTGAACCGTTTTGAATTCATGTGAAGCCTGGGCCCTGAAAGCAGAAATTCAAGGAAGAATATCTGCACAAAGTAGCCATTATGAAGACCTCCTCACCACTGTCAAAAGGAGAAGGCTGAAATCGTACGGCCATGTGAATAGAGTCATCAGTCTATCCACAGCAGTACTGCATGGTAGCGTCCTGGATGTTAGAATGAGAAGTAGACAGAGTAAACAGTGGCGGCTTGGACCGTGACAGCAGAATTACAACGAGGAATCGCAGCACTTGAAATGACATGCTATAGAGCCATCATTGGCATCTCTTACATGGACCACATCACAAATGAAGAATTGTGTAACACCATTAGGCACAAAGTAGGTCATTATAAAGACCTCGTAACCACTGTCAAACAGAGAGAGCTGAAATGGTATGGCCATGTCAAATAGAGCCAACAGTCTATCCACAACAGTACTGCATGGTAGCGTCCAGGTTGGTAGAACGAGAGGTGACAGAGAAAACAGTGGACGGACAACATCACAGAATGGACCAGGAAAAGGTTTGCGGCGACACATGCATTGGCACATAATGTAGAGAAAGGGAAGGAACTGGACATATGTTCAGCAGCAAAGTGCTCAACGACCAGACTAGGTCAATATACTGATGATGATGCTGATCAATAATTGTGTACATGAATCTAAAGCAAATGGCAAATTATTACTTTTTATGTACATAAAACCAACAAAACTATTTTTCACCAAGATTTTGTGATTTATCTGGCATCTTAATTGTTGGGACCGATTCACATGTTTACATTGGTTTATATGTATTATTATTTTTATGGAGGGAATTTAAATTACTATTTGAATGAAATTAACGTAGATGTCGGGAACTTCTGCCCCATGTTAAATAATTAACAACTGGTGTAAGTTCATACAAGTTAGATAGAAAAGATGATTGGATGTATGTCACGTTTGCGACCCAATCAATACCATGTAATGTAGATGAATCCAGTTTACCGATGTCAGTTTCCCTTGTCCGTGTTGATCCAGAGCTTACCACGTACACAGATGCATATGAAACGTGTGATGGACTATGTCATTGCAAACAAATCAAAAATGGTAAAACGACAAATGAAGCATATACCATTCATTCCGTCACTTATTTCCATTAACAAAATAGCTTTGTCAGAAAGGATCTGAGCAATACATCTAATCCCGGGTCTACCGTATGAAATGTAATAACTAATACATTGCCGTGTCCTTATTTGTAATGATAATTCTCCTCAAACATCGATTTTCGTTGTATCTGTGATTATCGCCATGCAAAGTAATTAATATTAAACGTGCGTGTATTGGCACTGATTGATTAGTTACTAAGAACAATGTGTAAATTTTGATAACTCAGATAGATTTACCTGCATTTGGAAAACAGACACCGTCACACTGTATTGCACCAGTGGCATTACCTTTACTGTTTGATAGGACTGCGTGTTTTACCCCCAAAATACCCTTAGAAACGTTTCTAGAAGAAACAAGCATTAATTAGCTTTTGTGCAATGCAAATCCTCTGTTGATCGGTTCATTATCTAAAGTATTAGCACCTGTTGGTTGTATGGTGTATTTTGATACAATCAGGACGAACATCGTATACACACAAGGAGATCTTGAATAAATCGTTATTCAAACCACGTCTGTCGGAGAATTGTTTGGCAACTTTAAAATTGTCACTAATTCCTCCGCTTGTTTCATCGAAAAGATTGTATGCACTTTTGAATAAGGTTACGATATCGTTGTTGACAAATCCAGCTATATCGTTAGAACAGCATGCGTTTTGGTTTTCGTTTTGTGTAAATCGTCTCGGGATTACGGGATTCCTTCACACAGATGAAGATACCGAAATGAGTCATTGTTTGGCTACCTGGCCTCGGAAAAGCAATGCTACTTGCTTCGATAACGTAACAAATATGTGTCCATGTCAAACGCAGAATCACATTATCTAAATCGAGCATTGGTGCAACATAAATTCTCTTTTACACATTCCTGTTTTGCATAATATCACTTGCGAGACAATCGTAATTCCCTTCTCACTGCCAGATCTGCAATCACCGAGCCTGAATGTCGTCGACGTTCATTAATGATTAACCGAAGCAGGCCTTATTGTAGATCACGGTAATGGAAACATCTTTCGTTGTCGAATCGCTAATCGCCGATTAATCGTCGATGTCGAATCGATTTAACTACTTGGGGTCCCATTTTTCTCAAGAAATCTCCGCAACATGTTTGATGCTATAAACGAACTGCATTGCAGCTTGTTTCGCAATTGGTGCAGCTCACAAAGACAATCCCACGACCACCTTTTGTGTGCCTTTGAATACTCATTGAATATCATCACCATGGCTATCTCTATAAACTATAGCGTATACAGATTTTGCTTACTTAACAACGAGCACTGATTTTGTAAGTCCACGCACGCTTGTCATTATTTCATTATTAGGTTGATGTCCAAGTTACAGTTGTATCGTGAATATTCCTCTGATCATATCTAGCTTGTATTGATCATTTCTAATATAAGCAAGGTTTGTCACCGAAGACTGGTTGAAGGAAGATCAGGGCCAACGCTTCCGCTAGGCGAACTAGGAAATCGCCTAGGGCGCTGGGGTAAGGAGGGCGCCAGAAAAAAATTGCAAATTGGGTTTTATTTCATGATGAGCGGGTGGGGAAGGGCGTGAGTGGGAAGGGGGGCGCCATATATCGGATATCGTCTAGGGCGCCAAAATGCCTTGCATCGGCGCTGAGGAAGATGAACAGATATGGGAGTAATCGATATCAGATCACTTGGGATCTAAATCGGGGCAAACCCAAATAAGATATAATCGCGATATACTCCCATTTCTGAAACATAGACTTCATAGCTAATACAGACATCATCACGTTATATAATTCTGAGTAGTGGTGGTGATCCTAACAATATTATGCGCGACATTGAACCTGGCGCTGTCAGATACTGTACGCAGAATTATTTTTTCTACATGGCTCTTATTAAAATATTCATGCCAGCCAAGAACCGTTTGTAACGATAACGTTGAAATATAAACCTTGGATATTTGACTAAATGACAGTGCTGCTTGTATGTAATCTCTAGTAACTGGCTTGGGCACCAATGATATTGATTAAATCAGTATCATATGCTCAAGTGAAAAGTCCAACAATGTTACAGAGAGTGCCACATTCGGATGAAAAGGATAAAGTTATTTTGCAACATGACCACCAAACAGCTACTTCTGAAAATTCGGCCAACCTCGATGCATATTCAATGACACCAATATAACTCTGAACGATAGTCATTCACCAGAAGTAAGAAGTGCAATAAAGTTTACATATATTTCTGGTTTAATAGAGCTAACACTCGAAATTGTGTATGCAACAGCACGCTGAAGTGAACCGTTCAATTCACGCAACAGGCTAAGTGTTTCACAATCCATCATCAGTGTTGTAATATACGTCATTGATGTTTCCATTGATATTTTCATCCAGTTCATGTATTATTGCCCGAAATGTCTTTCGGTCCACTATGTTATTGATAGTTAAATACAGACATGTGATGTTTTCGTTAGGGGCCGATGTATCCATAGTGGTCTATGCTTGGGTTGATCCCCAGCGCATATCGATGATTTGCAATATAAAGTCTGTCTTATTCGCGGCAAGCATATTAGTGTTACGGGCATTTTTGTCGGTTACTAGTTGTTAATATAGAGGTCACTGAGTCTATCTTGTATTAATCTAACCACAGTTTGGCTGCTTCACTTTCGTGGATCATTAAATCCACTGGTTGGAAATATAACGTCTGTTTGATATTAACATTAATATATATCATTGGAAACTTAATGCTTTGAATCATGAACGTAAACATAAACCGCCAGTATCCCTATGCTATTTATGTACAACAAAAACTGCAACACGTTGCAAATGCAAGCCATTTGTAAACGTGATATCGTGCAATCTAATTTTGTTCACGACATATCTGGTAATGGAAAAGATTAGGCACGTATATCAAAGCCATCACCAGCGTATATCTATTCACATTACAAAAGCCCCATACAATCATCCCAAAGTCACAGTTTGGGTATATCAAGCATATCCCGAGTCAGAATATTCGAAGGTAGGTCACATTTCTCGTCGAAAAAGCTAACTAACTACATCATTGGAACTTAATTATATAAAATATGAACCACATCCAAAAGAATCTTTCAAAGTATATATTACCTGGTTTGAAAAGTGTTACTTTCTTAAAGTCAACATAGTACAGCTTAACTCAAGTAATATTAAACATTTCATATTGATAATGAGTCAATTGTCAATTATAGGTTGATGACTAAAATCATTCCTCGTGAATTGCAAAATAAATTAGGATAACGTCCTTAAAATGTGATGTCACCCTCATGGACGCGAGGCATATCTTGATCGGACAAAACTTTTATCGTTAATGACAAAAACAAAAAAAAAAAACAGTTACAAATTGTCATGGTAAAATATGGTGTAAATGTTTGTAAATTCAGAGGTGTCGGGCTGAACATTTTCTGCAATGCATATCGTGTTATATCAGCAAGAAGCATTAGTGCACTGCTATTTTGTGAAGGACGATTGTCACTAGAAATGTTAGGGACACCATATTTGATTTTGACACACAAAACCACCCTTGTGTTAGTAACGTCAACATCAGAATAAAGACTAAATGTGTTTAATTGTAACGTTTTACACTTTTCTCTTTATCAGACTTTCAGAATAATTCAGCGACAGGAATATAATAATACTTTATATATTTGGAAGAATGACTCTTATTGTAGGAACGTTTTCATGGAACAATACGGTTAATCACAATGATCTTTAAGAACAATAGAGAAACAGTTCGATATCTATTGAAGCTGTCATCATTTGAGTACCTTTATTAACGAGTAAATTGTTAACAATTGCATGAACAATTGTGTTTTCTCTATTTAACTGTTCTATTTAAATCATTTGTATTGAATGGTTAAATGGTTATACGGATACATCTGTGCAACACAAATGGTGTTATGAATGTGAATAAATGTGAATTTTATGTGTAATTGATCAAGTTCATATTAATAACGAACCTAGTATAAAGAACATTATCGAACGAGGAAGGTACTTTCAAGTACTGAATCCTCAAAGCTAATATGGTAAAAACACAGGGAAATAGATCAAGTACTTCAAAATAATTTACTCTCAATGTAATACTTGGACAATATTATCAACATTTTCATACAAGGCGCTTGATTGCATTTCATACAGTGTGTGATGTTATGTTTAACACCTCGTACATGCATGTACTTTGACATAAATGGTTTAGCGTGTTTAATACAATAATTACAAAGTCACTTATAATGTGATCTATGAGTTTAAAGTTACAACGAATATACACCGAAAACGACAGTCTGACACAGATCTAGATGGTGAGACAACACTGAGAGAGACAGAGATAGATTGACTGTAATACGGCTAACGCTCAACACATTCAGACGTTAAGAAGCATATATACTTTTACGTTTGAAAATTTGCAGCGGTAACAATCTTTTGGTATCTCTCTTACTTGAATAATTATGGTGAGACATTGAGATCGCGTTTGCTGCGATGGCTGATGCATTGATTTGGTGGGTATTTTCTTATTTTCATTATTTATTTGATTTTATTGAGGCTTGTATTAAATATTTGAACTTGAGATTCATTGCAGATACATTAGTGTCCAGACACATGTGAAACATTAGATTCCGATAAGGACTTCTTTTTTTCCTATGTTTTATCCGCATTATGCATTTCTCTGGTATGTCAAGGTTATCACTATTACAACATTTGTTTGCATTATCTTATTTTCTTTTCCAGACTGCTAAAGCGTACTTTACGCGGGAAGGCAGCCTTCTTGCATGTCATATCTGGACTTAGCTAATTTAACTGATATTTGAATTACATTGATATGTCATATTGGTTTTATTGAAGCAAATTCGAATAAAATTGATCCATACAGGTCAGTAAGGCACCGGTTCGATGAAATCAAAAGAGACGACTCAATAGTAGTCAACATATTTAAATCCGTTTGAGGCACGACTTTCCCCCTACGTGGACAGGTTATTTGTTCCAGTACGAAAGTAAATGAATTTGATAAATATGTTCTTTCTTCAGAATCTGCTCTACATTTGCAGATTAATACATTCTGGTTTGCTATTGGAGCACGGCTTACCACTTACCTATTCACAAGGTAGCCTCATACACAATTGACGTCATACACATACACATACACTTATATATATATATATATATATATATATATATATATATATATATATATATATATATATATATATATATATATATATATATATATATATATATATATATATATATATATATATATATATATATATATCTTTCACAGAACTTCGCAAAAGCAGAATCTTCTTGGATAATAACGATGATAAGACTGCGCTGGAAGTTTTGCTGAAAGCTATTGATGATGGAAAAATAGACCTGAATGAGTAAGTTTATTTTGCAAAACAAAATGGATTTGCTAAATTATTTGGTACTTCTGCCAAAAAGTACTCCCGTTTCACCAGCAATACATATAATTTTCTTCGTTATGTTGACCTGCCGGCTTGCACGCTCCTGGACTGCTACGAAAGCATACCTTATTTAGTTGCATTTTACTTAACAGTTAGTGCTTGGACGGACGTTTAAAATGTTTCGTCTTTGAGGAGACGGGGGAGCTTTGACCTGAAGAAGTTTTTCCTTTGCTCATTCATATAGACTTAGTTCATATCACATGGCCTGAACCATTCAATTTGTGAATATAATGAATATGTCTTCTAAAATGTCCTCCATGAGAGAGAACATTATTTGCAATAAAACATATCTCAGCACGTTTGCTCTCATATAGCTATTGATAGACGATGATGCAGATATAGCGTTTAATTACTGAAAATATTACGTTTGTTATGTTAGTTTGCAAACTCACCGACAAAGAGAATGTCGCCATCAAAATAAGCCAACTGCTCATATGGTTTGTTTATTTTACCTAAATAAATCCAATATCCCTCCCAGGCTGCCAAATAAAAGTTTTTTTTGTGCGTACAGTAAATTGTAGTTTCTAACAGTTAATAGAATGCGAAGCATTTGCATGGAAAATCCTAGAACTGCAGTAAGATCTTTAATGAACAAGGAAAACATGTTGGATCACGTGTCAATTTTGCCTTAAACAGTGCAGACTAAATATAGGGCGTTGCATATTATCATTTAGAACGAAGCAAACATCTTATACATCGTGATTAAAATCATGTTGAATCAACGTTTGTTTTCCTTTTCCTACAGAATACAGAGTCAAACAACTAACAAAAAGAAGAGATTATTTTGGCCAAGCTGGCCGACGTGGCTTCCTAGGCTTCCAGTTATACATGGTAAAAGATGAGACGAAAGATAATGTTCTTATACTGACCTTGGATGCCATATATATTTATATATGAATTTGCTTTTTTATAACTCGCTCACGTCTTATACATATTTCCATCTTGAAAATCGCAGTATCTAACAGCAGTTGTGATATTGAGAAGTAAAGGTGATGTGTTTATGAACTTTGCATAAATGTTTATTATATACGTTTTATTTGTGTAGATCCTGAATATTCGCATAAATAAAAATCAGATTAAAACTGAGTTTGCGTCAAAAGACTTGTTAGTTAAGAAACCTTTGCATGCTGCAACCACGTTCCTATAATTGATATAAAGTGGTTTGTACATACATCTTTTTCATTAAATATGTATTTGTTATGAAATTAACACTAATTATGAGATATGTATAAATCGATGGGTTCGTATATGTGTCTGTGTGTGATTTGAATATTTGACGTCACACATCGATATTATGAAATCCCATATGTATAATTAGTGTAAACGACATATAATGGCCAAGCAATATCACAGTACACTGTCCGAGAATCCAATAAATTTTTACTACTGATGTATAATGCTTTCTATGATTTCTTTTCTTTTGTAGCTTAGATTAAATACTTCGATTGACGTCTCTGGTAATGTAACGCGTTTAAAATAACCGCCTGTTAATTAGCCTGATCAGCGGTCGGGGAAAGGATTCACAATATTGATTAAGAACAAAAACTATCCTCTTTCGCTCGGAAATAGTATAATTGACCCTTAGAGTTTCTTCGCACTTATATTTAAAAAATTAAAATACCACCTAACTTAAAGATATGCGTGAATACCTTTGACAGAGAATATGAAAGATCGGAGATGTGGAAATGGCTTACACGGAACATGAAAAAAGCCGATGGAATTAAAGCAGTTGCTTTCGTGATTACGATAGGAGTTACCAAACTATTTTGTACACATATGCTTTAATTCATTGGTAATTTCTAAATGAGAAAACTAATATGGCCACCACCCAACTATTTCAATCAAAAACAATTTCCACAAGACAGATGGAAGTGAAATTCTAAAAACTATTTTTGTTTAGTGATTTGAACGCTTTTGTCATAACGCTAAGCATTTAATCTAAGCTTTAATATATATATATATATATATATATATATATATATATATATATATATATATATATATATATATATATATATATATATTAAATAAATAGTTGCACTATCTTAACCAAGCTTATGTAATAGATTGCTATCTGAGCTCAACGTGTTATCATTTCATACCATATTATAGGCATAGTGACATTAATCATTCCAAATCATCATCACATATTAACGTCTGAAGGCTTATATATATATATATATATATATATATATATATATATATATATATATATATATATATATATCTTTGGAGGATATTTGCAACTTAAAATTTCGTAGTTCATGTGCATATTACACTATAACGTAAGTGTTAGTGAAATGTTTGTAAAGGTTGCATCTTGCCGAGGCAATACTTTTAGATAAAGTTACTTCTGTAAGTGGAAACATTATTTACAATAAAAATTGTAACATATTAGCAATGACTATTTTAACATGTTAGCGATGAATATTATAACAGAGCAGCAATGAATAATGTAACATGATTGTAATGAACTTTGTAACAAAGCTGCATGAAGATTGTAACATATTAGCATAAATTACTTTAACATATTAGCTATGAATAGTATAAAATATTTGCATTGAATATTATAGAATATCATCCATTAACATTGTAACATTTTATTAATTAATAATTAATACTGAAACAATGTAGCAACTGAATATTGTAACATAGTAGCAATGCATATTGTAATCTAGAAGCAATGAATATTGTAACATAGTAGCAATGAATATTTTAACATAGTTGCATTGAATAGTGTACCATGGTAGCAATGCTATTATATAATAGTAGCAATGAATATTGTAATATAATAGCAACTGTGTATATTATGACTTGGTAAGGGTGTTAGAGGAAGTTTGCTTATTTTCTGTTTTGGCTTGCTAAACTATCGATGTTAACATTGCTACAACATGTAGTTCTTCATATGTTTCCAAAGACCACACACATTGTTTTAAAATTAATTTCATTACGAGTTTGATTTAATGGCCTTAATACAGAAATGGTGATACGTGTATTATTTGTATGTAGTACAGATTCACGAACAACGCATTGTTCCAGTTTGGTTCTGGTTTACACCTCTTCTCTTCATTAAATATCAATAAATAATTGTGTTGTAGCCTTATTTATCATATATGAATGGTATCGAGTTGGCACAAGTCCATCTACCGTGCTCGCTGTTTCAATGTATGTATGTATGTATGTATGTATGTATGTATGTATGTATGTATGTATGTATGTATGTATGTATGTATGTATGTATGCATGCATGCATGCATGCATGCATGCATGCATGCATGCATGCATGCATGCATGTATGTATGTATGTATGTATGTATGTATGTATGTATGTATGTATGTATGTATGTATTATGTATGTATGTATGTATGTATGTATGTATGTATGTATGTATGTATGTATGTATGTATGTATGTATGTATGCATGATGCAGGTAGGTAGGTAGGTAGGTAGGTAGGCATGTAGGTAGGTAGGTAGATAGGTATTTTTGTAAGACATCCTCGCTTGTAAGGTGATATTAGAAGGCTTCAATTGAAAGGAGAGACTTCAAATGTCGTAGTCATGAAAGGATATTTCCCGAAGTTGTTATCTTACAAAAACGTTGTAAGATCAATAGCACTTGAAATGTTATGTACGTAATAGAGATGTTTGACTAAGGAGCGTATAATAATGTTATAAATATGAGTAAGTAGATAAGATATGCAGTATGAGTGTATATGAAGATGAATTGTATTTAATATTGAATTCCATCAGATAGGGTGAGCTAAACCACTTTCCCTGTTATTTTAGGGATGATGACGTTTA
Source organism: Unio pictorum (assembly GCA_030141615.1). Taxonomy (NCBI): domain Eukaryota; kingdom Metazoa; phylum Mollusca; class Bivalvia; order Unionida; family Unionidae; genus Unio; species Unio pictorum. The sequence goes on from JARLTB010000068.1 coordinate 930,072, forward strand.
TTCTTCCCCTCCTTCTTCATATTATTATTATTATTATTATTATTATTGCTATTGTTATTATTATAATTATTATCCAATAATAATGTTGATGTAGAGATGAAGAACTGAAAATAAACAACGAAGATGTGTTCAATACGTAATAACATTTAACAACATTACTTTTTTAAGGACTGAGTAGGCATTAACAATACAGCATAACTGGGGTTCAAGTCCGACTTAGTCAACAGGACATAAATTGTAACTGCAAATGGAATACACTTCGGTCCAGTTGACTTTATGTTGTGGTGTTCTACAGGGGGTTGTTCGTCGACCTGTTCTCTTCATTCTATACACTCAGCCACTCTCAATTGTCATAGATCATCACCCAGTGTATCATCAATGGTACGCTGATGACACCTAAATATACAAGTCTAGCCGTCCAACTGAAGTTGATGTTACTATCCAAGGTGTAGAGATGTGCATTTTGGATGTGAAATCGTGGATGACATGTAACAAACTGCAGATGAATGATGATAAAACTGAAGACATTTTGAGCACAACACAAAGAATTTCGCATTCACATCCTTTAAACTCAACATATAAATTTCATCTACACCAAAATTATATTAACACAGTCAGTACGAAACCTACGTGTTACTCAAGACCGTAATATCACGTTGCAAAAACATGTCATGAATATATGCAAGGCTGCATATCTTGAGCTGAGTCGCATCAGCTATCAAATATCTTTCATCTGATGACACTAAAACACTTGTGTGTTCATTCGTACTTTCAAGACTGGACTATTGTAACTCAATTATATCTTATTTTTCTCAATATCTACTCCATAAACGTCAAAAAGTTCAGAACACAGCTTCTCAGATCATCTTTTGAGTACCATGATCAAAACACACCTCCCCGCTGCCCTATACTCTATAGTGGCTATCCATTTGATCCAGAATCAAACACAAAATTTGCTCTATGTGCTACGCTTCACTTACGGCCTCCAGTACAGCATACCTATCTGTCCTCACCCATGTGTATACACGAGCAAGATACTTACGCTCCTCTTCTGACAATCGTATACCCATTATTCCCGCTGTAAAAATATAAATCATATGAACAACGTTATGTTGCATTCCTGGGTCCAGCAACTTTAAATGAATTGCCCATTGAAATTAGACACAAAGACACAATCATCCCTGTCAAGAGTGCTCTTAATACTCACCTTTTCCGACTGCAAGAACAAACGTAAAGACCTAATAATGTTTCATACCTTAAATGTTTTCAGCATTTTTAATGTTTACTAATTTCATGGTGTTTTTTCTTTTATTTTTATTTTTTTAATTTTTTTTTATAGTCATATCATTTTAGATGTAAAGCATCTAGAGCTTCAAAAGATAATGCGCTAAACAAAAGCCTTATTATTATTATTATTATTATTATTATTATTATTATTATTATTATTATTATTGTTGTTGTTGTTATTGTTATTATTATTATTATTAGTAGTAGTAGTAGTAGTAGTAGTAGTAGTAGTAGTAGTAGTATTGCACTGAAATCGAATCAACGACTTTATAAAACAGATTTTCAGAAGAAAAGCACACAACACCTGATATGAAGCCACGAGCCTCTAGTGAATGTCTCCAGGGTTAATGTATTTTTGAATACACGCATTAACGCACACCAATTTAGAGTGTTATCTGCAATGGACCGTCTGTACGTGCTTATAACCCCACAAGACGTTTAATAATGTATATGGATGAATAATAAAAATGTACAGGGACAGTAGTTATTTTATATGTAAATTCAATCATTTTATTTGAAATATAAATTGTGATAGAGCATTATACGATTGACCTTGATTACTGGCTATCCATTTGATCCAACACAAAATTTGCTCCATGTGCTACGTTTCACTTACGGCCTCCAGTCCAGCATACCTATCTGTCCTCACCCATGTGTAAAAACGAGCAAGATACTTACGCTCCTCTTCTGACAATCGTATACCCATTATTCCCATTATGAAAAACAAATCATATGAAAAACGTTATGTTGCATACCTGGGTCCAGCAAAGTTAAATGAATTGCCACTGAAATCAGACACAAAGACACAATGATCCCTGTCAAGAGTGCTCTTAAAGCTCACCTTTTCCGACTGCAAGAACAATCGTAAAGACCTTATAATGTGTCATACATTAAATGTTCTCAGCATTTTTTATGTTTACTAATTTCATGGTGTTTTTTTTAGTTTATATTTTTATTTTTTTATTTTTGTTATAGCCATATCATTTTAGATGTTGTAAAGCATCTAGAGCTTCAAAAGATAATGCGCTAAACAAAGCCTCATTATTATTATTATTATTATTATTATTATTATTATTATTATTATTATTATTATTTTTGTTGTTGTTATTTAATTATCATTATTATTATTTATTATTATTATTATTATTATTATTATTATTATTATTATTATCATTATTATTATTATTATTATTATTATCATTATTTTTGTTGCTGTTATTTAATTATTATTATTATTGTTTATTATTATTATTATTAGTATTGTTATTTAATTATTATTATTATTATTATTATTATTATTATTATTATTTTATTATTATTATTATTATTATTAATATTATTATTATTATTATTATTATTATTTTGATCATGAGATGGTCCTTTTAAAAGTCCATCCTCTATTAATGTCTAGTATCCATGTATAGCACGTACAAAGGATTGGCCAGGAACTCAAACAAAACAAGCGAAGAGAAATCAGAAAATAATTTACTGTCCGGCAGAATATCACATCTAGCTATATGCAAGAACGCTTCTGACATTTTGTTTAAACAAACAATGAATAAACATCAAGTTATAATGACTAACAGTAATATTCTGAAATAGGAACTACTTGATTGTGTCGAATATATTTATGCACTTTCAAGAGGCATGACAGGTGTGTGTGTGTGTGTGTGTGTGTGTGTGTGTGTGTGTGTGTGTGTTATTTTGATATTTAACGTAGCTTCAAATATTTTTCATTCATATCAATACGATGTCTGCAGTGTGTCAGTTTATAGTGATGTTTAGCACTGGTAAATCATGCTGAAGACGTTTTGACCTTATGTCACCCAGTCACATTATCTTGAAACCAGGCAGACCAGATTCTAGCACCTTATGTCACCCAGTCACATTATCTTGAAACCAGGCAGACCAGATCCTAGTGTGATTTTAATAAACCTTTACTATAATTTTCGGGGGTTCGACTCCGCGACTTTCCGCATCCGGGGAAGATGTACAGTATTGCATAACTTCACTGTAAAATGTGTTCAAATAGTTGTACTCTAAGATGTAGTCAACCAGATATTTAAACATGGAAAATCCTTCACTTGAACTCGCCAGTTCAGGCTTGACCGAACGTTCAAATTACTGGTCGAAACAAATATATTTGAAAATTGAAAATTTACCTACCAGACAAAACGTGCGAAAGTATGTAAAGTACAAAATATATTATCGTGGTTACGAACTCTTTCTGCAGGTAAGAACAAATAAAATACGCTGCTATATTTTCACAAGCTCCCTCGATTGATGTTTACAAATTTAATTTCCAAGGACAGTATCATCGCGAAAGACTTCAAACCGATAACCAGTGTCAGAGAGACAACGAGATAATAGGAAAGAAGTGTGTGTGTGTGTGTGTGTGTGTGTGTGTGTGTGTGTGTGTGTGTGTGTGTGTTGGATAGTTATTCATTGATAATTTATTTACAACGATCTTGTATCTATGATCGGTAATAGTTCTATACAGAGGCTAGATACAAAACAGGTTTTGAGAAAGACAAATTAACATTCCGTTACGGATCAGTGTCATCTCACCTCTGCGTGGGTTCGAGTCTAAGATTCGGCTAATGTAGTTATGTGAGAAAGATTGCCAGTAGCTTCTCGTGGGTCCGTTGTTCTTTCTGGGGGTTTTCCCGGGTTCTTCCTCCACCAATAATACTGGCCGCCATTAATAGCCTATCATGTGCTTAAAACCTACAACAAAAACAACAACAACAACAACAACAACAACAGCAAATGCTTGTTGAGGTGTGTAAGATGTAGGCAACAAAATATCCAAATAGGGGAAATCATCGACTTAAAAAACAATAGTTCAGGTTCAAACTTATGTTCCAATTGCTGCTCGAAAAGAGGTATTTGAAACTTGACCTTTCCAAATGAAACGTAGGTAAAATATAAAAAAAACAAAATATATCAAAGTGCATATGAGCTCTTTCGACATGTATGAAAAATTAAATACTCTGTAATAAACTCAACACTCTTTGAATTGCTGTCTAAAAATGGAAATTATAATAACAAAAGACCAACATCACATCTATAACCAGAGTAAGAGGGACAAAGAGAGAATATGAAGAGGGCTGCTTGTGCGGGGGGTGGGGGTGGGGTGGGAGGGGGGTCCGGTTGGTGTGCGTGTGTTTGTATATTACTTATTCTTTGAGAATTAATTTACGATCTTGTATCTATGAATCTTTAATAGTAATGTACAACTATATATGTTTGCTATGAAACCTTCAAGACTAAATAAACATAAGTGTTAAGAAAGACAAATCTAACCTACATACACGTTTATATTCATGGTTGAATTGAAATCGAGTCAATGACTTTATAAAACAGGTTTTATAAACAGGTTTAATAAACACAAAAATACAACACCTGAATTGAAACCATGAGCGACAAGTTAAATTATCCAGGGTTAATGTATTGTGCCTACACGCATCAAAGCCCACCATTTTAGAGTGGTATGTGCAATGGACCGTATGTACGTGATTATAACCCTGTATAGAATGTAAATTTTTCTAACGTGGGGGAAAATATGTACAAAGAAGGTAGCTATTTTATATGTTTTTCAAATGTGAGAACGCAATATATGAAAACTGTGGTAGATCATGATTTGGCTGGACCTGATTTATTTATGTTTTGCGCACATCACTACTTTTTGTGTAATTTTCTCGACTCTGATTTTACTGTTAGGAGCAATGGAAACATACGATAATACAGAGAGTCGTTTGTTTCTGTTTAAATCAAATTGATCGTCACATGTAACAGAGAAGTATTTTTGTGCCAAATAAAAGACGCTTGCACGAATAGTAATGAAATAAACGAAAGCAATTGATAAATCTGAAACATAAACATATTTCCTCATTGCAGATATTATCATATAACCCTTTGTCCTTGTTAACTTTACCTTGTCAGAATCGTGCAGTATTCTAAGATACCTAATACCTCGATACTGCTCACACGTGTGTCTAAAAATAGTATAGTGTGTTACGTATTACCTAGTCAATAAACCACAATCGAGCTTTCCGTTTATTAGACTTGTTTGGGCTTTGATTGCGCATGAAATAAAACAGTTGTATTGTCTACATGGAAGTGGGTATGATGAAGAGATCGAGTCTACTGAGTCGCAAATGAATGATTGTGAAAATCGCAATGTCCAGAACAAACGTAAGAGACGCAGTATTGAAAATACCAATCTCATCATTTAAACAGTTATTTAGGATAACTGTTCGTAACTTTTCGTTAGGTTCCGACTATGACTAGTGGCACATAACATAGACTATACATACTGAGGGAACTTCCGGATTCTTCCTCCACCAATAATACTGGCCGCCATTTATAGTTTATCGTACGCCGAAAAATGGCGTTAACCCCTACAACAACAACAACTAATAGTATGGTGATAAAATCACCACCCATGCGCAAACGACTAGCTCGTTTGCTGTCATCTTCGAACATTACTGTTTACCATACAGTATCACAGCCATTACTCTGTAACTGATTACACGCCCCTTATGTACACGAACATGTACAATCTGTAAACTACGGATTGTTTTGATAACTACAAATACCCAAACGGCAAGTAATAAAATGGATAAAACAGTGTAAAATCTCGCTGGCATATTTACAAACCCGTACATACGTTTTGATCTATGTCCATAAACGACTGGAGAAGATATACTAGTGCAACGTGGCTGTATTTAATTTTAAGCTAAGGCTGTATCTCTTCGAATGGTTCCTAATGTCCGTTTAACCGCCACGACACTCCTCCAAAGGCATTAATTTAATCATGCATCATTGTAATTTGAGTCTTACGATGTAACCGCGCAATATCTTCCAATGCTACAAAGTAAATAATTGGTTGCTGTTATTCATTCTTGACCTGCAGTTTGATATGTACACGAACCAAGCCTGACATCATTATTAACAAAAATAATTTTAATTTGCTACCCCCATACATAAATTCCAATAACCGTTGCTTTTCAGCGAATGATTGGATAAGAACTAGCATCCGCATCAATTGTGTCAGTAATTTTTTGCACAACTGCTGCAGCTCGATAAATTCATATTTCGTCATCTTCAGTCGCCTCTCTGGCTTGCAAGATTGCATGTTTTGTTTTCTAATATTGCTCGTCGGGATTGTGTGCTGAATCAAACTAAATGTGACAACCGAATTCAACATAAAAATTATTCAACCGTGTTATGCATTGATCTTCGGGCAACAAATCTTAGATTCAAACATCAACTGATACCAACTTACTTTGTCATGTAACAAGGACAATATAAAAATAGAGCAGGACAAACTCACATATAAATAAAGACAAGACAGATAAGTACAGACTATTCCTAGCTAACAAAACCAGGAGCATTGTTGTTGTTTTTTTAACTCAGCATTTACATTTATTTAAAGAGAGAGAGAGAACAATTAAAAGGCAAAATGTATTGTATAAAAGATGGTGACCGATTGATAAATGGTACAGTCTCTTTGATGTGGCCCATCATATTAGAATTTATTAATTGTGTGTATATTTGATCGATAGCATATTCATTAGGCGATAAATTGTATTAGCATTAATATTACCCTGATTCACTATGGAATATCTCTCCAGCAATCCGTGTCTTTCCACCTCATTATTTAGCTACTAATATTTATTTAGTATGTAACTTGGCAATATTTAATATATTTCATACATTTTCTTCAGTATAGCTAGAAATACATATTTTGTTTCAAATGTTGGCTACTATTTCCAGTGACTATATTCACTGCTATTGTGAGTTCATCATTAATTAAGTCACATCTAGTTTTTAGAAGGAGGCACTGCATTTGTCATGAGCATGCCGTTTTGTTATGTAACTTGAACAACAAATATCAAAATACTACCTAGTGTAGGAAGCTGAAATCTTGCATTTATAATTTGTCAGTGATTATCTGATTATTAATACCAGCCTTATTAATATTTGCCCCTACATATCCGTGTCATCATCAATATTTTCTTCATTCAACCGTATCCACAGCTAATCTAACGATCTAAAGAACACTCCTGAATGGCGTGTATCGTCACTGCCGTAAGTCAAATTGTCTGATCTACCCTTTACTTTTACCTGATTTACCTGATTTCATGTACCAAAATAACATCGACAGCCTGACTGAATAGTGGAGATCATTTTGTGGTGATGTAAGTATGCAATCTGAGTGTCTTGCACGTTTGTGGTTCAATCGTTCATTAGGTAACATGCATACATGTTTGTACATTCCGTAGATAGGCATGCCGTTAGATTGTTGTCGTAAACATACAGGCATACTATAAGCATTGAAGGTATCAACAGCGCAAGATGTATACATGTCTACGGGGGGAGAAGGTGAACGTTTCATTATTATATGTCTTCTTTACACCTAGATGGTTTAAAATGTATGTCCTGGAAGCGAGATAATCTTAGGAATTCACCCTCTTGAATGCCACTGTACGTACCATCCCATAAACCAACGAGGTCATGGGTGGTGTAAACAAAAGGTAAATGACATGAATCTTGAAGATCTAAGTGAAGACTAAATTGGTTAATGCATTGTAAGCGTTTCCGAGATAGTATGTGGATCATCTCTATGTTTCGCTAACCCCACTTCCACACGTCCCTTTATTCCTCCTACATTGGATTCAGTAGACATGCGTTGTACTCGTATTATTATATTTGTTTATAGTTAACCCCTTTATTCATCCGACGGATTATTTTTAGAGGCTCAGTAATATGAACAACTGACACATCATTGTCATTTGATTTATTAGTTTAAAATTTCTTTCTCTAATCGTAAGAAGGGGTCTCTAATATTATTGTGTTTCTTACGCTTTAAACCAAAGCGGGAATTTGTTTTTCTTAACATCATTATATCTGCGTGGACGAGTCTTTTTTTCCAGCGTACAGCATTGATTTAGTTCACATTTGTAAATTTGTTTAATGTTGGGGATTACATAACTTTGAAACCATGCACATACAGTAAAATAGCTAGCCCTTTCATTCAGTAAACACTGTTTTTTATGTGTTGTACTATGGGAAGGTTAATTGATTATAACTAAACACCCGTTTAGTTTAATACTCGAAACTAGATTTACAGTCTTAGAGACACTACCCACCTTTCCATGCAATGCCATTGTTAGAACTTGATGTTTAATGAATCATGTGTCCATGTTTTGAGCACGTTTTGTTTTTAAAACCGCCAGCGGGAGATGCATGCTGCCCACTCTGTCCAGAGAGGCGTGTGATTACTATAACTGCAAAGAAAGCGTTCTGAAGGGAACTTATTTTTGTTTTAATGCTTATGGGCTTGTTTGGTTTAATTACCTTTTTTGTGCTTTCCATGCTCATTCTTCTGTTTATATACATTATATCAAATTTCATTTTCTAATAATTCTACTATCATTCTACTTTATGTTTCTGAGCTTTTGTATGTTTGATTAGGATATAAATTCAGATACCAATACATTTTTATTTTTATTATAGAGTATACTATGTCCTACCATATCAATATTGTCTCCAATGTTATAGCAGAGAGGTACAATGTCGTTAAATATTGCTCCTGTCTATTTATCTATTATATCTCTTATAATTGCATCCTTCCATCTATCTAAGCCTACCCACCTACATTTCTACTTGCGACCATTTTTAATACATAACAAATGTATCTCTTTGAATATGAAAGGTTTCGGGCGATAGTCGTTTAGCTTAATATTGAGACTTCATCTTTAAGTATTTAGCACATATCTATTTTTGCAATAAAAAAGAGACTATAATATACATTGTCTGCAGTATTCAGATGAGTGGCAAATTTAAACTGTAGCCACTCTCATAACTAGCATGTGTAATCAGTAGATGCACTAATGACTGGTACATTTAATCAGCAGCGACACGTACGACTGGCAATTAAGTAGAAGATTGGAATGATAAGTTGGGAAAGACTCATTTAATGGTACGTGTAATTGTTATCAACTTATACGAATGGTACGTACAATCAGTAAGGACTCAGTTGACTGTCACTTTAAATCGATATAGACTCAGTTGACTGTCACTTTAAATCGATATAGACTCAGTTCACTGGCACTTTAAATTGATATAGACTCAGTTGACTGTCACTTTAAATCGATATAGACTCAGTTGACTGGTACCTTTATTAGGTAAGGACTCATATGAATGGTACTAATCATCAGATATGACCCAGATGACTGGTATGAATACTCGGATTTGAGCCATATGACTGGTACGTGTAAATGGTAATGAATCAATAGACTGGTATGAGTGTAATCGATGATAAAGACTCAGGTGACTGGTACCTCTAATCAATAATGACTCCGTTGACTGGGGCCTTTACTCGGTAACGACTCAGATAACTGGTACATGTAATCAGTAATGACTCAGAGATTGGTACGTACAATTGGTGATGACTCAGAGACTGTCACTTGCAATCGACAATGACTCAGATGACTGGTACGTGTACTCGACAATGACTCAGATGACTGGTACGTGTAATCGACATTGACTCAGATGACTGGTACGTGTAATCAGTAATGACTCAGAGACTGGTACGTGTAATTGATGAAGAAGACTTGTACGTGTAATTGGTGATGACTAAGAAGACTTGTACGTGTAATCAGTAATGTTGTTGTTGTTGTTGTTACTGTAGGGTTTAACGATATTTTTCAGCACACGATAGGCTATACATGGCGACCAGTATTATTGGTGGCGGAAGAACCCGGGAAAAAACCCGGAAAGAACCACCGACCAACGAGAAGCTACTGGCAAGCGTTCTCACATAACTACATTAGCCGAATCTCAGACTCGAATCCACGCAGACCATTCGGCCACTCGAGGCCCCTAATCAGTAATGACGCAGGGACTGGTACGTGTACTTGGTGATGACTCAGAAGACTTGTACGTGTAATTGGTGATGACTCAGAAGACTTGTACGGGTAATTGGTGATGACTCAGAAGACTTGTATGGGTAATTGGTGATGACTCAGAAGACTGGTGACGTGTACTTGGTGATGACTCAGAAGACTGGTGACGTGTACTTGGTGATGACTCAGAAGACTGGTGACGTGTACTTGGTGATGACTCAGAAGACTGGTACGTGTAATTGGTGATGACTCAGAAGAATGGTACGTGTAATTGGTGATGACTCAGAAGACTTGTACGGGTAATTGGTGATGACTCAGAAGACTTGTACGTGTAATTGGTGATGACTCAGAAGACTTGTACGGGTAATTGGTGATGACTCAGAAGACTTGTACGTGTAATTGGTGATGACTCAGAAGACTGGTGACGTGTACTTGGTGATGACTCAGAAGACTGGTACGTGTAATTGGTGATGACGCAGAAGACTGGTACGTGAAATTGGTGATGACTCAGAAGACTTGTACGGGTAATTGGTGATGACTCAGAAGACTTGTACGTGTAATTGGTGATGACTCAGAAGACTTGTACTGGTAATTGGTGATGACTCAGAAGACTGGTACGTGTAATTTTTGATGACTCAGAAGACTGGTGACTTGCAATATATAATGAGATGAAGATCAGATTAATTTCTGCAAGCACCAAAGTATAGTAAGTCTTATTTATTAATTTAAATGGGTTTCTTATTTGTTTGTAACTGTCTAGTAGCTCCATTATTACTGCTCGATGTTTTGTGTTTATGAAATGTTTTCATTTATAGTCTACGTGTTAGCATATACTAAATGTTCCAGCTACGTAATATCATAACTATTTAATGGAAGTAAGCTAATACATTAGAATGATATATTACAAGAATATACAAGTGCTGCTGACACTTTTCTTTATTTTATAAACAGTCTATTTACTGATGTTTCAGATTGAAATGAAAAGATATTCAGATCATGTCTTCATTTTACTGATGGGCTGTTCTTTGCTTTATTGTATTTCTTTCGGACCGGAAAGATCAATATTTCCCTTTGACCCCATTACCGACACGGCATGTGGACAAGTGAAAGGCATAATGAACGACGGTGCCTATTCCTTCCGCGGAATACCATACGCTGAGGCACCTGTCGGCAAGTTGAGGTGGACTCCTCCACGACCGCTGAGAAAAGACAGTGGCACGTTTTGGTCAGGCGTATTAGACGGACGGGAGTTTGGATCACCGTGTTATCAAATAAGCATTTCAAATCCTAATACATTCACTGGAAACGAAGACTGCTTATACCTAAACGTATGGACACCAACACTAAACAAGAAGGCGGGACGTCCAGTAATGGTTTGGGTTCATGGAGGTTCTTTGCTAACTGGAAATGCAAACGAATTAATGTATATGCCAACTGAAAGACTTGCAAAGGAGACGGACGTTGTGTATGTGGGGATGAATTACCGTTTGCATGCATTTGGCTTTATGGCACTTGAGATACTAGCTAAAAATTCGAAAACAGGAACATCGGGAAACTATGGTCTCATGGATATAATCGAGGCTCTTCGTTGGGTACAGAATAATATTCGTAATTTTGGAGGTGATCCAAATAAGGTAATAAAATTGATTCACAATCACAATGTATTATGATATAATTTTCATCTCAGCAACAAAATTTAATATCAGGTGATATATATATATATATATATATATATATATATATATATATATATATATATATATATATATATATATATATATATATGTATATATATATATATATATATATGTATATATGTGTGTGTGTGTGTGTGTGTGTGTGTGTGTGTGTGTGTGTAGATATGTGTGTGTGCAGTTCAGAAATAGGGGTAAATTAATTTAATGTAATTTTATTTTCTGACTCTTGCTATTTACGATTAGGATTTATTTTTCGCGTAATCCATTTGGAAATATGATGACCTTCTCGGATTGTTATGAAATTACAGTTGAAATAAATCGATACCTGTTTGCAAAAATACAGGACGCATTGTTTAGAGAGTCTTGCCATTACAAGTTATTCAATTATATAACTACACACTAAGGCCAGTAAGCACAAATTATATCAATACATAATATACTATATTTCATGTAACACATATGACTTTTTAAAAATAATCTTAAAGAAGTATAACTGGCCGAAAGTACAATAGTCTGTGCCAAATATCACTTTCAGGTCACTTTATTTGGTCATAGTTCTGGAGGAACGGCCATCTTTGCACTGCTTGCTTCAGCCCTGAGTAAAGATCTTTTCCACCAGGTCTGGCTTGCAAGTCCATCACCTGTCCTGAACAAAACCGCAAGTGATGCTTTCAATGATAACTTAATTTTTCTGAACAACACCGGCTGCTATGACATCAACTGTTTGTACAGGTTATCTTCGTTTCAAGTAACCGCTGCTGTACCATGGAATGTCTACCCCTATTGGTCAATGGATGACCTGTTGGACCTTCCAGTTAAGGGGCACTTCAATGGTGCATTGATTATAATTGATGGTTCGTTTTAAACTTTATTCATTGAATTTACGTTGAATAGTTTAGATTATAAAACATACACTATACTGGAGGAAGCAATGATTATGACTAATTGATTAATGAATCAATATTAATCCTGATTAAGATTAACAGGCACCTATGTTAAACAATATGATCATTGATTTATAGAATTTCAGTCAAGATTGTTATGTATCATTTCACGGGTAGGATAATTCAATGTCTTTTAGCAAGTCGGTTTCATCATCATATTTTTTCTTCCCACACTCTGTCCTTTTGATATCCTATTGATATCACACGTGTCCTCACTTCTCATTCTCTGCCACTGCATACCAGTCAAAATCATATTTCTGCCACAGCTTAGATGAAGTCAGTTTAAAGAATACTGACGTAACATTATATTATTTCTCTTAGACTGAGTTTTCTCTAACATCGGAACAATTTTGATCCGTAATTTATAATGAGATACTGAAATATATTAATGGAACAAATATGATGCTACCACACTGGCGATATGACTTTTGGAACTACTCTTGTCTGCCATTTAACAAAAATATATGTCATATATATGTCATTTCAAGTATACTGCTTATGACGTTATGTCAACATGTATGACGTTAATGATCGTCTACTATGTTTGCATAGTAATTCCCCCCTCTCTTTCTTAAAGGTATCAATCCACACCAAAAGTAAACATTTCCTCACCCTCGAATTTAAGGAGGTATTGATTTTGGCAATGTGCTCCATTTGAATAATTATATGCACGTGTTAAATCTGTAAGAATTAGCTCTGCTAATTATAAGATGACATGTATTAATGCAGTCATTAATTATCACGTTATCACAAAAGGGGGAGGGGCATGCAAACGTAAGGTTGCTACCTTAAAACAATATCCGAAAAAGAATATCTACAACTGTTTGGTACATATAAGGAAATGTATTCACTCCTGATGTTAGAAAACTGTATGTTTTCGCTCATAATATCGTCTCTAGCAACAAGTTAACGGTTCCAATTCAATCCTAAAATGATTCCTTATTTTTAGTCCTACAACATTGTTATTCAATATTTAATATATAACTAATACTGTTCATTTCATAGCATTTCCATCTCATTGGGATTTTTAACGTAATATTTGTTCTTCTCTTATATGTCGTATTACCATGTGCCGTTTCATTTTTCTTTAGGCCTCTGCTGATCTCTAGATGTTCCGTTTATAGCACATTTCCTCATGCTTTCATTGCTATGCTGAAGATTCTAATCCGTTTCCACTAAGCTTTAGTCTAAATTTCCTGTTTCAGTCCGCTCTCTAATCCCTTAATCGAATCTCTTATCGCATTCATTTAAATGTTTATGTCACATTTGCATGTTCACTCCTTCTTTTTCCATGCATATCATTCCGTTTGCATATGCATTCCAACCCTTCTCATATCACTCTGCCTTATATTTGTGATCGTGTTGGTTTATGTATGATAATATTTGTTCCAACTGTCGACCCAAACCAAATTCGTACTATTAATCTATATATTAACTATACAACTATTCAAGAAATTAAACAGGTTTTGAAATAATACCTAGGTATCTTACATTCATTAATTAAGTGAACCAATAACCGTATTTTATTGTATTCTTATCAGTGCTGAAAATTGATTACCACTGCCTCATCCTTGTCATCACTGTTGCTGATTCTTGTAACTCTGCTGTTGCAGTCAATGTTGCTTTTCTTGCGCTGTTTTGGTTAATATATTGCATTTTGTATTGTGGCTTCTTACACGTAGGATAAACAAAGTTAAAATCTATATTGGTAGGTCACGTCTTGAAGGATGCACCTTTAAAAGCTTGGATCAATGGCCACCGTATTGATGTTCCGGTGTTTATCGGTAAGTCAGTGTCTGTGGATCTAGACTATGCTTACAAGTAAGAATTGTGTATAAAATCCAAAATAATCTTAAAAATGTTCTGCAGAAGTCCCAGTTAATTGACAGTTACGATGAATTTAAGATCATCGACAGACAGAACAGTTGTTTCATAATCACACTGTCCAGAAATCTTTCCAATACCTCACAATAGTCAAATAATAATATATTAGTATCTTCTTTAGGAATATTTACACATATCATTAAAACATATGGGGACTGTTGTTACAACAAGAACATCTGACATGAGAATGAAACAATTGTATAAATGTACCAGTTTGTACTTCTATACAGGCATGGAATCTAAACTCACTGTTTGCTACTACTCACTATTTTACAATTGTGACAAATACCCCTAATCCTAAATCATACAAGGGATCTAATGTCATGATCCATTCAGTGGGAAATTATATATATCCTGTAAGAACCTACGAAACGATTATTTTGGATATAAATATCCTCATCGAAGTCTCATGGAACTCAAGGATGAACGATATTTCGTTTGGGTTGAGTGACTTTCCTTAATTGTCGTTGTATTGAAAATGGAAGTATTGCGCGCGATTAAAAGATATCGAAACAAAAAAACAGTAACATCTGTGCTGGCCACTAATGGCTAGGGCGAAATTGGATAAGACATCGCGAAGAGAGATGCGGAATCGATTTGTACTTTTACTACCCTAGGTACCGAGCGCGTAACGCGTCGAAGGAACGAAGCATTAATATATTATAGTCGACTACTAGGTTAGCCAAGTGGACCAGCACGCCAGCGTGGATAGCCCTTGCCGAATAACTGCTATTACCAACTGAAACGCAAATTGCCAACATAATAGCTCCTAACATGGACTTCACGGGTGTATTTCCCAATGCATTAGCGCCTCGACCAGGTTTCCGCTCAAGGCAGGTATGCAAGACGATATTAAATTGGTGTCCCACTATATTGCCAATGCGATGCGCTATGAACTTTAGCACAAGCATAACAATGACATAACATTTCGACGTTGCGTTTGAGCACATAATCGTTTGCGTTTATGCCATGGCGCGAACGTAATCAACATTAGGGTAAAACCGTGCTATTGACTTTCTCGGTGTCCAGGTATTAAGAGGCTAACGCTTGCAGAATCAGTGTGAAAGCAACTTATACATGCGATAGTGAGCTTTGTGATATGTTAACTGGTGACAATTGGAAAACTGTTCTGGACTGCTGCGATATATATCTGATGCGTGAAACCACCATATAAGCACGATTCAACCATTCAGTTTTATCATCGATGATCAAAACGTGCTTCGCATGCGATGTGGTCAATCCTATTGTGATATAGTCAGTTTTAGCTCACCAAAAAAATCAACGGGACGTACTTGCTTGCGTGAAGACACTTTGACGTTGTTGGGAGCCTACACACAAAACCTTTTCTTCGTAGTAGTTTTTGGAGAACTTGCACGCATCTCCATGTACTGATGATAATCAGAATTCAAACACTTTCTGATTTTTTTTTTTTAACGATCGACCTTGGTGAGAAAAGTTTAGTGACCTTCGTCATGCTAATCAGCACAACTTTGAAGCAATACACGGACCGCATCCAGTAGCAATATTGGACATCCATACACACATGCTCTAGAGCTCTATATAGTTGGAAAATGAACTGTGAAACAATACCGTTTTATTAACTTGAGAACATGTGTTGTTTCCAGTTGTTGAAGTTATGTTCAGTCTATGTAAAACGAGTCAGTGACAATACTTACGTCGTTTTGATACTGCGAGTCATCAGGAACAACATGATACGAAATTGAACACATAAGACCCACAATGCGAGTCTTGGAGATATTACCCACGAGAAGCTACTGGCAACCTTTCTCACATAACTACATTAGCAGAATCTTAGACTCGAACCCACGCAGACAAAGGTGAGATGGCAGTGATTCGTAAAGGAGAGCGTTTTAGACCACTCGGCCATTTGGGGCGCAAATTGGGTAGGTGAATAACGTATTGAGTCGTCTTTACATTTTCGTCGAAACCTGTCTTAATCCAGTAGCACAACAAATATCAAAATATGTGGACATGTCAGGATGTGGGTGATCTATGGCTCTATATCGTCCCACAACTACCGCGAGTCGGGATCACCGGCCACTTACAACGATTGCTAATTTATTTGTTTCTCATTTCTCAACAAACATAGATTGGTCCAAGGTCTAGGTTAGTTTTCTAGAGTAATAGAAACGAAAAGGAAACACTACGAGAATTTATAAATTGTTCCCAGAAATGGATATACTATTTATTATTGCAGAGTTGACTGGATTTAAATTGGTTTTTAAATTGGTTTAAAACACTGCATCTACATTATTGGTGTCATAATTATATCTTAGTAAGTTAGCTAAGGAAATGAACTGCAATCTGGGCCATAGAGCATTACCTGTATAATCATCCATAAATCGTATGTCATGTATCTGATGTATATGTATCATTGGACAGACTAAATTCACTTCAGTCGTGTAGATTAGTCTTCCTTTAGTAAGAAACATTCATCTATTTGCGATAATTTAAAGTCTAATTTCACTGCAATATCTAATTTTATATTGGTATTATGGTGCATAGAATAACTAATAAAATTCTTCAATTATTTCAGGTTGTACTGCACAAGAAGCCGATCTGGCTCCTACATTAAATTTGACTGGATTTACGTGGGAGGACTACACACATGCAGTTACAAAAGCACTCGGCACCTTTAGCCACCATATTGCAAATACGGCGCTAACGTTATACCCTCCAGGCTTTATTTCGCCAGAATATCAGTACACCACAATGACGACCGATGTCAGAATCGGCTGTGCGATCGACTATATAAGTTTTGTGGCCGCAGATACCTTTAAATCTCCAGTATACCGTTATGTGATCACAGGATGGCCGTCAAAGCCAATGAAAGTACCATTTCAAGAGTATGCCTCTCACTATTCCATGCACGCGATAGAAATGTTTGGATTTTTCGGAAGCTTTGGTCAAATAATAAAGGATCTATCTCTGTCAGACATAGAGTTTCAAAACAATATTCGATCAGAGGTGATGTCGTTTGTTCTTGATGGCCACCCATTTACTTACAACTGGTTACCTTATCCATCAAGTTTGGCAGAAATTTCTCAATCAACTAAGGTAGTTACATCATACCATCCTGCCGAATGTACCTTTTGGTTAATGAACGGATTCTTTTCATATTCATGGATCAACTAAAATGCATTTGTGGACGGCAATATATAGACATTAAATTAAATCGCATATTCCACTTGTAAGAATTCGTTTCTTTGTCCTGTACATTTTAATGCTTGATCACACATTACTTTTAAGATGCAATACTATTCAAAACACTAGCAACGCTCTTGGTAGCGTAATATACGCTAGGCAACAGATGGAAACAAATGAAAAAATAATATATACTGGCTTTTGTGACATACAGTCTAGCTTTGCAACATTTATGTCTTACCATTCTGAATATTATACAGATACGAAAGTTTAAAATCATAAATATGTTTGAAATTTCCAAGACACTAACAGAAGTTTTAAACACGTGCAACTGCTGATTCATCATCTATCGAGTTATTTGTATGATAGCTGTATCAGTTTGCCTGCATTGGTTTAACATAATTAATTATTTACGGGGACAGGGAACCAATGTTTATTTTAGCGTGGCTTGGGAAGTGAAAGAGGTAGATATTAATCAAATTGTCTTTAGTGATTGGATACAAATGGCGACGAAGCCTTTATCTCCTTCACATGGTGTAAACAAATTATATATTCATCAACACAATGAAAATGACACACATGGGCAAAAAGGACGACGCAAGTAAAGAAAAAAGCATATATAGGTTGCAACAAAATACACATGGGTAATGCAATTTAACACACACAGGCTGGCGATTCAACATACATGCGTGACAACAAGACACGGCAAAAAGACACAAAGACATGGTAAACGATACGTAGGCCAACCAAAAGTGCACACAGAAGCCACGCAAAATACAAACAAACAACGAAACACATACAAGACAAAAAGACACAGAGGCAAAACAATAATAAATACAGAAACACAATAAACGGACAATTACCCAGGAAGACAAAATGACGTACACAATCAAGTCAAGAAGGATGAAATATTAAATACATTGACATACATAAAGATATATTCCGGCAAGACAAAATTTAACAGCATGAACAGACTCTTTGGTCTGAAATATTTTCTCCAGACAACGTTTTAAGCTCATGCAGTTTTGTGGGAAGATCGGAATACAATAGTTCATCTTGATTGGGATGGAAGGATGTCTTGTTCTACCTTCAACGACCTGAAGAAGCAAACCAAACGGCTAAAACATATAGCATGGTCCATTAAGTCAGGTTAACAATTCCTTTGTACGCAAGATTAATATTAGTGGATAGATTTGCGTGCACAAGTAAGATCGCAAGTGTGCATTTTTGAACGATTTTCCCATGGGAACGTACAAGGTATTCTAAAGACCAATATTGATAATTTGAAGGTTGTTCATCCAAATATTTACTATTGAATCCATTGCCAGTCTAACACAAAGTGATATGTTCATAAGTTCCCATCCAACCAGACTAAGATACGTGAAAGACCTATGCATTCCTCTTCGTATCCAAGTTCAACCATTTCGTCCTTACTCATCTGTTACTGGTTTGTCGTTTTCATTAACGAATTTTCAAAGTAAAGTGTTGTTATATTCCGTATAAAACATTACCTCAATACTAACAGTAATTATCACACTGTTATAATACCTGCTAGAAATAAAATCAATATAGTATAATATATGTAAGTCAGGAACAAATTGAATTTTTATTCGGTCGCTTTGACTGGCAAAATACCATACAGGAAAAGAGGACGAAAGCTACGTCGATAAATGTTATATATCCGGCATCAGTCAATTAGCTATCTAGATACTTATAAACGTGTTCATGACATCATCAAGTATAAGTAACAATCAATATTTCAAGTGGTTCTTTCTGGTTAGCAGAATTTTTTTGGTTAGCAATCTAGCAATATATTCGAGATTTATAATATAAATATCAGTGATGACTTTGTAGAGATATAGGGTTTGTTTTGCATATCATATTACGATTTTCTCTGTTCCACTTTTTTGACCTAGCAGTAATATATACTACAAGACAAGAATTAGTATGGAACATGGTTAAATCATACAAATATATGCAACTATTTTTGTACGCACCCTAACCATTTAGAACATTATCAGCAAAATTGAACATTTAATTTCCTGTCACTTACTGAGTTCTAGCATGTCGTTAATGTCCACTACTTTGTGGATGAGATCCACTGAAATGTTTGAGCGATACATATTGTCTGCTTTAGAACAAACATCATATAAATGAGCATTTTAAGTTTCAGCTACAAACTAAAATCGCTCAGAGTTTTTAAGAACATCACGGCCAGGTTTATCTTCACAGCGTCGCTATACAGCTCCGAATCACTGTGCTCTATCATTCATTTGAACCGATAATGGAGTACATGCTTACATGTTTTGGACTGGGTTTATATTCCTCAAAATATTAGTCGTTTAACGTTTGTGTCTATGTATGTATGTATGTATGTATGTATGTATGTATGTATGTATGTATGTATGTATGTATGTATGTATGTATGTATGTATGTATGTATGTATGTATGTATGTTTGTATGTATGTATGTATGTATTTATGTATGTATGTATGTATGTATGTATGTATGTATGTATGTATGTATGTATGTATGTTTGGCGTTTTGCCCGACCCAAAATTAAATTAGAAACATGTATAATCAAAGTAGTTCGGACAGGCCACTGTTTAATGCTAAAGATGACCGTAGGCTAACACTATCCCTTACGTAAGTTTGCCGTGGCTAGGATGGGAAGCCCGACCATGGCCGTCAGAAGTGCAATTATCACCTTGGTGTGGAAGCGCTTGTGCAGATCAAAGAAGTTGCCCGAAGGAGTGGACGTGCCTTATCTTCTTGTCCCGCAGACTGACAGCCAGGTTGAATTGGTCGCTTATTCGATTGGACAGGGCCACAGCGCTACCCAATCAGAATCAAGATAGGGACGGAAGACTAGCACATTTGTCCATGAAATAATAGATTTTACCATTGCTGAATTGAATGGTATCTTTGAAATTGTTGCACTGTGAAAAATTAGTAATATGAATATTTGAATATTTGTGTACGCTTGTGAGAGTGTAGTGTACAGACATGCGTCTGGTTGTTGTAATATTGTACGCACAATGAGATTAATTGTATATTTGGATATACTGATGTGTTACAATGTATTGATGTATGTATGATACTGTGTTATTACACTATTGTTTACCCTGTAAGAAGTTTGTGGGAATTTCGATGCGTGACCTAAAAAGTATTAGTCTTATCTGATGGTTAATTGATGATTTAGTGCAGCGGTTCTCAACCTTTCAAGTGCCGCGACCCTTTTAATGCAATTCCAAATGTTGTGGTGACCCAACCGTAAAATTATTTTCGTTCATAACTGTAAAAATGTATATTTCCGATGGTCTTAAGCGACCCCTGGCAAATCGTTGTTCGACCCCTGACGGGGTCGCGACCCACAGGTTGAGAACCGCTGATTTAATGTGAGGTGAGATTCGATAAACCATATGTTTACGCCTTGTGGTCTTCACATGAAGCATCGAGGGGCAGACCAGTGATATTGGCCCCAGTCTCTCAGATAAAGAGACGGAATAAAAGAGAAGGGATGAGAGAAGTAGGGAGAGGTGAAGTACAGAAGGAGTTGGAGGAACGAATAAAGAGATGAGTATAACCAAAAGCCAGGGGATAATCTAACTCACACTAAAAATCACGAGATGAGGTAGGCTGTCACTTGGAGGACGTGTGATTGAGTTTATCATTAAAAATTATCGACTTTATTAAATTGTTATTATTTTGAATTTCATCTTCGTGTTCTATATAATTTAACCGTCGGCAGTGCTGACTGGGGGCTCAGAGCTGTACATCTATTTCGTCAGTAATTTAACTTTATAAGTTCACGAGCCAGGGTGGAACTTCCATAATATTTTAATTAATATATTGGAAGTACCTCATCCCAACCTTTGCAAACGCTACAGCATGTATGTTTGTATGTATGTATGTATGTTTGTATGTTTGTATGTATGTATGTATGTATGTATGTATGTATGTATGTATGTATGTATGTATGTATGTATGTATGTATGTATGTATGTATGTATGTATGTATGTATGTATGCATGCATGCATGGATGCATGCATGCATGTATGTATGTATGTAAGTATGTATGTCGGACTAGTCTTATCAGATGGGGTACACATCCTCGGTGGGAATGTTATTTCCCGTTTAACTATTTTGCAGAGCAATAATATATATTAGACTCAGACTATATGTGCGTCTTCTTGCGCATTTAATTCTCTTGTATAACCATCATTACTTCTTTTTAAAATGTCAGCTCTGGGGTTGTGCAACTACTGCATTTTGCCTTATTATGCAGCGAGGTGTCACATTGAAATTTCGATTTAAATGTACAGGGCAGTGCAACCTACTTTAACATGTTTCTCCTATATATTTACTTTTGCATATATATATATATATATATATATATATATATATATATATATATATATATATATATATATATATATATATATATATATATATATATATATATATATATATATATATATATATAATGTGATGAAATGATGGACACGATTATATATCGCCACTAATTCGAAGAATAAGAGAAACATGCCTGGGAGGGTGAACAGCATTGATGTTATAAACCTTTTTAAAGTTGAAAAAGAATGGATTTTAAATCATATATTATCCGCTCTTGACGTGGAGAGAACAGAGTCGCATAACCTTATTATTCGTCCTAAGATATTACACGATCGTATTACAGTCTGGTACACCCTGAAGATTAGAAATAAATTGTTCATCAGAACTTAGTAAAGGAATGCGATATTGTCCGACACCGACGCCTTTTAATCTGAAAGTAGCTGGGCCCTGTTATTAAGTAGTCAAATTTCATCGGACTTTGAACAGATCTTAATTCGCAGGTGTACTATATAGTTAAATAAGAACGCGTTAGTACGACCTATTTGCCATCGGTGATAATCGTGTACAATACTGTCAAAATATGGCTGCTATGATTTGTTGATAATCGACTCATCTTCCACCAAATGGCTTTCAACTCGTGCTTCGTTTGATTACATGACAGCAAACATTTACGATCAAATTGGTATATTGCTCTAAAATATGTCCGCATGGATCACAAGAAGCTTCTTCGTTGTTCTAATTGCAAAAAAATACAGATTAGTTTATTCTTAATATTTTTTATCGAACAAGCTGTATTTGTTTCTTTCGTTTTTCATCGTTTTTATATTCTAGCAGAACTGATTTTGACTCACCTATCTAATTCTACGCTTATTTCTAGTAGGTGAACTATTTATTCCTTGATTGATTTTGTTTTATTTGTATTACTTAGTAGAAATGAATGGAATTATTATGTTTTAATAAAATAACTCGCTCTATACATGATTATTATTTGCATCAAACGATTGCTTTCATGACAATGGGTGACTCCAATTAGTGATCATGATAAAGAAGCGGATGGAGTGAAGTAAACACTTTTGAATGTTGATTTATATACAGGTACATATGAGTACTATGAAATAAGTAGTTTAGTAACGTACTAGCACTACCTAGTTATTTTACACACAGAACAAATCACATTTATGTGCGGAAGAAAAAACACATGATAGCAAAAGATTTATTGTAATCATTAGAATAAGGTACTCATAAAAAGAGTGATTGAATGCTCTGAAAATGGAAACATAATTCTCATAAAAATACATAGCATTGGTAAGTATTTAAAATCAAAGTTTACAGATGTTTTTACAACGACCTATGGTAAGCATTTAATTTTGACCTTTCTTCATGTGCAATCATAAGCTAGAACAATGATATAATTCAATAACTTCATAAGCCATTCCTTACCATATCTTATTTAAATGCATTTAAAGAAAATTCAGATCCTATTTGAATGCATTCAAAGATTATTCAAATACGAACAATTGGAAACTGCTAGAGCTATACTTGTGTTTTTACGTCATTCGTAACCACATATATAACCATATATATATATATATATATATATATATATATATATATATATATATATATATATATATATATATCATAAGCCATTCCTAACCATTACGAAAGAGAGACGTTTAGCGAAATATTTCAGTAGATCATTACAATTACCTTGTCGCCAGGTGTGTTATTGTTCGGTGTAAAAGTTGCACTTGCTGGGTCTCATTAGCATATCCAATGTTTATAATGCACTAGCAGGCATGACCCTTGACCCTAGCGCTAAATTCCTGTACGGGAAATCGAATACAAATATATCGATATGCCTAGAAAACTGTTGCTGCACAAAGTAACGATATTGCTATTTTAAAAAAAAATTAATTAAATTATACAACGGAATTATAGCGCATTTATGCTTTTATGTATATATATATATATATATATATATATATATATATATATATATATATATATATATATATGTTGACATCGATGTTGTCGATCTTCATTATATATATATATATATATATATATATATATATATATATAATGAACGATAACGTCGATGTACATAACATAAACTATATTTATATAAATATGTACGTGTATGTGTGTATGTGTGTGTGTGTCTGTATAAAATGTCTTACATATATCTGGCGATATCGCAAATCCAGCCTGCACTGTATTAAGACAGGATTTTGTTTTAAAAAAATACACATTGTACGTTGTGTGGTAACTATTGTTGAATGTTAAATGTTAAAACGTGAGAATAAACAAGATACATATGTTGTAGAGTGTCACATAGCTGGTTTCTTACATAACATGTTTAATACAGGAAACATCAATACTGCATGATATATATATATATAGAGCGTGGTTTATATTCCTGTCATCATCAGCTTTGCTAACTCCTGCCTGACAGCTAGTAGGCGCCAGCTCTCCCGTATGTTGACATCGATGTTGTCGATCTTCATTATATATATATATATATATATATATATATATATATATATATATATATATATATATATATATATATATATATATATATATATATGTATATATATATATATATATATATATATATATATATATATATATATATATATATATATATATATATATATATAATGAACGATAACGTCGATGTACATAACATAAACTATATTTATATAAATATGTACGTGTGTGTGTGTATGTGTGTGTGTGTGTCTGTATAAAATGTCTTACATATATCTGGCGATATCGCAAATCCAGCCTGCACTGTATTAAGACAGGATTTTGTTTTAAAAAAATACACATTGTACGTTGTGTGGTAACTATTGTTGAATGTTAAATGTTAAAACGTGAGAATAAACAAGATACATATGTTGTAGAGTGTCACATAGCTGGTTTCTTACATAACATGTTTAATACAGGAAACATCAATACTGCATGATGTAGTTTTTTTACAAGCACACTTTTCTATAAAAAAATGTCTTGAGGTCGAAATAATTTCTACTGCTACCTTAGATAATTGTGATTCCAGAAAACTATACGCCAGCCTTACTACAGTGATATTTTTTTTTTCGTAGTCGAGAAAAAACAATTCTTTTTATCTATCGAAGATGGAGTAAAACGCTTTTGAAAAAATCATCGCTTACTCCTTTACTGCTCTTTATATGAGAAACACAAATAAAGCGTCTGGATACAAACGCAATATCTAGGTACGATTTTCTGTGGATACAGTTGTATCGCCTAGACACACAACTATATCGTCATCAAAAAATGTATCTTCTGGAGAAGTTTTGCAATGTCTGCATTACAGGTACACTGCTACATATATGCATCTATTAAATGTTCGATTAATGTGTGTGTGTGTGTGTGTCTGATATATGCATGTGTGTGTGCGTGCGTGTGTGTCTAAGGGTGTGATTAGCACACACATATATATCTAGGCGCATAGACATTGGACACAAGGGAATAAGTAAGTTAATACGCCATGTTGTATATTTTACATTTTGGAATATATGCATAACCTCAACCCTTTTGTAATGTCATGCTGATTGTAGTGTGTGTGTATGTGTGTGTGTGGTTAAGATAAGATAAGATTCAAATGTTTCTACGGAGTAAACATCGCAGATATACTGACAGAATACAGAGGTTTAGTATTTTACGCGTTAAAAATAAACATCAGAATAAAACTGCTTTATAAAATGACATAGCTGGTTTTTGAGTACTTCTTGCGGATATGAGCAAATGCAGATAACATAGCTATTTCATCATTTAGTTTCATCTACTCTACTGTTGGTTGGAGGGGGTGAGGGGCAACATAAGATGGAGATAATGAAGGCGCGGAGATAATAATCATTAAATAATAAAACAGAAATAGAGAAACAGTTACGTGAATTTATAGAAGAGTGATGGATAAATTAATATATTTCTTTTATACAATTATCTCTATGGGGACAGTATTTATCAGCTGAACTATCTTGCTCAGTAAACAATGATTTCATTCTATTTTACTTAAAATAGTCAACAGTTTGAGCCAAATGTTTAATAAAATAACTATTTGTACACTAATATTACTAATAATACACACGACGTTTCAGATTATATCATCAGGATTTAACATCTGTTTAATTCGTACATGTCCTTCTAATGCCGATTCATTTAACGGTGTATGATTTATAGCTCACCCTCTTCGCATCAAATTCATCACCTCATTCTATTTTGGTTGGGAGTTTACCAGTAAAACATTTTTCCTCTGATACATATCGTGTTACCACCATGACTGGCCTTTTGTATTTTATGACACTGCAAGATCTGTAGGTATTATATTGACCTTACCTGTCTATGCTAACAATTGCAACACTTACCAGTTTCTTCTCTTCATTGTAATGAAACTTATGCATCTTCCTCGCTAATACATTCATTGATCTATATATCTATCTCTGACACCTGTGTATAGACACACACAGATATATATATATATATATATATATATATATATATATACATACATATATATATATATATATATATATATATATATATATATATATATATATATATATATATATAGAGAGAGAGAGAGAGAGAGAGAGAGAGAGATAGAGGGAGAGAGAGAGAAATAGAGAGATAAATTTGCTACATCAGTGTTTCTTTTATGATTCTCTTCTGCAACACTTTTTTATTTTCTCGCTCCACTTGTCTCTTTTCAATGTCTTATTTAAGCCAATCTACTATATGCTTTGCAACTTGCGAGCCTACATATGCTGTAGTTATTTCAAATTATGTATCATCCCTAAATGTGGGATAACAAGCTACCCGATGACCTGGACCTATGGGCATACAAGGAGCATACGTTAGCATATACAGTAGCTACCACGTTGTACACAAACAAGCTGAAGATACATTAAACTAGTATTAGTACGTGAAACCCAAGATCCAGCGCCAAGCTTTTGGAGGTTTGGGGTTTCACTTTCATCATGATATCGCTATTTCGATTCATGAACTGTATCAGGAACTTAACTGTTTTGTTTCATACCTGTCAACTGTCACACGTACAAAAATACATAAGAGAAACACATCTGAGCTTCTGCTTAACTATGCTTATGTCATTACTTGATGTTGAATCTAATTGTACCCAATGCCCTAGAGTGGTCAAGGGGCCTTGGGGTAAGAAATGCCCTTGCCTCGCATTGTTCGTAATCAAAGAACATTTTTCTTTCATAAAATTGAAATGTGTTGTTTGTGATATATCCCGGATTGCCCACCACCCTTCTTTTCGGTCCTGATAATGTTCATTCTACATGTTAAACACGACAGTATTTGAGTCATAAGTTAAACACGAGTGTATTTGAGTCGGGAGTTAAACACGCGAATCAATATAAGACATGAATCAGGTCAAATTATCCTTCTTATTGGTAATTGTACCCATGGCCGTAAAGCGGTCAAGGGCCATGGGGTAAGAAACGGCCTTGCCTCTCATTGTTCGTGTTCAAAGAACATTTTTCTTTCATAAAATTTAAATGTGTTGTTCGTGATATATCCCGGTTTGCCCACCCCAACCCCACCCTTCTTGTCGGCCTTGGTCATAATCATTGTACATGTTAAACACGACAATTTTTGAGTCATAAGTTAAACACGAGTGTATTTGAGTCGGGAGCTAAACACGCGAAGCAATATAGGACATGAATCAGACTAAAGTAAAACACACTTCATAGAAGTTAGGCACTTAGAAGATAAAAGTGAATGATTTTTCGGTTTGAACATTATCATCGTCCCACACCAAACCATCCATTACATACAATTTTCAATTCAAATGTTGACTAATTTCTTACGGTTCGAATGTTATATCTTGCCTCATACGGTATAGAGAGAGGGAAGGAAAGAAATGGCACTAATATATAACAAATCAACCCTAAAAACGATAATGAATTTTCTTTTTTAATGGAAACATTGTAGTGTTAGATATACCCAGGATAATTTATTACTTATATACAGTCAGTAATGATTACAAGATGATGATGCCAGCTAAATCGAAAACAAAAGCGTAAAAATTATAGGTGAATGAGGACCAAATGAGTTACACTTTTCCACTTTGAAATGCAAATCGCATCAGGTCGAAGATTACATGCAAATTACCGCAAACAGCAGGACAAAAGACGTTTTGATTAAAACTATTTATGAAGCAACAGCCATGTAAGGAGGTAGCATCCTTTGCATTTGTTGATCATAAATCATAAAACAAAAGTTCCAATGAATATTTCAAGGGGTTCATTATGTCTCATTATTGTTCAGCAACATTACACTAAAATTGAGATGTATTAAGTTCCCGTGTTCATATTCTAGCGAGAGGAATTATCTTATTATTGTATTAGTATTACTTTAGCGGAACCGCGTTTGATACTTAGGATTATTTGACACCAAATGACCAGAACTATAATGATGCATGGTTAAATCATTCACACATACATACATTTTCGAAAGAAACCAAACTTGAAGCGGAGATTGTCTTCCTTATTTTAGCTATCACCCACACCGATTTTAAAATGTATATCATGTAGAGTTGTATTCAGCTTCAAATTCCTGTCACGTATTACGCTATTTCTGTTATTAATATCTACTTGGTGGTGGATAGTGTCCATTGTTAATGACGAGAGATAAATCTTGTTTTCTTTAGAAATAACATAATAGAAAAGGTCAATTATAGTTAAGGTTTCAGCAATCAACTCTCCTCATGCATTTCAAATTATCCTTCTTATTTGTAATTGTACCCAAGGCCGTAAAGCGGTCAAGGGCCATGAGGTAAGAAACGCCCTTGCCTCTCATTGTTCGTTGTTCAAAGAACATTTTTCTTTCATAAAATTGAAATGTGTTAGTTCGTGATATATCCCGGTTGGCCCACCCCACCCCACCCTTCTTGTCGGCCTTGATAATATTCATTCTCATGTTAAACACGACAATATTTGAGTCATCAGTTAAACACGAGTGTATTTGAGTCGGGAGCTAAACACGCGAAGCAATATAGGACATGAATCAGACTAAAGTAAACGACACTTCATGGAAGTTAAACACTTAGAAGATAAAAGTGAATGATTTAACGGTTTGAACAGTATCATCGTCCCACACCAATTCATCCATTACATACAATTTTCAATCCAAATGTTGACTAATTTCTTACGGTTCGTATGTTATATCTTGCCTCATACGGTATAGAGAGAGGGAAGGAAAGAAATGGCACTAATATATAACAAATCAACCCTAAATACGATAATGAATTTTCCTTTTTAACGGAATCATTGAAGTGTTAGATTATACCCAGGATAATTTATTACTTATATAAAGTCAGTAATGATTACAAGATGATGATGCCAGTTAAATCGAAAACAAAATCGTAAAAATTATAGGAGAATGAGGACCAAATGAGTTACACTTTCCACTTTGGCAGGCAAATCACATCAGGTAGAAGCTTACATGCAAATTACCGCACACAGTAGGACAAAAGATGTTTCGATTAAAACTATTTATGCAGCAACAGCCATGTAAAGAGGTAGCAACCTTTGCATTTGTTGATGATAAATCATATAACAAAAGTTCCAATCAATATTATAAGGGGTTCATTCTGTCTCATTATTGTTCAGCAACATTACACTAAAATTGAGATGTATTATATTAAATACCCATGTTCCTATTCTAGAGAGAGGGATTATCTTATTATCGTATTAGTATTACATTAGCGGAACCGCGTTTGTTACTTAGGATTATTTGACACCAAATGACCAAAAGTATAATGATGCATGGTTAAATCATTCACACATACATACATTTTCGAAAGAGATTTTCTTCCTTAGTTTAGTTTATCACCCACACCGGTTTTAAAATGTATATCATGTAGAGTTGTATTCAGCTTGAAATTCCTGTCACGTATTAAGCTATTTCAGTTATTAATATCTATTTGGTGGTGGATAGTGTCCATTGTTAATGACGAGAGATAAATCTTTTTTATTTTAGAAATAACATAATAAAAAAGGTCAATTAAAGTTAATGTTTCAAATTATCCTTCCTATTTGTATTTTTCAGGTCACTGGGCTTCATCGTCAATTTGAATTGTTAATTTTTGTGTGTCTGTGTGTGTGTGTGTGATCTGGACTTTGAACGTAGCTTTAACAATTTTTACGTCATACTACTACGATGTCTGTACTGAGGCAGTTTAAAGTGATATCTAGCAATGGGACATCATGATGCATACATGTAGCATGATGTTCCACCTAGTTATATTATTCTGATAACAGGCCGACCAGTCAACACTAACCTATTAATGCTGAGCGCCAAGCGAGGCAGCTGTTAGTAGCATTTGTGTACTTTTTTTGGTATGACCCGGCCGGGGATCGACTCCAAGACTTCCAGATTCCGGGGCGGACGCTGTAACCATTAGGCCAACGTAACGGATCTGCATTGTCAATAAATCTATGAGTGCATATTTACATTATGTTGGAAACTGTTTATATTCTTCACGTTATGATCCATGCTTAACTTTTCCACTTTGAATATATGTAAGTATGTATGTAGATATGCGTGAATGCGTGCATTCATCCATGTCTATCTGTCTATGTTCGTTCTGTCTGTCTGTCATACATTTGTCTGCCTGCCTGCACTCACGCACGCACGTACGTACGTACGTATGTGTAACGTAGTCGAGCCGACCCTTTGAGATTAGGTAGGGTTTTGAAGAAATAACAAACACGGTTGTTTAAATAAAACTTATTAAAAAAATCATGATAGGTACATATATATAATGAGCACAATACACACAAATGAATCTACTACCCTACTATATGACGGTTGTCATACACTACTGTACTATATATGTAGTCATACACTGCTGTACTATATATATGTAGTCGTACACTACTGTACTATCTATAGTCATACACTACTGTACTATATATCTATAGTCATACACTACTGTATTATATAACCATAGTCATACACTACTGTATTATATATCTATAAACGTAGCATGATATTGAATATTGATACGATATTCGTACCCCACACAAACATAGTCAGTAAATCAAATCATGAGGTTTAATTGACTATAATCATACTATTCGTGTCACACACACCAAATATAATCAATAAAAACCAAACAATACTATCCAATTGACTTAACACGCTATTCGTGTTTTACATAAATAGTCAATAAAGCAAATGTAGGGTTCTATTGACTACAAACACGCTATTCGTGTTTTACATAAAGTAGTCAACAAAACAAAACTCCGAGTGTTAACATTTCACTTCCCTCCGGTGCGACAGTAGTTCATTGTCCGTCTCCATTCCACCGGTTAACATTGGTCTTGAATACTCATCTATTCACACGACCGGCGAGCTGAATATAAAAATGGACAGTTTTCCAAATAATCAAATGAATTTACGCAATACATAAAAACGAACGTGCTATTCCGAAACTGATATATCCCGGTTGATCGTTTAATTTTCTAAAGAATTAAAACCTGTTGGTTGTATTGTGTATTTGATACTATCAGGACGAACATCGCATACACACAAGGAGATCTTGCATAAATCGTTATTCTAACTACGTCTGTAAGGGAATTATTTTGGCAACTTTAAAATTGTAACTTATTCATCCACTTGTCTCATCGAAAAGATTGTATGCACTTTTGAATAAGGTCACGACATCGTTGTTGACAAATCCAGATATATCGTTAGAACAGCATGCGTTTTGGTTTTCGATTTGTGTAAATCTTCTCGGGATTACGGGATTGCTTCACACAGATGAAGATACCGAGATGGGTCATAAGCTTGAAATTTTACCGTCCCTTCATTGTTTAGATACCTAGCCTCGGAAGAGCAATGCTACTTGCTTCGATAACGTGAAAAATATGTGTCCATGTCAAACGCAGAATCACATTATCTAAATCGAGCATTGGTGCAACATACATTCTCTTTTATACATTCCAGTTTTGTATAACACTGCCAGATCTGCAATCACCGAGCCTGATTGTTGTAGACGTTCATGAATGATTAATCGGAGCAGGCCTTATTGTAGATGACGGTATTGGAAACATCTTTCGTTGTCGAATCGCCAATCGCCGATTAATCGTCGATGTCGAATCGATAAACCACTTGAGGTCCCATTTTTCTCAAGGAATCTCCGCAACATGTTGGATGCTATAAACGAACTGGATTGCAACTTGTCTGGCAATTGGTGCAGGTCACAAAGACAATCACACGACCAGCTTTGGTGTGCCTTTGAATACTCATTGAATATCATCACCATGTCTATCTCCATAAACTATAGCGTATACAGATTTTCCTTATTTAACAACGCTCACTGATTTTGTAAGTCCAAGCACATTGTCATTATTTCATTATTAGGTTGATGTCCAAGTTACGGTTCCTTTTTTTTTCGTGAATATTCCTCTGATCATATCTAGCTTGCCTTGATCATTACTAATATAAGCAAGGTTTGTCACAGGAGATTGGTTAAATCAGGGCCGGCGCTTCCGCTAGGCGAACAAGGCAATCGCAAATTTGTTTTAATTCATGATGAGCGGGTGGGGTGAGGGTGTGAATGGGAAAGGGGGCTCCATATATTTGATATTGCCTAGGGAGCCAAAATGACTTGCATCGGCGCTGAGGAAGATGAACAGATATGGGAGTAATCGATATCAGATCACTCGGGACCTAAATCGGGGCAAACCCAAATAAGATATAACCGCGATATACTCCCGTTTCTGAAACATAGACTTCATAGCTAAAACTGACATCATCACGTTATATAATTCTGAGTAGTGGTGGTGATCCTAACAATATCAGGAGCGACATTGAACCTGGCGCTGTCAGATACTGTACGCAGAATTAATTTATCTACATGGCTCTTATTAATATATTCATGCCAGCCAAGATCCGTTTGTAACGATAATGTTGCAATATAAAGCTTGGATATTTGACTAAATGACAGTGCTGAGTGTATGTAAAATCTAGTAACTGGCTTGGGCACCAATGATATTGATTAAATCAGTATCATATGCTCAAGTGGAAAGTCCAGCAATGTTACAGAGAGTGCCACATTCGGATGAAATGTTATTGATAGTTAAATACAGACATGTGATGTTTTCGTTAGGTGCAGATGTATCCATAGTGGTCTAAGCTTGGGTTGATCCTCAGCGCATATCGATGATTTGCAATAGAAAGTCTGCCTTAGTCGCGGCAAGCATATTAGTGTTACGGGCATTTTTGTCGGTTACTAGTTGTTAATATAGAGGTCACTGAGTCTATCTTGTATTAATCTAGCCACTGTTTGGCTGCTTCACTTTCGTGGATCATTATATCTACTGGTTGCGCATATAACGTGGGCTTGATAATAACATTAATATATATCATGGGAAACTTAATGCTTTGATTCATGAGCGTAAACATAAACCGCCAGTATCCCTCTGCTATTTATGTACACCAAGAAGTGCAACACGTTGCTAATGCAAGCCATTTGTAAACGTGATATCGTGCAATCTAATTTTGTTCACGACATATCTGGTAATGGAAAAGATTAGGCATGTATATCAAAGCCATCACTAGCGTATATCTATTCACATTACAAAAGTCACATACAATCATCCCAAAGTCACAGTTTGGGTATAGCAAGCATATCCCGAGTCAGAATATTCGAAGGTAGGTCACATTTCTCGTCGAAAAAGCTAACTGCAGCATTGGAACTTAATTGTATAAAATATGTACCACATCCAAAAGAATCTGTCAAAGTATATATATTACCTGGTTTGCAAGGTGTCAACATAGTACAGCTTAACGCAAGTAATATTAAACATTTCATATTGATGATGAGTTAATTGTCAATTATAGGTTGATGACTAAAAACATTCCTCGTGAATTGCAAAATAAATTAGGATAACGTCATTAAAATGTGATGTCACTCTCATGGACGCGAGGCGTATCTTGATCGGACAAAACTTTTGTCGTTAATGAAAAAACAAAAAAAAAACCTGTTACAAACTGTCATTGTAAAATATGGTGTAAACATTTGTAAATTCAGAGGTGTCGGGCTGAATATTTTCTGCAATGCATATCGTGTTATATCAGCAAGTAGCACTAGTGCACTGCTATTTTGTCAAGGACGATTGTCACTAGATATGTTCGGGACACCATATTTGATTTTGACACACAAAACCACCCTTGTGTTTGTAACGTCAACAGCAGAAGAAAGACTAAATGTGTTAGATTGTAACGCTTTACACTTTTTTCTTTATCAGCCTTTCAGAATAATTCAGCGATAGGAATATAATAATACTTTACATAGTTGGAAGAATGACTCTTATTGTAGGAACGTCTTCATGGAACAATACGATTAATCACAATGATCTTTAAGAACAATACAGAAACAGTTCCATTTGTATTCTAGCTGTCATCATTTGCGTACCTTTATTAACGAGTAAATTGTTAACAATTGCATGAACAATTGTGTTTTCTCCATTGAACTGTTCTGTCTAAATCATTTGTATTGAATGGTTAAATGGTTATATGGATACATCTGTGCAACATAAAGGGTATATAAATGTGAATTTTATGTGTAATTGATAAAGTTCATATTAATAAAGAACCTAGTTTAAAGAACATTGTAGAACGAGGAAAGTACTTTCAAGTACTGATTCCTCAAAGCTACTATGGTAAAGACACAGGGAAATAGAGCAAGTACTTCAAAAACATTTACTCTCAATGTAATACTTGGACAATATTATCAACATTTTCATACAAGGCGTTTGATTTCATTTCATACAGTGTATGATCGCGTTTGTTGTGATGGCTGAGGCATTGGTTTGGTGGGTATTTTCTTATTTTAATCATTTATTTGATTTTATTGAGGCTTGTATTAAATATTTGAACTTGAGATTCATTGCAGATACATTAGTGTACAGACACACGTGAAACATTAGATTCCCATAAGGACTTCTTTTTGTCCTATGTTTTATCGGCATTATGCATTTATGTGGTAATTCAAGTTATCACTATCACAACATTTGTTTGCATTATCCTATTTTGTTTTCCAGACTGCTAAATCGTACTTTTCGCGGGAAGGTAGCCTTGTTGCATGTCATATATGGGCTTAAGATAATTTAAATGACATTTGATTTACATTGATATGTCATATTAGTTTACTTGAAGCAAATTCGAATAAAATTGATCCATACAGGTCAGTAAGGTACTGTTTCAATGACATCAAAAGAGACGACTCAATAGTTTTTCAACATATTTGAATCCGATTGATGTATGACTTTTCCCCTACGTCGACAGGTTTTTTGTTCCAGTACGAAAGTAAATGAATTTGTTAAAAATGTTCTTTCTTAATAATCTGCTCTATATTTGCAGATTAATACATTCTGGTTTGATATTGGAGCACGGCGTACCACTTACTTATTCACAAGGTAGCCTCATACACAATTGACTTCATACACATACACTTATATATACATCTTTCTTTCACAGAACTTCGCAAAAGCAGAAGCTACTTGGATAATAACGATGATAAGGCTGCGCTGGAAGTTTTGCTGAAAGCTATCGATGATGGAAAAATAGACCTGAATGAGTAAGTGTATTTTGTAAAACAAAATGGCTTTGCTAAATTGTTTGGTAAATCTGCCAAAAAGAAAGATAGGAAAACTGCGAAGCAGCTGGGTCTTGGACTCCCGTTTCACCAGCAGTAAATACAATTTTTTTTCTTTATGTTGACCTGATGACTTGCACACCCTTGGTTTGCTGCGAAAGCATACTTTATTTAGTTTTTACTTAACAGTTAGTGCTTGGACGGACGT
Organism: Unio pictorum; assembly: GCA_030141615.1. NCBI lineage: Eukaryota > Metazoa > Mollusca > Bivalvia > Unionida > Unionidae > Unio > Unio pictorum. Next base: position 966,190 of record JARLTB010000068.1, read on the forward strand.
TTAAAATGTTTCGTCTTTGAGGAGACGTGGGAGCTTTGACCTAAAAAAAATTTCCTTTGCTCATTCATATAGACTTAGTTCATATCTCATGGCCTAAACCATTCAATTTCTGAATGTAATGTATATGTCTTCTAAAAAGTCCTCCAGAATAGAGAACATTATTTGCAGTAAAACATATCTCAGCATGTTTGCTCTCATATAGTTATTGATAGACGATGCAGATATAGCATTCAATTGCTGAAAATATTACGCTTGTTATGTTAGTTTACAAACTCATCGACATAGTCAATGTCGCCATCAAAATAAGCCAGCTGCTCATATAGTTTGTTTAGTTGACCTAAATAAATCCAATATCACTCCCAGGCTGCTAAATAAGCGTTCATTTTGTGTGTACAGTAAATTGTAGTTTCTAACAGTTAATAGAATGCGAAGCATTTGCATGGAATATCTTAGAACTGCAGTAAGATCTTTAATGAACAAGGAAAACATGTTGGATCCCGTGTCAATTTTGCCGCAAACAGTGCAGACTAAAAATGGGGCGTTGCATAGTTTCATTTAGAACGAAGCAAACATCATACACATCGTGATTAAAATCATGTTGAATCAACATTTGTTTTCCTTTTCCTACAGAATACAGAGTCAAACAACTAACAAAAAGAAGAGACTATTTTGGCCAAGCTGGCCGACGTGGCTTCCTAGGCTTCCAGTTATACATGGTAAAAGATGAGACGAAAGATAATGTTCTTATACAGACCTTGGATGCCATATATATTTATATATGAATTTGCTTTTTTATAACTCACTCACGTCTTATACATATTTCCATCTTGAAAATCGCACTACCAAACAGCAGTTGTGATATTGAGAAGTAAAGGTGATGTGTTTATGAACTTTGCGTAAATGTTTATTATATACGTTTTATTTGTGTAGATGCTGTACGTTTTGCATAAAAAGAAATCAAATTAAAACTAAGTTTGCGTCAAAAGACTCGTTAGTTCAGAAACCTTTGCACGCTGCAACCACGTTCATATAATTGATATAAAGTGGTTTGTACATTTACAGCTTTATCATTAAATATGTATTTGTTTTGATATTTTCACTAATAATGAGATATGTACAAATCGTTGGGTTCGTATATGTGTCGGTGTTTGATTTGAATATTTGACATCACACATCGATATTATGAAATCCCATATGTATAATTAGTGTAAACGATATATAATGGCCCAGCTATATCACACTACACTGTCCGAGAATCCAATCAATTTTTAGTACTGATGTATAATGATTTATATGATTTCTTTTCTTTTGTAGCTTAGATTAAATACTTCGATTGACGTCTCTGGTAATGCAATTCGTTAAAAATAACCGCCTGTTAATTAGCCTGACCATCGGTCTGGGAAAGGATTCACAATATTGGTTAAGAACAAAAACTACCCTATTTCGCTAGGAAATAGTATAATTGACCCTTAGAGTTCCTTCGCACTTATCTTTACAAAATTAAAATACCACCTAACTTAAAGATATGCGTGAATACCTTTGTCAGAGGATATGAAAGATCGGAGATGTGGAAATGGCTTACACAGAACATGAAAAAAGCCGATGGAATTAAAGCAGTTACTTTTGTAATTACGATAGGAGTTACCAAACTATCTTGTACACATATGGTTTAATTCATTGGTAATTTCTAAATTAGAGGACTAATATGGCCACCAGCCAACATTTTCAATCAAAAACAATTTCCACAAGACAGAGGGAGGGGAAATTCTCAAAAAAAAAATTTGTTTAGTGATTTGAATGCTTTTGCCATAATGCTAAGCATTTAATCACAGCTTTAATATATAGGTAGGTAGGTAGGTATTTTTGTAAGACATCCTCGCTTGTAAGGTGATATTAGAAGTCTTCAACTGAAAGGAGAGACTTCAAATGTCGTAGTGTTGAAAGGATGATATTTTCCGAAGTTGTTATCTTACAAAAACGTTGTAAGATCAATAGCTGTTGAAACGTTATGTATGTAAGGAAGATGTTTGACTAAGAAGCGTATAATAATGTTGTAAATATGAGTAAGTAAATAATATATGCAATATGAGTGTATATGAAGATGAATTGTACTTAATATTGAATTCCATCAGATAGGGTGAGCTAAACCACTTTCCCTGTTATTATAGGGATGATGACGTTTATCCTCCCCCCTCCTTCTTCATATTATTATTATTATTATTATTATTATTATTATTATTATTATTATTATTTTTATTATTATTATTATTATTATTATTATTATTATTATTATTATTATCAAATAATAATGTTGATGTAGAGATGAAGAACTGAAAATAAACAACGAAGATGTATTTCAATACGTAATAACATTTAACAAAATTACTTTTTTAAGGACTGAGTAGGCATTAACAAAACAGCATAACTGGGGTTCGAGTCCGACTTAGTCAACAGGACATAAAATGTAAATGGAATACACTTCAGTCCAGTTGATCTTATGTTGTGGTGTTCTGCAAGGGGTTCTTCGTGGACCCGTTCTCTTCATTCTATACACTCAGTCACTCTCAATTGTCATAGATCATCACCCAGTGTCTCATCAATGGTACGCTGATGACACCTAAATATGTAAGTCTAGCCATCCAACTGAAGTTGATGCTACTATCCAAGGAGTAGAGATGTGCATTTTGGATGTGAAATCATGGATGAAATGTAACAAGCTGCATATGAATGATGATAAAACTGAAGACATTTTGATCACAACACAAAGACGTTTGCATTCACATCCTTTAACCTCAACATATAAATTTCATCTACACCAAAATTATATTAACACAGTTAGTACGAAACCTACGTGTTACTCAAGACCGTAATATCACTTTGCACAAACATGTAATGAATATATGCAAGGCTATGTATCTTGAGCTGAGACGCATCAGCTATCAAATATATTTCAGCTGATGACACTAAAACACTTGTGTGTTCATTAGTACTTTCAAGACTGGACTATTGTAACTCAATTGTGTCTTATTCGTCTCAATATCTACTCCATAAACGTCAAAAAGTTCCATGATCAAAACACACCTCCCCGCTGCCCAATACTATATACTGGATATCCATTTGATCGAGAATCAAACATAAAATTTGCTCCATGTGCTACGTTTCACTTACGGCCTCCTATCAAGCATACCTTTCTGTCCTCACCCATGTGTACACACGAGCAAGATACTTACGCTCCTCTTCTGACAATCGTATACCCCTTATTCCCACTATGAAAAGCAAATCATATGAACAAAGTTATGTTGCATACCTGGGTCCAGCAACGTTAAATGAATTTCCCATTGAAGTTAAACACAAAGACACAATGATACCTGTCATGAGTGTTCTTAAAACTTACCTTCCCGACTGCAAGAAAAAAAGTAAAGATCTAATAATGTTTTATACCTTAAATGTTTTCAGCATTTTTTGTTTACTAATTTTATGTTTTTTTTTATTTTTTATTTTTTCTTATTTTTGTTATAGTCATATCATTTTAGATGTTGTAAAGCATCTAGAGCTTCAAAAGATAATGCGCTAAACAAAGGCCTCATTTTTATTATTATTATTATTTTTATTATTATTATTAGTATTATTATTATTATTATTATTATTATTATTATTATGATTATTATTATTATTATTGCTGTTGCTGTTGTTATTTAATTATTATTATTGTTATTATTATTATTAGTAGTAGTAGTAGTAGTAGTAGTAGTAGTAGTAGTAGTAGTAGTATATTTTGATTATGAGATAGTCCTTTTAAATGTCCATTCTCTATTAATTTCTTTAATATCTAAGACATAAATGAAGTTAAGAAACAATATAAACTAACACATGCTAATTCAAACAGGTTTGAAACGTTTGCAAATCAATCCCTTTTTAGCAACAGACTTAAAGCATTCGGATATATTCAATAACCCACTGGATATCAAAATAAGATGAAAAATACATAATATAATTATAGTTGTTCATCGAAGCCTAAATCCAACATATTTCCGTGAATCTAAAATTGTATTTATTTATTCATAATTTCATTAAATAATCATTGTAAACAAGCATTTTAAATAGTGTTATCTGTTTCACGCATCAATGAAAACCATGCTTCACTAATTCCAACGTACAAATGATTGTCCAGGAACTCAAACAAAACAAGCGATGAGAAATCAGAAAATAATTTACTGTCCGGCAGACTATCACAGCTAGCTAAATGCAAGAACGCTTCTGACATATGTTTAAACAAACAATGAATATACATCAAGTTATAATGACTAACAGTAAAATTCTGAAATAGGAACTAGTTGATTGTGTCGAATATATTTTATGCACTTTCAAGAGGCATGACAGGTTTGTGTGTGTGTGTGTGTGTGTGTGTGTGTGTGTGTGTGTGATTTTTTTATTTAACGTAGCTTCAAATATTTTTCATTCATATCAATACGATGTCTGCAGTGTGTCACTTTATAGTGATGTTTAGCACGTTTATAGTGATGTTTAGCACTGGTAAATCATGCTGTAAACGTGTAGCACATTATGTCACCCAGTCACATTATCTTGAAACCAGGCAGACCAGATCCTAGTGTAGTTTTAATAAACCTTTACTATAATTTTCGGGACTCCGCGACTTCCGCATCCGGGGAAAATGTACAGTATTGCATAACTTCACTGTAAAATGTGTTCAAATAGTTGTAGTTTAAGATGTAGGCAACCAGATATTTTAACATGGACAATCCTTCACTTGAACTCGCCAGTTCAGGCTTGACCGAATGTTCAAATTACTGGTCGAAACAAATATATTTGAAAATTTGCTTACCGGACAAAACGTGCGTAAGTATGTAAAGTACAAAATATATTATGGTGGTTACGAACTCTGTCTGCAGGTAATAACAAATAAAATACGCTGCTATATTTTGACACGCTCCCTCGATTGATGTTTACACATTTAATTTACAAAGACAGTATCATCGCGAAAGACTTCACACCGATAACCAGTGTCAGAGAGACAACGAGAGAATAGGAAAGTGTGTGTGTGTGTGTGTGTGTGTGTGTGTGTGTGTGTGTTGGATAGTTATGCATTTATAATTTAGTTACAACGGTTTGGTATCTATGATCAGTAATAGTTTTATACAGAGACTAGATACAAAACCGGTTTTGAGAAAGACAAATTAACATTCCGTTACGGATCACTGCCATCTCACCTCTTTCTGCGTTGGTTCGAGTATAAGATTCGGCTAATGTAGTTATGTGAGAAAACTTGCCAGTAGCTTCCCTTTGGTCCGTGGTTCTTTCTGGGGGTTTTCCCGGGTTCTTCCTCCACCAATAATATTGGCCACCATTAATAGCCTATCATGTGCTTAACAATGGCGCTAAACCCTACAACAACAACAACAACTGCAACAACAACAAATGCTTGTTGAGGTATGTAACATGTAGGCAACAAAATATCCAAATACGGAACATCATCGACTTAAAAACAATAGTTCAGGTTCAAACTTATGTTCCAATTGCTGCTCGAAAAGAGGTATTTGAAACTTGACCTTTCCAAACGAAACGTAGGAAAAATATAAAACAAAACAAAATATATCAAAGTGCATATGAGCTCTTTCGACATGTATGAAAAATTAAATACTCATTAAGAAACTCAACACTTTTTGAATAGCTATCTAAAAATGGAAATTATAATAACAAAAGACCAACATCACATCTATAACCAGAGTAAGATGGACAAATATAGAATAGGAAGAGGGCTGCTTGTTCGGGGTGGTGGGGGGGGGGGTCCGGTTGGTGTGTGTGTGTGTGTGTGTGTCTATTACTTATGCTTTGAGAATTAATTTACGATCTTGTATCTATGAATGTTTAAAAGTAATGTGCAACTATATATGTTTGCGATGAAACCCTCAAGACTAAATAAACACAAGTGTTAAGAAAGACAAATGTAACATACATACAAGTTTATATTCAAGGTTGAATTGAAATCGAGTCAACAACTTTATAAAACAGGTTTTATAAACAGGTTTTATAAACACAAAAATACAACACCTGAATTGAAGCCACGAGCGACAAGCTAAATTATCCAGGGTTAATGTATTGTGCCTACACGCATCAATGCACACCATTTTAGAGTGTTATGTGCAATGGACCGTATGTACGTGATTATAACCCTGTATACAATGTAAATGTTTCTAACGTGGGGAAAAACATGTAAAAAGATTAATATGTTTTTCAAATGTGAGAACGCAATATATGAAAACTGTAGTAGAGCATGATTTGGCTGGTCCTGATTTATTTATGTTTTGCGCACATCACTACTTTTCGTGTAATTTTCTCTACTCTGATTTTACTGTTAGGAGCAATAAGGTCATAACAATGCTGGATAAGCATGCAAGTAACTAAACATACACATGTCTTCCTTTGCTGTTAATAAGTATGGTCATACAATAAAAGCATAATTTATTCCTTTGTGCTACAATTTAAATCTGTGTAGAAAGTACTTTGTGTAGGAAGGTAGAGGGCTTTGATGAAACATCTTTCGTAATGCATTAAAAAGTGAAAAATGTGACGTCCTAATTTCAAGACTTTAATTTGTCAATATATTTTGCTCGGTATGTCAGTGAAATTAAATCTTATTTGTATTCTTCCTCCAAAAATAATACTGGCCGCCATGTATAGCCTATCGTCTGCCGAAAAATGGCGTTAACCTCTACAACAACAGCATCTAATAGTATGGTGATAAAATCACCCATGCGCAAACGACTAGCTCGTTTGCTATCATCTTCGAATATTACTGTTTTACCATACAATATCACATCCATTACTCTGTAGCTGACTACACGCCCCTTATGTCCACGAACATGTAAAATCTGTAAACTACGGATTGTTTGTATAAATACAAATGCTCAAATGGCAAGTAATAAAACGGATAAAACTGTAAAATCTCGCTGAGATATTTACAAAACCGTAATACGTTTTGATCTATGTCCATAAACGAATGGAGATGATATACTAGTGCAACGTGGCTGTATTTAATTTTAATCTAAGGCTGTATCTCTTCGAATGGTTCCTAGTGTCCGTTTAACCGCCACGACACTCCAAAGGAATTAATTTAATCATACATCATTGTAATTTGAGTCTTACGATGAGCAGCAGAGAGGGTGAATCCTACAACGTTTTTAGACAAATTTTGATTGAAATCCTAAAACGAGCCGTCCTATAATCTCATTTTAACCAAAAAAAAATGTCTCAGGGGCAATCCCTACAACGTTTTCAGACAAAAAATTGATTGAAATCTTAACGAGCCTTCCCTACGAAATCTCATTTTAACTAAAAAAATGAAAACGGAGACTTTTACGATTTTTTAATCAATTTTGGTCGCAACTTGTTGTCATCCACCCTCTCTGCTGCTACAGGTTAACAAAAAATAATAAATGATTTTAACCGAATATTTGATCCAGTCCGATACGATATCGTGTCCGAGGATCATGCAAATTTATTGTTGCGAATCCGTGCGGAGTCGACTGAGCATGACTAAAGAAATCTCGAAATTGATTGAAGTCCATATCAGAACACCATGTCTGCCAAATATTTCGTAGCGTATGTGTATCAACGCCGTTGAATACAGAAAGAATATTGCAGTTATCTCTGATGACTTTTGGAACCTGAGTGTAGCGTTGAGTGACATATATCACGTCAGTGTTTTTGTGACGCCCCCGGGAAAAGATCCTAGCAGGATTTTTTTGTTTATCCAACATTATATCGTCGTATACGACTAAATTGTTAATATCTCCATCAATATCATCAATACTCGGTGCTTCATCGATATCGGTTATAAATTCAATGGCGTTCTCACCCTTAATTTCTGAAGCGTTTTCATTAAAATCTTTTAGCACTTCATAACATCGTTGATCATCTACGCTAGGGGCAATTAAATACAACTTATCCCACTTCATCCATCTCATTATTAAATTGAGCAACAATTGCGTTTTAGCGGATCCAGATGGCCCGATTATAATCATCCGGATAGAGTTTGGTAGCGCTGCATGATGCTTAACTGGTTCTCTTGTTTTAGTCGCTGAAAAATCAATTATATCCATATTTCTATACATAAATTATGGATCTATATTGTATGAAGTGTAAAACGCGTACTAGCACAAATGATGTGACGACGGTTACAACTAAAAATAACAGATCAGCACTTACTGGTAGATGTGCAACATGTGGTATTAAGAAGTTCAGATTTGTTTCTACAAAATCAAAGATTTTACAATCCGGAGATGTTTTTAAAAAAAACGAGGAGGTGATATCGCAGCCAAATTGGCAAAGCTCCCTGGAACCCCATGGGCAAAGTACCCCGGAGAAAAGCACCTTCCAGGATATAGCTACTGTGGACCGGGAACCAGACTTGATATCAGACTCAATGATCAAAATCAGTCCCGACCCGGTGAAGAACCAATAAACGCCATTGATAAGGCCTGTCACCTTCATGATGTTGCTTATAAAAGCAGCAATCTGCAACACAGGCATCTAGCAGATGTGAAATTAATTCATGCGTTAAATGCTATTCCTGATAAATCCTTCAAAGAAAAATTGGCTTCATTTTTGATAAAATCGGCTATGAAAAGTAAATTGATGTTAGGTGCCGGTAATTAATAATATGGAATCAATTAATTATTCCCCAAGAGGATACTGGAGGGGTAAATCAGCAGTCCATAAACTCGCTAGTGCTGCAAAAGTGAAAAAAACCACTGCGGCTAATTGGTTATCCAAACAGGCACTATGGCAAATTTATCTACCACCGCCTAAACAGGTTAATTTCTCGCATTTTGATGTGACCGCTCCTAATGAAGTTCATCAGGCTGATATATTATTTCTGCCACATGATAACGGTTACAAATACGCATTAACCGTAGTTGATATTGCAAGTCGATACAAAGAAGCAGAACCATTAAAAACAAAATCAGCCACTGAAGTCGCTTCTGCATTTGAAAGGATTTATCGACGAGGTCCTCTGCACTGGCCAAATCTATTGCAGGTTGATCCTGGCAAGGAATTTCAGGGTGCAGTGTTATCTACAATGAAACATCATAATGTCACCATACGACGAGGGCATACTGCGCTACATCGCGATCAGGCCATTGTAGAACGATTTAATCGGACGATTGCTGAGCGGTTATTTGGATATCAATACGCAAAAGAATTCATCCAAGAAAAAAGATCCCGTGAATGGGTTAAAAGATTACCATCTGTGATTACTGCACTGAATAACGAGATTACTAGAACAATCAACATGAAACCTAGCAACGCTATTAAAAAGAAGTCTATACCCGTACAACCACAAAAAGATTTCAAAGAACCAATTCTTGGTAGTAATGTCATTGTGAGGTACTTATAAGAACCAGGAGAGCTTGAAGGGGGTAGAAAAAGGGCTACTGATCCTATTTGGAGTGTTACTGCACACAAGATATCTAGTATAACACGATCTACGGGTAGACCTCCAGTCTATAAACTGGATTCAACTGCCCCTCAACGAGGATTTACTCGACAACAACTACAGGTAATTCCCGAGGATACTCAATTGCCACCGCATGGTCTTAACTAGCACCGTTGCGTCTATTGCACTCAAGACAAGTCAACATCACATTGTTTCTGACATGACCGAGATTGTTATTTTTTCTGTCTACGGTGAATTGGCGAGGATCCTTATCCGAATACTGCCAACGCATTATACAATTGCAACTCGCGCAGTGATTATTCTGTTGTTTCTTCAGCGTAATTATTAATTCAGCATCAATATCAAATTCTCGTTGTTTTTTTTTGTCCTGTTGTTTGTAACCGGAGAGTTTTTTATTAATGATGCTAACATCAATATCATTTATTGTGGTGTCATTATTATCACCAATGATTTCATCATCGAGGACAATTCTTCGAAGTTGATTTATTTTTCGTACTCTGGATACTGCGAGATAGACTAAATTCGACCATTCGATGTGATTATCTACCATCCAAACAATTGTATCCGATATAGTCAATCCCTGTGAAGAATGTATCGTCGCTGCGTATCCTAGCGTCCACGGGGATTTATTAGCACGCAATGCATTTTCGACGACGCTGATATCAACCAGCACAATATCATTTAATACGAGAATTTGTTTTTCACTCTGTCCTGGAATATCAACTTCAATGTTCTGTTTTCGTGTATCCGATGGCCTATAACAAAGGGGTACTGGAAGCGTTGCAAATTTTTCTTTATGCAATTCAAATAACTTCATCTGAAGTGTGTCCCTGACTATTTTTCTACTTGCAATTATCAAATCATTTGGTCTCCACATTTCCCAGAAATCATTCATTTGAGTTTCTGAAATCACTTCACGCGCTATTTCGCACTGGATTCTATCCGGTTGTAATCTAATTAGTTTCTTAAATTCTCGTAATCGTTCATCAATTGATCTATAATCAGTGGTGATTTCTTCATAATAGTCTACAAAACCCCTTAGCCATTCATGTGGAGATGCACCGACAAATGGTGGTGGTTGGCCGTGATCACCGCACATGACGACTTTTGTGTTTTTGTTTAACAACCACTCAAGAAATGTTTGTAATACATCTAATGACACTGTGCATATTTCATCCCAAATGATGATTTCAGGAATGAATTTATCACCCATACGCTCGGGAGTCCATTTGTCACCCTTCCATCGAAAGAAACTATGGTAAGTACAGGCATTTACCCCTCGCTGTATCATCTCTCTGGCGAGTCTGTGAGTTGATGTTAACACAATCATGGTTGACCGACGAAATAATTCAATTGCACGAGTTGTCTTTCCTGACCCACCACAACCGTTTAAATAAACTGTCTTGTATCTACATACTGGATCAGATACCGGTGGTGCATTAGAAAATTCTGATTGAATTTCAATACGGTTACAACAAAGATATTTATCATCCATGGCAACGTCTGCGGATTCACAATACTCATGTAGCATCTCCTTTTTAAATCGCCAACGCCCCCACGCTTCCTCCGGATCTGTGAATTTAGCTACAGCTGATTTGTACTTATTGTGTATATACATCGAATCAGTGGCTACTCTAACCGCGGTATTAGGAAATCTATTTATCATCGAAAATAAATTGATAGAAGCATAGGCTAGCATTGAACTTCTCAAATGTGTGTACTGGGAATTATATCCATCACAGTAGGTAACAACCGTACCTAATTTCTCACCATTGGATAGAAAAGCATCCTTACGGGATACAAGTTTTCCCTGTTTCATTAAATCCGCTACAATAAAATCGTATTCAGCGACATCTATGATCAACCGCGAGGAGTAGTTTGCGTTGTCGTACCGTCCACCTTGAGTGAATTTACCGATTATTCTTCGTCCGAGATCTTTTGCTTGTTCTTTTTTAATTTCAAATAACTTCTTAGACCAATTTATGATTTCTTCTTCATTGAAATCAGGGAATTGTTTTCGTAGTTCGCTGATTATACGATCTAGATCGGGTTGTGGTAGCCAAACTTCTTTCTGAGCTCGATAGCATATAATAGCCTCGGAAACAATCAACGATATTAGCATACCACAATCAATCATATATCTCAATAGCACTATTGGCATCCAGGCCTTTTCAGATAGGTGTCTACCGAGCCAAACATAACTACACGGATGTAACCCTGTAGCTAATTCGAATGATATCACACGAGCGAATCCGGTTAAATCAAAATTAGGCAATGGTCCATTAATCGCAACACGAGTCATTTCATGCGTGGGGTGTCCAAATCGTTTGAAGTACTCAGCGCATTCCCCATACCCTAGAAAACTTCCGGGATAACACGCAGATATATCAATTGAAATCATACCATCACGTGAGTATTTCGTATTCCACAGTCCTCCATGACCAAATTCGACGCAACTCAATTTAACATCCTCGAGAAAATCACTTCGTGTTGGACGCCATGAGTTTTTTTCTCTTGCGAAGTGAGCTACCACTGATGGAATAGTAAAACTATCCGTGAGTAGTTTTTCATGGGAATTCTCCGGTGAAAAATCACTAGCGATTTTTCTCATTCTGTTATCTAATTCTTCAACGCGATATAATTCACCATTTGGTTTTACAAATTGATCGAATCCTATTTCGGGATCTTCATCACTTCTAAGTAACCACACTGACACAGGATCATCCTTACACAACGCATGAATAGCATCGAATAATCTCTCTTCATAGAAAACATCCCCGACGAACTCCTTAGGGATATATTTCACGGTTCGTTCTCGTGGAAATACTGTTACCGCAGGTGTCCACGCGTGTTTGTTATGATCAATAATCTGTATTGGCGCTCCATTTTTGTTATATTTCGGTTCGTATAAAACCTCTCCGGTTATCGTCATAACTGTTATTGGAAATCTTAATGATGTTTCTAATTTAGCTATATCAGAAATCTTTGCACCATGCTGTTTCACTGTCAGTTCCCATTCGGTTATTTTCCTACGTCGCAGATCAGTTAGTTTATTTCCTCGGGATGCATTTGTGAAGTGTTCTATTATTCGTTCTGCTACACAATTAAGCCCTGACGAATATTTCATAGGAGCTAGTTTTGCGATATCGGGTTTATCATTTAACGGATATATCCCATAAACCATTGCTGTTACGGGATAAGATCTTTCGTAGTATGGTTTGTCAATGCCGGTTAGAATCCCTGGTTTGGAATCTCTACTCACAATGACAGCTTTTTTATTCTTGAGGATTGGTTCAAATTTATCCCTAATAATCCATTTGCCATCGACTTCAATAATGAATTTGATTCGGAAAAAATGCCGTTTTTCCCCAACACGTGAAATTATCACTGCTGCTTTTTCATCATTCATGGTAGCGTCAACAACACCATCAATTCGAAATGTTGACCAACGATAAGATGCTCCATCACGCTTAAATTCATTAAAACAGTCTCTGATTTTACTAATCATGGCTTTATCAAGAATTGTATTCTTTGGTGTATTAGAAACTATATCGAGATTGAATTGAGCATCTTTCCAGGGTAATCTCTTGGACGTTATTTTTGGTTTATCGAGATTAAATTTAGGACTAATTTTTAATAATCTCTTAAACTCTTTCATGTTTCCGTCTCTTTGACTTTTTTTGGTTTATCGAGATTAAATTTAGGATTAATTTTGTTACTTTTTTTGGTTTATCGAGATTAAATTTAGGACTAATTTTTAATAATCTCTTAAACTCTTTCATGTTTCCGTCTCTTGGACGTTTGAGATTAATTTTATTACGTTTTTTTGGTTTATCGAGATTAAATTTAGGACTAATTTTTAATAATCTCTTAAACTCTTTCATGTTTCCGTCTCTTGGACGTTTATTACGTTTTTTTGGTTTATCGAGATTAAATTTAGGACGAATTTTTAATAATCTCTTAAACTCTTTCATGTTTCCGTCTCTTGGACGTTTTTTGGGTCTATCGATATTAAATTTAGGACTAATTTTTAATAATCTCTTAAACTCCTTATCAGCATTGAATTCAGCATTTTTCGAAGGCGTTTTCCTTAATTCCTTCATGCTATAATTAAAACAAGCATTTAAATGAAAGATTTTTATATAATGAATCACTGCAAGTGGCTTATGATTGGATCAGTAACCCCGTGTAACAAATCATGCAGAAATGAGTTTTGTGGGTATCATATGCAAAGCTTTCGACGTGGAAGCCTTGGTCCGTTACCCTGTATTCTATGTGGGGTTGGGGTCAGGGGAAAATCTCAGTTGTGTCTAAATTGCGGTGGTAAGCGATACAGGGAATTGAAGCGTTATTATGATAAAAGAATAAAAAATGGACAATCAATCAGAAATTTTGACCCTGACGCTGACAAAGTCAGTATTCTTGACGCTGACAAAGTCAGTATCAAGGATAAAATCATAAGAACTCCTCAAGACTACATCGAAAGATTTATCATTAAACCAAACAATGAATTAGACAAACAATAGTATTATGTATACGAATGAACCAAGAATTCAGACAACACCCTGTGATCACAAATTATGAAGCATCCAGTGATGGTGTTGTAAGAAACCGCAGACTGAAGAAACCAGTTGGTTCTGTGAATAATCAAGGGTATTTGAAGTTTGGCGCTGGAAAGAAGAAATATCTCAATCATCGTTTCGTGTACGAGTGTTTTTATGGATTGATCGAGGATGATTTTGTTATTGATCATATCGATTCTAATCCAAAGAACAATTCTTTATCAAATTTACAGGTTGTTACACAAAGTGAAAATTCCAAACGAGGGGGGACTGGGAAATACTCGAAAAAAGCGAGATCTGTGAAATCTTTGAATACGATAACTAACGAAGAAAAAATATTTCAATCAATGAATGAAGCCAGTAGGCACTTCGATATTTGTATATCCTCAGTACGATTCGTTGCAGAGGGAATAACCAAAACGGCGATTTCAAAGGGGACTGGACAGAAAATTCGATTTAGTTACGTCTAATGCGTCATATTTTTCATTTAGAAATATATCATTATTATAGAATAATGAATTCTGAAAACATGAATAGCATTTTATCCGAGATTTCAAAATTGAAAAGTTGGGATATTGAACTATCAGATGGGTTAAATCCTGATCAAATCATGTCTGATTTTCAGGATATAGAATACGGAGTTAGCACTAACAAGTATATGCTACCAAAGAAGTATGCGCTCATCAAGAGAATTCAGAATTCTATTCGGGACTCTCTCGCATTTTCCAGTGACGTAAGTGTGTTCGCTCCGTTGTATACCGTCGTAGAACGAATACGAAAAGAATTGGGGTACGAATACGAAATGAAAAAGGAGGTTAATTCTAAAGTTAGAAACCTACGGGCGTTAATTCAAGAAAATGAACAATTTTGATTGACCGACCATTTATCATTATTTGATTGACCGACTATTTATCATTATTTGATTGCCCGACCATTAATCATTTTTTTTAGCCGACCCTCAAGGGATGT
This sequence comes from Unio pictorum, assembly GCA_030141615.1. Classification (NCBI taxonomy): domain Eukaryota; kingdom Metazoa; phylum Mollusca; class Bivalvia; order Unionida; family Unionidae; genus Unio; species Unio pictorum. The sequence goes on from JARLTB010000068.1 coordinate 981,199, forward strand.
CAAAAATCGATGGACGATATGTCAGATTGATCAAAACTAGGATGTTGAAACTATCAGTATTATTAATATTATATATACAATTTTGATAGTTTCAACATCGATGAACGAAGCTGTCTCACGATGAAATAACACTTCCATGACCATCCGATGGTGTTAGGTCGGGATTGAAAAATTGTTTTACACTTGAAAAATTGTTTCTGATTTCAAATAATGGTCAATGAAGCATTAACAACCCGATTGGCTCGTGAACGATTAGATGCAATTAAGAGATTTGTACCAATTCGTGACTCTGTACGGAATAAACTACAACAACGACAGAGTCTTCAGACTGATTTTGCTGCGGGATCTGAAGAATTGTTTAAACCAGTAACCACAGCAACGAAGGGGATAGAGCGTGCTATACTGGGAGATGATCCTGACGGTAAAAGAAAAGAAGAGGGTCTTATTCCTGTGTTAGAAAAAATAGCAAAAAGAACTAAACAAACAAAAAAATCCTTGCAATCACTTCCTCAGGATATATCAACCGCTTCGAAACGAACATTTAAAGGATTTCAGGAAGAACTAGTTAGTGGACTACCTAAATCAATTATATTTACCGAGAGCGCTAAACAACAAATTCTCAACGAGGATATAGACAATTTAGGTGAATTCGCTGCTAACAGCTATGATTCACAAGAGAAGTTTTTCACGGACAATTATTCGGATTATAGAATGTCACATAATGAATGGGCTGATATAGTGTATGAAATAAATACTGGGAGTTTAGATAGAAGGATGAAGGATTACAGAGACTTCAAGAGAAAATTTCAACTCCAAATAAGACAGCCATACGATGAGAAGAAATTTCTGGGGAGTGGTCTAGTTGGAAACGCTAGCGTTTCATGTCCTGGTAGTGTTCTCAGTGATATATCACGATTAGAAGTTCTTGTAGGAGGGTTCCGAGCTGGAAATAACTCACCGGAAATAATTAATGAAGCAGCTGATATCTACAGGCGGTTATTTCAGGGTGGTATCATGGATATCAGCACATATCGAGATTTCATTGGCGAGTTAGTGAAACGTGGGTATCATAGTGACTGAATTGAAAAGTCAATTGATTAGATAAATAACAATTGAAAAATTGTTTCTGATTTCAAATAATGATCATACACTACAATCATGATAAACCAACCCCCGTCTACGTAGTTAATTCACGGTTTCCGGTTTATAGAGCATACTACGGAGATGGTTTAGGTAATACCATTTTAGGGTTATTTGCGAGAATGGCTCCAAAAGTGATGCCGTTGGCTAAACAATTATCAATGAAAGCAATTGATGTTATTCGTGATAAGGGTATTGGTGCTGTTGGAGATCTTGCTGGAAAAGCGTTTTCAACTGCGAAGAATAAATTAACATCATTAGTGAAATCACGGATGAAATCCAAAGGATTTTCAAAACCGTTACCGTCTACAGCGGAAATGCCTGCAAGTGTTAGTAGAATTATAAATAACGCAGTAGATGAAAAATTAGCGTCGATGGTGACTCCCTTGATAAATCAAGGGGACCAAAGCAATATTGCAAATATGATAGCAGGAAGTGGCTTTAAAAAACTACGACAATGAAAATGGAAAATCGCGATTTAGACTCTGATAAATAGAATAAAATGTTCAAAAAGTCACATGATCCAGCGTTTGATATAGACGCCCCAGTTGGCAAGGATGATTCTGTACGCGATTATCAATATTACGCCTATCATGCAATAGACTCAAATAGTCGAGCAAGAATTGATCTTCAAGTCCATGATACCAGTAAATACTTTCTACCCTGTGAAGCGTTTATTGAAGTAGAAGGAGAAATTGTAACAGCTGCTGATACTCCTGCTGTACCAGCACCGTATCCAGCTGGTACTCAAGTCGGTTTTGTCAATAATGGTATCATAGCGTTATTTGAGAGTGCTAGATATCTCATTGATGGAAAAGAAATTGAGTCGATAGATCGCGATGTTGATGTGGCTACAACAATAATCGGGTTAGCGAGATATTCTGATGATTATACAAGATCAGCAGGACCTTCTATGATGTTTGCTAAGGATATTAAAAATACGGCTGGAGGAAATCAATTTATTATAAGACGACCAAAGAATAATGCTGGCACCGCTAATATTGATGCCGAGGATATGATTATAAACAGCGATCCTAATTTAAATCTAGGAGCTGCAACACGAAACGCAATGTTGGAAGGAGCGCGTAAATCATTTTCATGCGCGATTCCACTGCATCATATATTTGGATTCTGTAGAAACGTCCGAAAAGTTATCTACGGGGCGAAGCATACAGTATCGCTTGTACGAAAGAGTGATGATAACGACGCAATTTGGAGGATTCCAGCAGACAATGCAAATCCAAATGCTGATGCCGGTAAAGTCAATTTAACAAAAATATCATTGTGGATGCCAGTGTTGACTCCAGCAATCACCGCAGAAGAACGATTACTATCATTTATGGACCAAGGAGGAAAATCATTACTAAGTTGGCTAACCGTGAGTACAGATGTTAAACAATCAAATATCAACGGGTTATTCACTTGGAACCTAGCATCAAAACAAGGTGTTGCTGCGCCACGTCATATATTTATTGCGTTACAGGATAACACACGAGTTGGCAATCAACTCTCCAGCCATATGATATTTGATCAGTTAGGTGTGAAAGACGTCTCACTGAGAATAAACGGCCAACAGGAACCATCCGAGGATATACAACTTAATTACACAGAAAATCATATTTCACGAGTTTATCATAGATTGTTGTCATTTATGGCACGTGATCAAAATGTCGATACCGGTCTACAAATATCACAATATGATTTTAAAAATCTGTATCCAATCTATTACTTCTCACTGGAACATCTCGATTTGATGAGACAATCTGTTGTTGATATACATTAGAGAGCTAATGTGACTCGTGGTACTATTGCTAATTATAGAGCAGTTGCTGTCATTCTCAGTGATAAATCAATGCTACTTGAAGGTGTTGGAGGAAGAATGAGAGTGGTAGATGCACCAGTGGAAAACATGTAATTGAAATTGTAAACGATTTAGAATCAATCTATTATGTATAATGTCATATAGTGTTATTAGTGTTGCGTTAACTCCCGGTCAATTAAAAAAATTGCAATCGGAATCAGCTAAAAAATGCGGAACCACAATCACGTTGAAACCCAACCAAATGACTGGTGGTGCAAATAAACTATCGCTGACAACTCGTCAGGTGAAACATTTCAATGATGCACTAGTAGCAAAATAGGGTGTTCAGATTACTCTCTCTGCGGCTGCTATAAAAAATATGATTAAAACAGGCGGTATATTCCCGTTGTTAGCTGCGATTCCAGCATTGATTGCAGCAGCAGCCCCAGCGGTGGCTAAAGCGGCAGCGTTAGGAGCCGTTGGTACTGCAGCAGGAATGGCACTAAAGAAGGCAACTGGGAAAGGATATAAAAAAAAGGGAAAGGGTCTAAGACTACCAGGAACCCCGTATTCATGGTACAGCGGAAAAGGTCTGAGACTACCAGGAACCCCGTATTCATGGTACAGCGGAAAGGGTCTAAGACTAGGACCGGTTTATTAATTGGAGAGTCTATGATGGTTCCCATGTCCAATTTTGATTTACTCGATGCTGCTAAAAAACTCGCGATTAAAAACTTCAGAGGTGTCTTTATGAAAGATCAATTACCACATCAACCAAACAGCGTTGAAACCGGAATCATTAATTTAGATAACAGCACCGGACCTGGAACTCACTGGGTTGCATACGCTATTGATCCACGTGGGATTGTCTATTTCGATTCATATGGATTAGCCCCACCTAAAGAGTTTTTGCGTTATATAAAAACCCTTCCAATGAAGACTTGGTATTCTACGCTACCAACACAAACGATGATTGACCCACCAATATGTGGCAGCGAAGTATTAAATGTCCTTGATGCTATTTCTAACTCCTTGAGTAACCCAAGCGGAAAACCACCACATGTTGTCGTGAATGAATACACTAGTAATCGCTTTTTAGAGAGAGAAAGAGTTTTACAATAACATGATTGATATTTGGGGGAGATCTTTGAAACCCAAACCCGATGACACTGCGACAGGTGATGTAAAAAAACTAATCAAAGATGAAATAGCTGAGACGTTAAATTTAGCAAGTGTTGACCCGAACGAAATAGTTGTATTTCAGGACAAACAGGGTAAATTGAAATCCAGTGATGTATCATTGAATGACATTTTGATACGGCAGCAAGACTCCGCTGAAAACTCTATTGCGCTGTATTCCAACGACGGACGACTTAAACCAGGTGCACTTGTGTCTACGATCACTGATAAGATTGATACCCATGACAATGAGTTGAAAAATTCTATGTTGGAACTAACAACACTTCAATCTAGAATTGAGGATAACGGAAAACAGTTTTCAATTTTTCGTAGAAATATCGTGGATAAAGTTCTTGGAACTACATTCGATAAACTCGATATAAAACTCCCTGATATAAAAAAATTCATCGATGAGACGAAAATCTTCATTGAAGCCATCAAAGGTGATTTTTCGAGGATGATAACAATCATTGAAAAAACAAAAATTCCTCATGAGAAAACCAACAACATAGTATATACAATCCAACACGGATCATTTGCGTGGACACCTACAAACAACAAATTAGATATCACTGCAACCGTCAAGGGTATTTATCGATTAACACTAGTAACACCATTGACTCAATTTAATATATCATCGTCGAGTTCATCCGGGGTCAATAATACGATTTCAACGATCATCGACAAGGATACAACTGAAAAGTTCACTATAACAGCTACTGATAAAAATTTGATTAGGGTTTCAGCAACCTGGTATGTGGAATTCGTAGCGGATTTAAGTAAATAACTAAATTGAAAGGAAAATCGTTCGGATTTCACAATTGAAAACACTAGTATTTTTAAAATAAAAATGATTTCATCAACGCAATGTCGCTATGATCAGGTCAGAGAATTTCAAAATAGACTCAAAACCCTCACTGAGGAGTATCAAATAAAAATAAAAAAATACCGACGAAGAATCACCGCAATTGATGTTATTGTGTACTCAGTGTCAAGCGTTCTCGCTGGCGCCGGAATAATACTTGCATCGGTTACAATGATTGCCCCGGTCGTAGTTCCAATTTGCATTTCTGCGGTGGCTACAATCGGGGGTATATCAACCGGGATAGCAAAAAAGATATCATCATGCAGCCAGAGTAAACTGCAGAATTACTTACTTCAATTTCATATTGCATCAACCGCATACTCGCAATTATCATTGATGATATCATCGTCACTCGATAATACGATTATATCAGATAGTGAATTCTCAGCGATGGTCAGTATTTTTGATTCCGCGATATCAAAATTAGAGCGACAACATGAATATAATAACAATGACAACACCGATGGAATTAGAAAACACGAACCCAAAAACCAGAATGATCTCAATAACCTCAACCATACCAAAGTGTGAGTTCTCAGTGATGGTCAGTATTTATGATTCCGCGGTGTCAAAATTAGAGCGACAACATGAGTATAATAACAATGACGACACCGATGGAATTACTTCAACAAATATTGGAGAACACGAACCCAGTACAAACAAGCATGATATCAATAACATCAACGGAACCCGAGTTTAGTGTGAATTTCCCTAGCCCAGTCCCCGTGAAGGAGATAGCGCTAGCAAAACTACGAGTGTATCACAGTTGGCCTAATATCAGATCAAAATCATTTGGTGGTCAACAACCCAATAATTCTTTAGTGTTTGCGAATAAGAATAAAGATGACGGGACTCCAGACTGGAACGTTGTTTCCATACCAACCGGATCATACCAAATCGAACAAATCAATAATGAATTCGCGCGTAGAATAAAATCGATTACTGGAGTAGAGTCAAAAATCGCTATAACAGTTCATGAGCCGACGCTATCATCCGCAATTGAGATAAGCACAGAAGGATATGTCGTAGATATATATCAGAGTTCTATTAGAACCGTATTAGGATGGCCTGAATTACCACCAGGGGGGAAAACCGTTGATTTACCAGAACCACAAAAAACTGATTATATCACCGACAGAATAAAACCTGATAATCCAATAAGGAGTTATAAAGATCACGAGTTTACTATAGATTTCTTTGGTCTCGGATTCCGATCAACTGGAAGAGAGTTGCCAGGGGATAGAATAGAGGGATATCATTTTGTTGACGAACCTAAAATCGTTAAAAATTTCACAGCAATGAATAATGATTTATCGCTGTTGTTAATATCTCTTAAATCCGGCTCTCTCACCCGAGATGAATTTATCAGCGTCGTAGAAACATGCAATAAAATTATCGACGATATGGAAACATTTAACCTAAAAATTATTCAGGATATATTAGATGACGATAATCCCCTATCGAGAACAGAATTTGCAAAACAATATAAATTTCCCGTGAATAATATTCCGACATTCAAACTACCGGGATATAACGTACCGGAACTAAAAAAAATTCTCAGTGACACCATCGATGTTGGTTTTAAAATAATTCATGATGCATGGAAAAAAACAGCATCACAGGAAATAAAAATCCTCAAACATAATAATGATCCAGATGGTGGCGGTAGGCATATCGCTCCGTTCAACGTGAATATATCCTCAGTGATTGCGCTCAATTTAGTATGCGATGTTATCGAAGGAAGCTATCAAATTAATCTCGAACGATCAAATCAAGCTCAGCAAGGATATATTCTTTATTCGTTTGCACCAACAGCTCCTCCAGGATTTTTAATAATTGAGTCTCCGGTTAATCCTGTCTACATGCGATGCCATAATAATTCGTTAACGAGAATTAATTTCAAACTCACCGACCAGTCAAATAATCTGATTGATTTACAAAAGGAGGTGTTAGCGATTAGTCTGTTTGTGAGATCCTAAAGACTTGATCAAATCATTTATTATTTTTTGTTAACCCATAGCAGCAGAGAGGGTGGATGACAACAAGTTGCGACCAAAATTGATTAAAAAATCGTAAAAGTCTCCGTTTTCATTTTTTTAGTAAAATGAGATTTCGTAGGGAAGGCTCGTTAAGATTTCAATCAATTTTTTGTCTGAAAACGTTGTAGGGATTGCCCCTGAGACATTTTTTTTTGGTTAAAATGAGATTATAGGACGGCTCGTTTTAGGATTTCAATCAAAATTTGTCTAAAAACGTTGTAGGATTCACCCTCTCTGCTGCTCGATGTAATCGCGCAATATCTTCCAATGCTACAAATAAATATTTGGTTGCTATTATTCCTTCTTGTCCTGCAGTTTGATATGTACAATTAATCATGCAATTCTCTTTGAACCAAGCCTGACATCATTATTAACAAAAATAATTTTGATTTGCTATCCCCATCCATAAATTCCAGTAACCGCTGCTTTTCAGCGAATGTTTGGATAAGAAATAGAAGCCGCATCAATTGTGTCAGTACAATTTTGCACAACTGCTGCAGCTCGATCAGTTCATATTGCGTCATCGTCATTTGCCTCTCTGGCGAACAAGATTGCATGTTTGTTTTCTAATATTGCATTTCGGGCGTTTGTGCTGAATCAAACTAAATGTAACAACCGAATTCAACATAAACATTATTCAAGCGTGTTTTGCATTGATCTTTGGGCAACAAATCCTAGATTCCAACATCAACTGATACCAACTTACTTTGTCATGTAAGGACAATATAAAACTAGAGCAGGACAAACTCACATGTAAATAAAGACAAGACAGATAAGTAGAGCCTATTCATAGGTAACAAAACCAGGAGCATTGTTGCTGCTTTTTTAACTCAGCATTTACATTTATTTGAAGTGTGTGTGTGCGTGTGTGTGTGTGTGAGAGAGAGAGAGAGAGAGAGAGAGAGAGAGAGAGAGAGAGAGAGAGAGGGAGAGAGAGAGAGAGAGGGAGAAAGAGAGAGAGAGAACAATTAAAAGGCAAAATGTATTGTATAAAACATGGTGTCTGATTGATAAATGTTACAGTCGCTTTGAAGTGGCCCATCATATTAGAATATATTAATTATGTGTATCTTTGATCGAGAGCACATTCATTAGACGATAAATTATATTAACGTGAACATTACTTCGATTCACTATGGAATATCTCTCCAGCAATCCGTGTTTTTCCACCTCATTATTTAGCTACTAAAAGTTACTTAGCATGTAACTTGGCAATATTTAAAAGCTCTTCTATTTCGATATATATTTCATACATTTTCCTCAGTATAGCTAGAAATACATATTTTGTTTCAAATGTTGGCTAATTTTTCCAATGACTATATTCACTGCTATTGCGGGTTCATTGTTCGAAAATTAAGTCCCATCTAGTTTTTAGAAGGAGGCACTGCATATATCATGAGCAAGCCATTTTGTCCTATGTAATTTGAACAACAAATATGAAAATACTACCTAGTGTAGGAAGCAGAAATATTGGATTTATAATTTATCAATGATTTAAAAGTATCTGATTAATAATACCAGCCTTATTAATATGTGCCCCTACATATCCGTGTCATCATCTGTTTGCAACCAAGTCCTAAATATATTAATAATATATATGCACTTTATATTTTCCTCATTCAACCTTATTCATAGCTAATTTAACGATCTAAGGAACACTCCCGAATAGCGTATATCGTCACTGCCGTAATGCAAAGTGTCTGATCTACCCTTTACTTTTACCTGATTTACCTGATTTCATGTACCAACATAACATAGACAGCCTGACTGAAAAGTGGAAATCATTTTGTGGTGATCTAAGTATGCAATCTGAGTGTCTTGCACGTTTTAGGCTCAATCGTTCGTTAGGTAACCTGCATACCGTTAGATTGTTGTAGTAAACATACATGCATAAAATAAGCATTGAAGGTATGAACAGCGCGAGATGTATACATGTATACGGGGGAGAAGGTGAACGTTTCATTAGTATCTGTCTTCTTTACACCTAGATGGTTTAAAATGTATGTCCTCGAAGCGAGATAAGCTTTGGAATTCACCCTCTTGAATGCCACTGTACGTACCATCCCATAAACCAACGAAGTCATGGGTGGCGTAAACAAAAGGTAAATGACATGAATCTTGATGATCTAAGTGAAGACTAAATTGTTTAATGCATTGTAAGCGTTTTCGAGATGGTATGTGGATCATCTATATGTTTTGTTAACCACACTTCCACACGTCCCTTTATTCCTCCTACATTGGATTAAGTAGACACGTGTTGTACTCGTATTATTATATTTGTTTATAGTTAACCCCTTTATTCCTCCGACGGATTATTTTTAGAGGCTCATTAATATGAACAACTGACACATCATTGTCATTTGATTTATTAGTTTATAATTTCTTTCTCAAATCGTAAGAAAGGGTCTCTAACATTATTGTGTTTCTTACGCTTTAAACCAAAGCGATAATTTTGTTTTCTTAATATCACATTATATCCGCGTGGACGAGTCTTTTTTCCAGCGTACAGGATTGATTTAGTTCACATTTGTACATTTGTGTAACGTTGGGGATTACATAACTTTGAAACCATGCACATACAATAAAATAGCTAGCCCTTTCATTCAGTAAACACTGTTTTTATGTGTTGTACTATGGGAAGGTTAATTGAATATAACTAAACACCCGTTTAGTTTAATACTCGAAACTAGATTTACAGTCTTAGAGACACTACCCACCTTTCCATGCAATGACATTATGCTAGAACTTAATGTTTAATGAATCATGTGACCATGTTTTGAGCACGTTTTGTTTTTAAAACCGCAAGCGGGAGATGCATGCTGCCCACTCTGTCCAGAGAGGCGTGTGATTACTATAACTGCAAAGAAAGCGTTCTAAAGGGAACTTATTTTTGATTTAATGCTTATGGGATTGTTAGGTTTAATTATCTTTTTTGTGCTTTCCATGCTCATTCTTCTGTTTATGTACATTATATCAAATTTCATTTTCTAATAATTCTACTATCATTCTATTTTATGTTTCTGAACCTTTGTATGTTTGATTAGGATATAAATACAGATACGAATACATTTTTATTTTTATTATAGAGTATACTATGTCCTACCATATCAATATTGTCTCCAATCTTATAGCAGAGAGATGCAATGTCGTTAAATATTGTTCCTGTCTATTTATCTATTTTATCTCTTATAATTACATCCTTCCATCTATCTAAGCCTACCCACCTACATTTGTACTTGCCACCATTTGTAATACATAACAAATGTATCCCTTTGAATATGAAAGGTTTCGGCCTATAGTCGTTTAGCTTAATATGGACACTTCATTTTTAAGTACTTAGCATATATCTAGTTTTGCAATAAAAAAAAGAGACTGTTGGCAAATTTAAACTGTAGTCACTCTCATAACTAGCACGTGTAATCCGTAGATACACTAACGACTGGCACGTTTAATCAGCAGCGACACGTACGACTGGCAATTAAATAGAAGATTGGAATAATAAGTTGGGAAAGACGCATTTAATGGTACGTGTAACTTATACGAATGGTACGTACTATCAGTAAGGACTCAGTTGATTGGCACTTTAAATCGATATAGATTCAATTGACTGGTACCTTTAGTAGGTAAGGACTCATATGAATGGTACTAATCATCGGATATGACCCTAATGACTGGTATGAATACTCGGATTTGAGCCATGTGACTGGTACGTGTGAACGGTAATGAATCAATAGACTGATATCACCGACTCAGCTGACTGGCACGTGTAATCAATAATGACTCAGAGACTGGTAAGTGTAATTGGTGAAGAAGACTTGAACGTGTAATCAGTAATGTTGTTATTGTTGTTATTGTAGGGTTTAACGACATTTTTCAGCACACGATAGGCTATTCATGGCGGCCAGTATTATTGGTGGCGGAAGAACCCGGGAAAAAACACGGAAAGAACCACCGATCGACGAGAAGCTACTGGCAAGCTTTCTCACATAACTACATTAACCGAATCTTAGACTGGAACCATCGCAGACCATACGGCCACTCGAGGCCTTTAGTCAGTAATGACGCAGGGACTGGTACGTGTACTTGGTGATGACTCAAAGACTTGTACGTGTAATTGGTGATGACTCAGAAGACTGGTGACGTGTAATTGGTTATGACTCAGAAGACTGGTACGTGTAATTGGTGATGACTCAGAAGACTGGTGACTTGCAATATGTGATGAGATGAAGATCAGATTAGTTTCTGCAAGCACCATAGTATAGTAAGTCTTATTTATTAATTTAAATGGGTTTCCTATTTGTTTGTGACTAGTAGCTTCATTATAACTTCTCGATGTTTTGTGTTTATGAAATGTTTTCATTTAAAGTCTATTTGTTAGTATTTACTAAATATTCCATCTACGTAATAGCATATCTAGTTAATGGAAGTAAACTAATACATTATAATGATATATTACAAGAATATACAAGTGATGCTGACACTCTCCTTTATTTTATGAAACAGTCTGTTTACTGATGTTTCAGATTGAGATGAAAAAGTATTCAGATCATGTCTTCATTTTATTGATGTGTTGTTCTTTGGTTAACTGTATTTCGTTCGGACCGGAAAGATCAATATTTCCCTTTGACCCCATTACCGACACGGCATGTGGACAAGTGAAAGGCATAATGAACGACGGTGCCTATTCCTTCCGCGGAATACCATACGCTGAGGCACCTGTCGGCAAGTTGAGGTGGACTCCTCCACGACCGCTGAGAAGAGACAGTGGCACGTGTTGATCTGGCGTATTAGACGGACGGGAGTTTTGGATCACCGTGTTATCAAATAAGTATTTCAGATCCTAATACATTCACTGGAAACGAAGACTGCTTATACCTAAACGTATGGACACCAACACTAAACAAGATGGCGGGACGTCCAGTAATGGTTTGGGTTCATGGAGGTTCTTTGCTAACTGGAAATGCAAACGAATTAATGTATATGCCAACTGAAAGACTTTCAAAGGAGACAGACGTTGTGTATGTGGGGATGAATTACCGTTTGCATGCATTTGGCTTTATGGCACTTGAGATACTAGCTAAACATTCGAAAACAGGAACATCGGGAAACTATGGTCTGATGGATATAATCGAGGCTCTTCGTTGGGTACAGAATAATATTCGTAATTTTGGAGGGGATCCTAATAAGGTAATAAAATTGATTCACAATCACCAAATATTATTATATAATTTTCATCTCAGCAACAAAATATAATATCAGGTGATGTATATATATATATATATATATATATATATATATACATGTATGTATGTATGTATGTATGTATGTATGTATGTATGTATGTATGTATGTATGTATGTATGTATGTATGTATGTATGTATGTATGTATGTATGTATGTATGTATGTGTGTGTGTTTGTGTGTGTACATATGTGTGTGTGTGTGCGGTTGAGAATTAGGGGTAAATTAATTTAATGTAATTTTATTTTCTGACACTCTTTACGATCAGGATTTATTTTTCGCGTAATTCATTTGGAAATATGGGTGATGACCTTCTCGGATTGTTATGAAATTACAGTTGAAATAATCGATACCTGTTTGCAAAAGTACAGGACGCATTGTTTAGAGAGTCTTGGCCATTACAAGTGATTCCATGATATAACTACATACTAAGGCCAGTAAGCACAATACATAATATACAATATTTCATGTAACACATATGACTTTTTTTTAAATAATCTAAAAGAAGTATAACTGGCCGAAAGTACAATAGTCTATCTAAAATATTACTTTCAGGTCACTATATTTGGTCATAGCTCTGGAGGAACGGCCATCTTTTCACTGCTTGCTTCATCCCAGAGTATAGATCTTTTCCACCAGGTCTGGCTTGCAAGTCGATCACCTGTCCTGAACAAAACCGCAAGTGACGCTTTCAGTGATAACTTAATTTTTCTGAACAACACCGGCTGCTATGACATCAACTGTTTATACAGGTTATCATCGTTTCAAGTAACTGCTGCTGTACCATGGCATGTCTACCCTTATTGGTCAATGGATGACCTGATGGACCTTCCAGTTAATGGGCACTTGAATGGTGCATTGATTATAATTGATGGTTCGTTTTGAAACTTTATTCATTGAATTTACGTTGAATAGTTTAGATTATAATGCATACACTATATGGGAGGAAGCACGGATGATGCCTAATTTATTAATGAAGCAATATTATTCCTGATCAAGATTAACTGACACCTTTGTTAAACAATATGATCATTGATTTATAGAATTTTAGTCAAGATTGTTATCCATCATTTAACTGGTAGGATAATTCAATGTCGTTTAGCGAGTCGGTTTCATAATCATATTCTTTCTTCAAACACTCTGTCCTTTTGATATCTTCTTGATAGCACACGTGTCCTCACTTCTCATCCTCTGCCACTGCATTCAAGTCAAAATCATATTTCTGCCACAGCTTAGATGAGGTCAATTTAAAGAATACTGACTTATTATTTATAATTTCTCTTAGACTGAGTCTTCTCTAACATCGGAACAATTTTGATCCGTAATTTATAATGCGATACTGAAATATATTAATGGAAGAAATATGATGCTACCACACTGGCTATATGACTTTTGGAACTACTATTTTCTGCCATGTAACAAATATATATGTCATATTTATGTCATTTTATGTATGCTGCTTATGACGTTATGTCAAAATGTGTGATGTTAATGATCGTCTACTATGTTTGAATAGTACCTCCACCCTCTCTTTCTTATCTGTATCAATCCACACCAAAATTAAACATTTCGTCACCACCGAATTTAAGGAGGTATTGATTTTGGCAATGTGTTCCATTTGAATAATTATATGCACTTGTTAAATCTGTAAGAATTAGCTCTCCTAATTATAAGATGAAATGTATTAATGCAGTCATTAATTATCACGTTATCAAAAATGAGGGAGGGGCATGCGAACGTAAGGTTGCTACCTTAAAACAATATCCGGAAAAGAATATCTACAATTGTTTGGTACATATAAGGAATGTATTTACTCCTGATGTTAGAAAACTGTGTGTTTCCACTCATGATTTCGTCTCTAGCAACAATGTAACGGTTCCAATTCAATCCTAAAATGATTCCCTATTGTTAGTCCTACGACATTGTTATTCAGTATTTAATATATGACTAGTACTGTCCATTTCATAGCATTTTCATCTCGTCAGTATTTTTAACGTAATATTTATTCTTCTCTAATATGTCGTATTACCATGTGTCGTTTCATTTTTCCTTTCGGCCTCTGCTGATCGCTAGATGCTCCGTTTATAGCACATTTCCTCATGCTTTCAATGCTATGCTAAAGATTCTAACCTGTATCCACTAAGCATCCTCTCTTTAGTCCAAATTTCCTTTTTCAGTCCGCTCTCTAGTGCCTAAATCGAAACTCTCACCGCATTCATTGAAATGTTTGTCACATTTGCATGTTCTCTCTTTCTTTTGCCATGCATATCATTCCGTTTGCATATGCATTCCAACCCCTGTCATTTCACTCTGCTTTATATTTGTGATCGTGTTGGTGTATGTATGATAATACTCGTTCCAACTATCGTCCCAAACCAAATTCGTACTATTAATCTATATAGTAACGATACAACTATTCAAGAAAGTAAACAGATGTTGAAATAGTAACTGCGTATCTCACATTATGTTTTACATTCATTAATTTAGTTGACCAATAACCGTATTTTATTGGAGACTTATCAGTGCTCAAACCCCTGAAAACTGATTACCACTGCCTCATCTTTGTCATCACTGTTGCCGATTCTTGTAACTCTGCTGTTGCAGTTAGTGTTGCTCTTCTTACGCTGTTTTGGTTAATTATATTGCATGTTGTATTGTGGCTTCTTACACTTAGTATAAACAAAGTTAAAATCTATATTGGTAGGTCACGTCTTGAAGGATGCACCTTTAGAAGCTTGGATCAATGGCCAGGTTATTGATGTTCCGGTGTTTATCGGTAAGTCAGTGTCTGTGGATTTAGGCCATGCTTACAAGTAAGTATTGTGTATAAAATTCAGCATAATCTTAAAAATGTTCTGCAGAAGTCGCAGTTAATTAACAGTTACGATGAATTTAATATCATCGACAGACAGAACAGTTGTTTCATAATCACACTGTCCAGAACTCTTTCCAATACCTCACAATAGTCAAATATTAATATATCAGTATCTTCTTTAGGAATATTTACACATATCATTAAAACATATGGGCACTGATATTACAACAAGAACATCTGATATGAGAATGAAACAATTGTTAAGCGGGTCGTTCGTACTTCTATACATGCATGGAATCTAAACTCAGTGTTTGCTACTACTCACTATTTTACAATTGTGACAAATACCACTAATCCTAAATCCTACCAGGGCACTAATGTCATGATCCATTCAGTGGGAACTTCGCTTTATCCTCTAAGAACCTACAAATGATTATTTTGGATATAAATATCCTCATCGAAGTCAGCAGCAGAGGGGGCGAATCGGACAATTTTATTGAAGCGTCTATTTGATAAAACAAGGCTTCCTCCAAGTCGAAAAAGAATTTCCTTTGGAGAAGCAAAGTCGTTGTCGCGTCCTCTCTTCTGCTATGGGGGTAAAAATCGTTTTAGGATTTCACAAACAGGCTAATTTGTAAAACCTCACCTCATAAATCAGTCAGATTATTTGACTAATCAGTGAGTTTAAAATTAATTCTCGTTAACGAATCATTATGACATTGCATATACACTGGATAAGTTGGATCCTCAATGATTAAAAATCCGGGTGGAGCTGTTGGTGCAAATGAGTATAAAATATACCCTTGCTGGGCTTAATTTGATCTTTCGAGATTTATTTGGTAACTTCCTTCGATAACATCACATACTAAATTCACTGCAATCACCGAGGACATATTGAAATTTTGAAGAGCGATATGCCTTCCACCGTCGTCTGGGTCATTATTATGTTTGAGGATGGTTGCCTGTGGTTCAGTTATTTTTTTCCATGCGTCGTGAATCCTTTTGAAACCATTATCTATGGCATCAATGAGAGATTTTTTTCATCTCTAAGACATTATAACATCCTGGAAACTGAAACGTGGGAATATCCTCTATGCGCATATTATATGTTGCAGGAAACTCTGTTCATGTTTTAGGATTATCATGACCTAATATTTCTTGAATAGTTTTCAAATGATGTGTTTCCATGTCTGCGATAATTTTGTTACATAATTCCACAAACTTGATCAATTGATCTCGGGTGAGATCATATGTTATTAAATAATTCTTCTTTTTTTCAAAATCATCGTTTATTTCTGTGAAATGGTTGGTAATATTTTCTTGTAATGGTATAAGCCATCGATCGTTTGCACTTCCACCTTAAACAAAAAAATTCGATTTGATATCTACTCTAAGATATTTTCTAAAAACCATATGATACTCCTCCTTATCAGAAATATAATCAGATTTTTGTGGTTCGGGTATATTAACGGTTTCTTGTCGAAGTGAATTTTCAGGCCATCCTAACACGGTTCATAGAGAACTCTGATAGATATCTACTGTATACCCGGGTGAGTTTATCTCAATGGCAAATGATAACGTCGGCTAATGAACTGTTATAGCGATTTCCGATTCTTTTCCAGTAATGGATTTTATTCTACGTTGTAATTCATTATTGATCTGTTCGATTTGGTAGGACCCAGTTGGTAACGAAACAACGTTCCAGTGTGGAGTCCCGTCTTGTTTATTCTTACTCTCAAACACCAAGGAATTATTCGTTTGTTGACCACCGAAATGTGCTGATCTGATATTTGGCCAACTATGGTATACTCGTAATTTTGCTAGTGCTTTCTATTTCACCCGAATCGCAGAAGGGAAATTGACACTGAATTCAGGATTGGTTGAGGTTATTGAGATCATGCTGGTTTTCACCCGGGTTGTGTTTTCCGCTATTCGTTGAAGTAGTTCTTGCGATGTTTCCATCGTTACTATACTCATGTTGTTTTTCTAATTTTGACATCGCGGAATCATAAACACGTGCCATCGCTGAAAACTCAGTATCGGACTTTAATATATCATCGACTGACGACGATATCATCGAGGATAACTGTGAGTATGCGGTTGATTCAGCATGGAATTTAATTACGTAGTCTTGTAGTTAACGAGGGCTGCATGATGATATATTTTTTGTTATTATTGAAATAATTTCCGCGATTGTTGTTGTCGCTGTTATACAAATTGAAACAGCTATCGGGGCAACCATTGTCACCGAGGAGAGTATTTTACCGGCTCCGGTGATTACACCTGATACCCAGTACACAGTAACGTCAACTGTGATTCTTCGTCTATATTTTTTTATTTTTGTTTGGTACTCCTCAGTGAGTGTTTTGAGTTTACTTTGAAATTCTCTGACCTGATCATAGCGATATTGGTGTGAGGTTACCAATGATGACATTTTATTTATTACAACATAAATCAGTTTAGTTGTTTACTTAAATCCGCTACGAATTCCATATACCATGTTACTGAAACCTTAGCCAAATTATTATCAGTGGATATTATTGTGAAATGTTCAATTGTTCCCTTGTCTATGATCGTTGATATCATATTGTTGAATCCAAATGAACTCGTTGAAATATTAAATTGAGCCGGCGACACTAGTGTTAATCGATAAATACCCTTGATGGTCGCTTTGGTATTTAATGTTTTTTTGTGGTGTCCACGTAAATGATCCGTGTTGGATCGCGTACACGTTATTCATGATATTTTTTTGTTCTTGAGGGATTTTTATTTTTTCAAGTTTTTCTATCATCCTCGGTAGATCATCCTTGATGACATAGTTGGTCGTTTTAATATTCTCTCGAATAACTCCTAATCGCTGATTAATCGCTGTTATTTCATCGAGTTTTGTGATAATACCAGTGAGATCTATTTTAGCATCATCGGGTTTCGAATTTTTTCACCAAAAAATTTATCAATGGAGTCATTGGTCCTGTTAAAGGTTTTACGTTAGGTAGTAAATTGAGATACATGAGTATCATAATCTGATCGCAATTGTATCAAATTATCAATGGCAGCTCTTGTCTCCGTGAGTTTTAGTGTGGTAACCGGTGGATTTCCAAAGAAATCGTTTAAGGGGACCTGAAAAGTGTTAATAGCTTTTTGTAACGCATTAAACGCATTTACGTGAACGTTGAATTTATCACGTAGTTTTTTTTAATAATACTATCTTTGATGAATAATTTTCACTGAGTGTTGATAATTTATCTGTGAGTGTCGAAACAAGTACACCTGGTTTGAGTTTACCCTCCTTGGAAAACAACGCGATAGTATCTTCTACTGCATCGCGTCATTTTGTCAAAATGTCATCAAGGGAAACATTACTATTTTTCAATTTACCCTGACGATCTTGAAATCCAACTATTTCATTGGGATCAACACGTGCGAGGTTTAACATCTCGGATATTTTATCATCGATTATGTTTTGTACATCACCAGTTGCAGATATTTCCGCGGTGGATTTTTTGAGGCTTGATAAAGATTGCCCCCAAATATCAATCATTATGCTCTAAGATCTCCCTAAAAATCGATAACTTGTATATTCGTGTACGGTTTTATGTAGTAGTTTTCCCGACAATGAAATAGCGTTGAGGACATTTAATTCTTCTATGCCGCATATTGGTGGGTCATTCATTTTCTGTGTTGGTAGCGTATAATACCACATAGGAGTTTTTAAGCGGTTTATATAACGCATAAATTGTTTAGGCGTCGCTAACCCATATGAATCGAAATAAACAATCACACGTGGATCAATCGCGTATGCAACCCAGTGAGTTCCAGGTCCGGTACTGTTGTCGAGATTAATGATACCGGTTTCAGCGTTGTTTGGTTGTTGTGGTAATTGATCTCTCATAAAGACAATTCTAATGTTTTTTATCGATAATTTTTTTAATAGCGTCGATTAAATCAAATTTGACATGGGGACTATTGTTAGTAAACTGTTCCTAGTCTCAGGCCCTTTCCGCTGTATCATGAATACGGTGTTCCTGGTAGTCTTCGACCCTTTCCTTTTTATGTATCTCGGCCTTTTTTAGTTCATATGACTGAGCAATACTCTGTACTGCTCTTGCACCAGGTGCTCCAGCAGCTCCTAAAGCGTCGGCTTTACCAGTTGCAATTAATGCTGTAATCGCAGCGATAAGTGGGAATATACCATCTGAATTTATCATGTTTATGATCGCGGCCGCAGAGAGAGTGATCTGAACACATTTTTACTCTTTGATGGCATCATTGAAGTGTTTTATCTGACGAGTTATTAATGACAGTTTATTCTGATCACCAGACATTTGATTGTGTTTCAGCGATATTGTGGTTCCACATTTTTTAGCCGATTCCTATTGCAATTTTTTAATTTGACCAGGAGTTAACGTAGCACTAACATGACTATGACATTTTATTTAATAGGAGATTGATCTAATCGTTACGTCATATATTTTCCTCTTGTGCAACAACTACTCTCATTCGTCCACCAACACCTTCAAGTTGCATTGATTTGTGGGTGAGAATAACAGCAAGCGCTCTGTACTCGGAATAGTGACAACACCACCTACAACCTGACGGGTTACACGAGCTCTGAAGTATATGTCAACTACAGATTGTCTTGTTAAGTCAAGATGTTCCAGCGAGAAATAATAGATGGGATATCGTTTTCTAAAATCAAATTGTGATATTTGCAGACCAGTATCCACATTATTATCGCATCCCATAAATGACAACAAACGATTATTCGCGCGTGCTATTTGGTTGGTTCCGTAATCAAGTAGTATATCCTCGGATGGTTCCTGTTGTCCGTTTATCCTCAACGAAACTTCATTAACACCTATTTGATCAAAGATCATATGGCTGCGTGTTTGGTTATTTAATCACTTCCTATACTGTAACACAATAAATATATGACGCGGAGCTGAAATACCTTGTTTTGATACCAGGTGCCATGTAATTGTACCATCCATATTAGAATCAATGGTATCAGTTGTCGTTGTTAGCTGTGATAGCAATGATTTTCCTCCAAGGTCCATAAATGATATTAATTTTTCTTCCATGGTGATTGATGGAGTCAGTACTGGCATCCACAATGATAGTTTTGATATAATGACTTTACCAGCAGCAACACCAGCACCACGCCAGATTGCATCATTATCACTACCCTTTCTCACGAGTGCTACTGTAGGCTTCGCTCCATAGATAACTTTCTAACATTTCTGCAAAATCCGAAAATATGATGTTGTGGAATCGCGCATGAAAAATGTCGACCGCTGTCCTTGCAACATTGATACGCGTGTTGGTTTTAACACTTTAACATATTGAATGTAATCAGCGTGATTAGTGAGATCCTTAGAGAACATCATAGATGGACCAGCCGATCTTGTAAAATCATCATAATATCTTGCTAACTCCACTATTATTGTGGCGACATCAACTTCAAGCTCTATAGACTCAATTTCTCTTCCATCAATCATATATCTAGTACTCTCAAATAGCGCCATGATATCATTACTGACAAAACCAACTCGGATATTTTCATCATTTGTATATGGTGCATCAACTGCAACATCTATTACGAGTTCTCCTTCTGTTTCGATGAACAATTCAGAGGGTAGAAAGTATTTGCTGATATCATGAACCTGAAGTTCGATTCTTGATCGAAGATCCGGTTGTACTGCATGATAGGAATAATACTGATAATCGCGTATAGAATCATTCTTGGTACTGGGGCGTCCATATCAAACGCAGTATCAGGAGCCGATTTGAACGTATTATTATATATTTCTTGATCTAAATCGTGATCTCGCTCGCGATTTCAAACCACTTCCAGCTATCATATTTGCAGCAATATTTCCCTGAGTGTCATATCCATTATTTATCCGTGATTCTATATTCTGCTCCACCGCGTTGTTTATTATTTTGCTAATACTTGCAGGCATAATTTCCGTAGATGGAAGTTTCTCTAGCGATTTCATCACCGGTGGTTTCCTTCGCCGCCGCACTAACGCTACTTGTTTTTGTTTAGCCACGGAAAATGCCCTCCCGGCAATATCACCAGTTGCATCTTGTGCGTCATCGTCATCTTCTTTTCGATCAGATGGTGGTTGACCACTCCTTTTTTCTTTTATCATTTGTTTATACGAATTGAAATTATTACTATCTTTTGAGGTTTTAATTGGACCGTATTTTGCCAAAAAGATTTTTTTGATTCCAGGCGTCAAAGATTTTTATATAGTCTTTATAGCCTGCAGCTTTGATGAAGAATTATCAGTTTTTATACCATTGATGTGATCAATCAAAAAACAATCTTTGATCAATGCATTAAACTCCTCGTGGACGAATCTATGATTACGATACCTTTTCCCTCCGACGGTATACATCAAATATCCTTTATTATTCACAACACCCACTGGGTTCTTCAGCCTACGGAGTCTGACAATACCGTCGTCAGATGCTTCATAATCAAAGATCACATGATGTGGTTGAAATTCTTTGTTCATTTATATACTAAATATTATTTGCCGAATTAATTATTTGGTTGAATTATTACTTGAGAATCTATCAATGTAGTCTTGAGCTGTTCTTATGAATTGATCAGGGACGGAGACATTGATAGAATCTTTGATGGAGTTTATAACGGAATCTTTGATGAAGTTTTTAACGGAATCTTTGATTCGTTTATCATAATAGCACTTTATCTCTCTGTATCGCTTACCGCCGCAGTTCAGAGATAACTGCGACTGACCATGCACACCTACCTCACATCGTATGCAAGGTAAGGGCCCTAAGCTTCCACGACGTACGCTTTGCAAATGATATTCACAGAATTCATTTCTGTATGATTTGTTACAAGCGGTTACTGATCCTTTTATAAGCCATTTTCTACTTAAATACTTGTTTTAATTATAATACAGAGGAGTTCGAGAGATAATCGAAAATTACACCTTGGAAAAATGTTGAATTCAATCTCGATAGAGTATCCACTGATTTACCAATGTGTGTAATAAGTGATAGAAGCATGATAAGTTGAATCTGTGATTGTTTTAATGAATTCAAGCGCGATGGAGCATCTCACTGTCGGTCAAAATTTCAAATTCATAGTAGTGTTGATGCTACCATGAATGAAGCAGCAGAAAGGGTGAACAGACCAACTTTGTAGGCGTCAACGAGGCTTCCTTCTCGTTAATATTTACTAGAAAGGTCTATTTGACAAATTGAGGCTTCCTTCTCGTTAATATTTACTAGAAAGGTCGATTTGGTAACCTCGTAAGGGTCCATTTGGCAAAAAAAAGACGCCATTTTCGTTGGCGTTCTCTCTCTCTCTGCTGCTATGGGTTTAACTAAATATTCTATCAAGTCCGACACGATATCGTGTCCGAGGGTCTGATAAATGTATCGTCACAAATCCATGTGGGATTGATTGAGCGCGGCTAAAGAAATTTCTAAATTGGTAACGATCCATATCACCTCCACACCAAGTTTGCCAAATATTTCTGAATGTATGAGTATCAACTCCATTAAATATACATAGCATATTGCAGTTATCTCTGATCACTTTTGGTATTTGAGTGTAACGTTGAGTGACATATATCACATCAGTGTTCTTATGTCTGCCTCTGGAAAATATCCTAGCAGGATTCTTTTAATTGTCTAACATGATACCATCATATACGACTAAATTGTTAATACTTCCGTCGATATCATCAATGCTCGGCGCTTCTTCGATATCGGTTATAAACTCAATAACACCATCGCCGTTAATTTCTATTTGCTTTCTTGTTAAAATCCTTTAACACTTCATAGCATCGCTAATCATCTACGCTCGGAACAATCAAATATAACTTATTCCATTTCATCCATCTCGTTATTAAATTAAGTAGAAGTTGTGTCTTGCCGCTTCCAGATGGTCTGATTATAATTGCGCGAATAGAATTTGGTAACATCGCATGGTGTTTAATAAGTTGCCGTCGTCTTGTAGCTGAATAATCAATTATATTCATGCTGTTATATATAAATTATGGATCTATATTGTGTGTAATGTAAGGCGCGTACTGGCACAAATGACTTGACGACGATTATAACTAAAACAACCGATCAGCGCTTTCTGGTAAATGTGTAACGTTTGGTACAAAAAAATTTAGATTTATTTCCACGAATCCCTTAAAAAAAAGGAGGTGATATTGCAGCCAAGGTAGTGAAACTCCCAGGAACACCATGGGCAAAGTATCCAGGAGAAAAACACCTTCCGGGGTATAGTTATTGTGGACCGGGAACAAGATTTGATATCAGACTTGATGACCAAAACTAGCCCAAACCCGGTGAATATCCAATAAACGCTATTGATAAGGCGTGTCATGCTCATGATGTTGCTTATAAAAGCAGCAATCTACAACAACGTCATATCGCAGATGTGAAATTAATTCACGCGTTGAATTATATCACTGATAAATCTTTCAAAGAAAAATTAGCTTCATGGTTGATAAAATCGGCTATGAAAGGTAAATTGATGTTAGGCGCTGGTAATTAATAACATGGAATCTATTTATTATTTTCCGAGCGGATACTGGAAGGGTAAAGCGGCAATCAGTAAACTCGCTAGCGCCGCGAAAGTGAGAATTACTACCGCGGCGGATTGGTTATCTAAACAGGCGATATGGCAAATTTATCTACCACCGCCTAAACAAATTAATTACTCGCATTTTGATGTGACTGTCCCTAATGAAGTTCATCAGGCCGATATATTATTTTTGCCGCATGATCGCGGTTACAAATACGCGATAACGTTAGTTGATATTGCGAGTCGATGCAAACAAGCAGAACCGCTAGCGACGAAATCATCAACAAGTCGCCGATGCATTTGAGATGATTTAAAGAAAGGGTCCTCTGCGATGGCCAAATCTATTACAAATTGAATTTCAAGGTGTGGTTCTATCAACGATGAAACATCATAATGTCACCATCAGACGAGGTAATACTGCACTACATCGCAATCAGGCAATTGTTGAACGGTTTAATCGGACGCTTGCCGAGCGGTTATTTGGATATCAATAAGCGAAGGAATTTATTCAGCATAAACGATCTCGTGAATGGGTCAAGAGATTACCAGCTGTGATTACCACGCTCAATAAAGAGATTACTCGAACAATCAACATGAAACCTATCAAAGAGATTAAGAAAGCGTCTATACCTAAAATCCCACAAAAAGATTTTTCAAAAGAACCAATTCTTGGTCGTAATATCACTGTTAGGTATTTATACGAACCAGGAGAGCTCGAAGGTGGTAAAAAAAGAGATAATGATCCTATTTGGAGTGTTACTGTGCATAAGATATCTAGTATAACGCGATCCACGGGTAGACCAGCAATCTATAGATTAGATTTGACCGCTCCTCAACGAGGATTTACTCGACAACAACTACAAGTGATACCTGAGGATACTCAATTGCCACCGCGTGGTCTTAACTAGCACCCAGGGTGCTGGCACCCTGGCGTCTATTGCACTCATGACATGTCAGCATCACGTTATCGTTAGTATGACCAATGATGCTATTTTTTCTATCTACGGTAAATTGTCGAGAGTCTTTATCCGACCAACTCCAACTCATTATACAATTGTAACTCGCGCAGTGATTATTCTGTTGTTGTTTCAATGTCATTATTAATTCAGCATCAATATCAAATTCTCGTTTATTTTTTTATCCTGTTGTTTATAACCAGAGTTTTTTTCTAATTATGTCCTTGACAGAGTCATCGCGTATATCACTTATTGCATTGTCATTATCATTCAATACAACTCTTCGAAGTTGATGTATTCTCCTCACTCTGGACACTGCGAGATAAACTAAATTTGATCACTAGATGCGATTATCTATTATCCAAATAATTGTTTCTGTGATAGTCCCTGTGATGAGTGTATTTATGCTGCATAACCTAACGTATATGGTGATTTATCAGCGCGCAATGCATCTTCGACGAAGCTGATATCAACCAGCACAATATCATTTAATACTAAATTTTGCTTTTCTGTCAACCCTGGAATATCAACTTTGATATTCTGCTTTCGTGAATCCGAAGGTCTATAACAGAGTGGCACTGGAAGTGTTGCAAATTTTTCTTTGTGTTTTTCAAATAATTTCATCTGAAGTGTGTCTCTGACTATTTTCCTACTTGATGCTATCAAATCATTCGGTTTCCATGTTTCCCAAAAATCATTCATGGGAATTTCTGAAATTATTTCACGCGCTATTTCACACTTGATTTTATCCGGTTGTAATCTAATTAGCGCTTTGAACTCGCGTAATTGTTCATCAAGTTATCTGTGATCGGTATTAATCTCTTCATAGTACCGGTAGTTTACAAACCCCTTTAGCCGCTCATGTGGAGATGAACCAACAAATGGTGGTGGTTGACCGTGATCATCGCACATGATGACCTTTGTATTTTTCAATAACAATCACTCAAGAAATGTTTGTAATACTTTCAACGATACCGTGCATATTTCATCCCAAATTATGATTTCAGGAATGAATTTATCGCCCATTCGATCAGGAGTCCATACATCTCCTTTCCATCGAAAGAAACTATGATAAGTACAGGCATTTACCTCTCGTTGTTTCATCTCTTTGGCGAGTCTGTGAGTTGGTGTTAGCACAATCATGTTTGATTTGCCACGAAATAATTCAATTGCACGAGTTGTCTTTCCTGACAAACCACAACCGTTTAAATAAACTGTCTTGTATCTACATATCGGATCAGATATCGGTGGTGCATTAGAAAATTCTGATTGAATCTCAAAGAGATTTAGATCACGCTTTAAGTATTTTTCATCCATGGTAACGTCTGCGGATTCACAATACTCATGTAGCGTTTCCTTTTTAAATCTCCAACATCCCCAATTTTCCTCCAGATCTGTAAATGCAGCTACATCTGATTTGTATTTCTCGTGGATATACATAGAATCAGTGGCGACTCTAACTGCTGTATCAGGAAATCTATTTATCATCGAAAATAGATTAATAGAAGCATAGGCTAGCATAGAACTACTCAAATGTGAGTATTGGGGACTATATCCATCACAGTAACAATTGTACCTAATCGTGTTCCATCGGATAGGAAAGCGTCATTACGATTTACAAGTTTTCTCCGTTTCGTTAAATCCGCTATAATAAAATCGTATTCAGCGTTGTCTATGATCAACCGCGAAGAGTATTTTGCATTGTCGTATCTTCCACCCTGGGTAAATTTACCGATTATTCTTCGTTCATAATCTTTTGAGTGTCTATTTTTTATTTAAAATAACTTCTTAGACCTTTCCATGATTTCTTCTTCATTGAAATCGGGAAATCGTTTTCGTATTTCATCAATTACTTGATCTAGATGTGGTTTTGGTAACCAAACTTCAGTTTGTCCTCGATAGCATATGATAGCTTCACCGACAATCAACGATATCAGCATACCACAATCAATCATATATCGTAGTAACACAAATGGCATCCAATGCTTTTCAGAAAGGTGTCTACCAATCCAAACATAACTACACGGATGCAACCCTGTAGCGAGTTCAAATGATATCACACGAGCGAATCCAGTTAAATCAAAATCGGACAATGGTCCATTAATCGCAACTCGAGTCATTTCATGTGTAGGATGTCCAAATCGTTTAAAATACCCTGAACATTCTCCATACCCGAGAAAACTTCCAGGATAACACGCGGATACATCAATTGAAATCATACCCTTGCGGAAAAATTTTGTATTCCACACCCCTCCATGACCAAATTCGAAGCAACTCAATTTAACATCCTCGAGAAAATCACTTCATGTTGGACGCCATGAGTTTTTCTCTCTTGCGAAGTGAGTTACCACTGATGGAATTGTAAAACTATTCGTTAATAATTTTTCATGGAAACTCGCCGATGAAAAATCCTTTGGATTTTCCGGTGAAAATTCATTAGCGATTTTTCTCATTCGTAAGTGTAACTCTTCAATGCGATATAATTCACTATTTGGTCTTACAAACTGATCAAATCCTAATTCATCAGCACTACTAAGTAGCCACACTGACACGGGATCAGCTTTACACAACGTGTGAATAGCATCAAATAATTTCCCTTCATAGAAACCATCCCTACAGAACTCCTCAGGGATATATCTTACGGTTCTATCTCGTGGAGATATTGTTACTGCAGACGTCCACGCGTGTTCGTTATGATCAATAATTTCAATTGGAGATCCTCTCGATTTATATTTCGATTCATATAGTATCTCAACTGTTATCGTCCCTACAGATATTGGGAATTTTAGTAATCGTTCCAACGTTGCTAAAGTTTGAATTGTTGCACCGTGCTGTTTCGCTGTTAATTACTATTCATTTATTTTTTTGCGTCTTAGATCGGTTAGTTTATTTCCTCGGGATGCATTTGTGAAGTGTTCTATTACCCGTGTTGCTACACAATTGAACGTTGAGGAGAGTTTCACAGGAGCTAGTTTTGCAATATTGGGTTTATCATTTAACTTAGATATCCCATAAACAACTGCTGTTGCAGGATAAGATCTCTCGTAATACGGTCTATCAATTCCAGTCAAAATTCCTGGTTTACAAGATCGACTCACAATGACATTGTTTTATCCTTAAGAATTGGTTCAAATTTATCCCTGATAATCCATTCTCCTTCTTCTTGGATAATGAATTTCATTCTAAAAAATACCTCTTTCCGCCAAGATGTGAAATTATCTTAGCTGCTCTTTCGTCGTACATGGTAGCATCAATGTTTGGTACATTGACATCATCGTCGATAGTTCGAAATGTCGACCAAATATGTGATGCACCATCGTGGTAAAATTCATTAAAACAATTACGAATTTTACCCAATATGGTTCTATCATCTATTAGACTTTTTAGTATAGCATAGACTGTTTAGATTGAATTTAGCATTTTTCCAAGGCGTAATTTTCGATAATCTCTCGAATTCCTTCATGCTATAATTAAAACAAGTATTTAAATAAGAAATATATGTATAATGAATCATTGCAAATGGCTTATGATTGGATCAATGACTCCGTGTAACAAATAATGCATAAATTAATTCTGTGGGTATCATATGCAAAGTTTTCGCAGAGGAACTATGGGACCGATACCATGCCTCCAATGTGGTGTAGGGGTTAGAGGAAAATCACAGTTGTGTCTCGGTTGTGGTGGTAAACGGTATAGAGAGTTGAAGCGTTATTATGACAAGAAGAGAATCAAAAACCCTACCGTTGACGCTGTCAACGACAACGTCAAAGACAAGATTATAAAAACTCCTCAGGACTACCTAGTTAGATTCTCAAGTAGTGTTATAATTCAGCCAATAATAAATTAGACAAATAAAAGTATTGTATATAAATTAGCCAAGAATTCCGACCACACACAGTAATTAAAAACTATGAGGCTTCCCGTGATGGTATTGTTAGACACTGCAGATTGAAGAAATATGTCGGTGTTCTGAGTAATCAAGGATATTTGAGATTTGGTGTTGGCGGAAAGAAATATCTTAATCACCGTTTTTTGTATGAGGTGTTTAATGGATTGATCAAGGATGGTTTTGTTATTGATAACATTGATGATATTGACTAATAATTTCCTGAATAATTTTGAAGCTGTTACACAACGTGAAAATACTAAAAGAGGGGGGACTGGTAATTATAAATCAATTGGAAAGAGAGCTGTAAAATCAATTGATACTGAAAACGAGGAAATAATATTTCCGTCTATGAATGAGGCCGGTAGGTATTTTGATATTTGTATACCCTCAGTACGATCTGTTACAGAAGGAGTACAAAATTCGGCGATATCCAGAAAAAATGGACAAAAAATTCGATTTATTTACATCTAACTGTATGTATTAGCGGAGATAACTCGTTTAGGTATATCGGCGTGTGACAAGTCACCAATGACAGAGTTACGTTATCACGTGATTGTAATGGCACAGACGATTGAATTATCTGTTTTGTAGAAAAGTATTTACAAATAGTTATATTTTTTTAAATTCTGTTTCAATGAATTGATAAATAGTACTGCTTAGTACAATGCATTGACTGGAGTAAAATACTCATTCTTTCTTTTTTAACCCCTACGCGTGCGTTCCAGGTGAGTAATTATGGTATATATATCTTAAAAACTCTTATTATCGTAGACGTGAATCGTAGTCTAATGCAAACGTGATTGGCTTTGGAAACTCCATAGCTGACATTTACGGTTCGCGGCTCATAGCTGGCAAATGCCTGGTGATAACGATGTGATTTTTTTTCTATTAATTGGGGGGGGGGAGGAGACCCCTCTGTGTCGAAATTCAAGTTACGAACTAAAACGCAGTCATGTTATCATCAGCGGTAACATTGTTGTTTCTTTCCAACTATGCAACCATGGATTTGATTTTATGGTTGCGTTTTAGTTCGGTTGAACGTAGACCTGCCCCCCCCCCCTTCATCCATTGATACAATTCGCCATAGGACTAGATAATGGGAATTGTATACCATTGACGTCATCCGCTCATTCATTATTTTTTGTTGTCTACGGTGTTGTGTAACCTCTGGGCGCCATTTGATGTATAAATACACCAAAGGGGTTCCAATGGCTTTGTGCTGTCCTTAATTAAGTATACTCGTAACGCCTATAAACCACATAACGAAACGGGGTATCGGCATGGTACCTCTGGACGTGATAAGATGACCAACACCTTAGCACTGACGGAGTCTACATATCGTCATATAACCGCATAATACTCTCTGGACGTGATAAGATGACCAACACCCTAGCACTTTCAGAATATATTTTTGAAAAATATATTTTTTTTTGCAATTAAAAGTATGTAATTATAATAATGAATTCTGAAAAATTTAACCGTATTATAAATTAAATAAATAAATTGAAAAATCAAAAAATTCAACTATCGGAGGGTTTGGATTCTGATCAAATTTTGTCCGACTTTGAAGACATAAATTTTGCAGAAATAAATAATAAATACACGCTTTCGAAAAAATATTCTCTGATAAAGCGAATTCAGAATTCCATTCGTCAGAGTTTAGTTTATTGTGAAGATGTTAGCGTGTTTGTACCATTATGTAGTATCGTATAAAAAGTACGGTGTGATCTGGGACGAGAATATGAACTTAAAAAGCTAATTAATTCCCGGGTAAAGGATTTAAAAAATCTAATGGAACAAACTGACAATACCCCTTAGAGAGCCTCTCTGTTGTATAACAGTACAGGTAACGCGGTGAATGAGCCCATTCATATAGGTATCTAGGTGAGTTTAGTCAAACAATAGCTGTGAAATTCTATACTATGAATGACATACCAAAGAATTGTAAATAAAGTAAATATTGTTTTATTGATTATTATTGAAATATAGTTTTTTGACTGATTTGGATAGCTTTTTGACTGATTTGGATAATTTTTTCACTGATTTGGATAGTTTTTTAACTGATTTGTATAGTTTTTTGAGGGTAAAAACCCCAGGAATTCATTTAGAGAAAATCGACTTTTCATGTTGAAATTGCAAAGGAATTTCCAGTTTTCAGTAAAATCATACAGATTTCAGCGGATGTTCATCAAAAATGGCTAAAGAAACGACTAAAACGACTAAAAAAATCAGTCGGTGAAAACACAAGGAATACATTGAAAATTGTAAAACAATTTCAAAATCTATTTTGAAATTGTTTTGAAAATCTTCGATTGTAAATTGCAAGCAATTTAACAATAGCGCTTGTTTTCAATAATGACCAATGAAGCATTAACCACGAGATCAGCAAGAGAAAGATTGAGTGTTATTAAAAAGTTTATTCTAATTCGTGACTCGCTACGTCAAAAATTACAGCAGCGACAACTCCTCCAAAAAGATTTTTCGCTAGGGTCAGAGGAGCTATTTAGGCCGATAATTAGCGCCACCGAGGGTGTAAAATCAACCACTGAACGAGATGTATACAGGGATATCCCCAAGGAGGGGAAGAGAACAGAGAGACCTCTTCTTGGAGAACTTGAAAAATAGCAATGGAAACTGAAGAAATAAAACAAGCTGTACAAAACCTTCGCGGTGATATGGAAATACAACAAGGTGATATTGATGTTAGTAAAAAATCCGTAGGATTTTCACCACCTGAATCAAAAAGAACAGTAAAGGGTTTACGCGCGAGATTTAACGAGGAGGGGTTAGCAGCAATTGATAAGACTGATCCAGCAGAATTCCCTGCACTTGTTGTTGAGACTTATGAAAACAGAAAAAAATGCTGAAACCAGGGCAACAGGGATATATTAAAAGTATACAACATTGGACTGATGTCTTCTACAAAATCAAAACTAACAAAAGTCAAATTGATAAAAATAATACATCATACATTGAATATCTCAATGTGTTGAGTGAAGTTTATAATCGTTATGAAGAACTGCGACAACAACAAAAACCGCAAACAATGCAACGGCTGCAACAACCTTCAAAGAAAACATCTTTCTCACCTAAAAAAAGGAAGAACCTCAACGACCATTGTATATACCTGAATATGATGAAAAATATCTTCAGGATTTAGAAACACAGGGTGCAACTGGAAAGGGATTAGGAGATTCCAGTGGGGTATCAGGTAGTGGTCGAAACGTCGAGATGTTTCACAGTTGTCCTGTTAATATTCTCGGTGATATATCTCGATTAGAAGTACTCATAGGAGGGAAACGGACATGAAATAACTCACCGGAAGTAATTAATGAAGCTGCTGATATCTGCATTGTGGTATCATGGATATTGCAACGTATCGAGATTTCATTGGCGAATTAGCGGAAATGGAAAATAGAAGATTTCACCATGGTTATCATAGTGATTAATTGTTCTACAATTCAACACCAGTATTTTTTATAAGAATGATCATACACTACAACCATGATAAACCAACTACCATGTACGTGGTAAACTCACGATTGCCAGAATACCGAGCATACTATGGAGATGGTCTCGGTGATACTATTCTAGGATTATTTAGAAGAATGGCTCCAAAAGTGGCTCCGATAGCAAAACAACTATCAATGAAAGCCATTGATGTTATCAGAGATAAGGGTATTAATTTCATTGGTGATCATGCCGGGAAGGCGTTTTCAGCCGCGAAAGATAAGCTAACAGCGTTAGTTCGACGGCGAAAGAAACCGCCGGTGATTTCATCACGGGCGTTACCGTCTACGGCAGTGGTACCTGAAGTGTTACTAAAATAATAAATAACGCAGTAGATGAAAAACTAGAGTCATTGATGACTAACGCCGAAGATAACATAACCGCAAATATGATAGCGGGAAGTGGTTTGATTTTTGGGTGTTTTTTGATGATTTTTCACTGATTTTTGGTGGGTTTTCACTGATTTCTGACTAGTAAAGTAGTCGATTTTCAATGTTATTTTCCATAGGAAAAAGCTCTTAGTGTTTTTTCAGCACAATTATTGGTGATTTACAGTCATTTTTGATGATTTTCACTGCTTTCTGTTGGTTTTTCACTAATTTTAATTGATTTTTCATTGATTTTTCTGACTTGTAAAGTAGTCGATTTTCAATGTTAATTTCCATAGGAAAAAGCTCTTAGAATTTTTTTAAATAATTTTCGCCTACAATTTAGATCGGCGGTTATATAATAAAAAATGTTCAAACGGGTACCTTATAGCGCATTTTGATATGGATGCCCCAGTACTTAAAGATGATTCTGTACGTGATTATCAATTGTATTCTTATCGTGCAGTGCAACCTGATCTTAGATCACGAATTGAACTTCAAGTTCATAATACCAGTAAATACTTTCTACCATGTGAAGCCTTTATCGAAATCGAGCAGATGATACACCATACGCAGATAACCAAACTGTACGAGTTGGTTTTGTCAATAATGGTATCATGGAGTTATTTGAAAGTGCAAGATATCTCATTGATGGAAGAGAGATTGAACGCGAGGTTGATATTGCCACGGGGGTGATCGGGTTAGCAAGATATTCTGATGACTATACAAGATCGGCTGGTCCGTCTATGATGTTCGCGAAGGATATTACTGATAACGCTGAACACGTCTAATATTCTAGAGTAAAAGCCACACGAGCTACTGCAGTTGATCCAGCACCAGCCGGGTATGTAAGACCAGCTGATAATTTTGATGTCATTGATAATATTACTAATTACAACCTAGGATTTGCAACACGAGTAGCAACGTTGCAAGGACAACGTGGACAGTTTTCATGTGCAATTTCTTTAAATCATATATTTGGATTTTGTAGAAACGTCAGAAAAGTTATTTATGGAGCAAAGCATACAATAGCGTTAGTACGAAAGGGTACTGACGATAATGCAATCTGGCGCGGTGCTGACGTTGCCGCCGGTAAAGTCGTTTTATCAAAAATATCACTTTCGATGCCAGTGTTGACTCCGTCGCTGTCAACAGAAGAACGATTGTTATCGTTTATGGATCAAGGAGGGAAATCGTTGCTGAGCTGGTAATCGGTGTCCACAGATACCATGGATTCTAATATCGACGGTATATTTACATGGCACTTGGAAGCACGACAGGGTATTTCAGCTCCACGGCATATATTTATTGCGCTACAAGATACTGCACGATTAAATAATCAAGAACGTTCCCATATGATATTTGATCGATTAGGCGTTAATGAAGTCTCGCTGAGAATAAACGGACAGCAAGAACCATCCGAGGATATACAACTTGATTATAACAAAAATCATATTGCACTCGCGTATCATCGGTTGATGTCGTGTATGGGACGCAATCAAAATGTCGACACTGGTCTACAAATATCTCAGTTGGATTTTAAAAATCTATATCCGATTTATTACTTTTCGCTGGAACATCTTGATTTAACAAGACAATCCGTCGTTGATATACACTTCCGAGCACGTGTAACCCGCCCTGGTGCTATTGCTAATTATAGAGTAGTTGCTGTCATTCTCAGTGATAAATCAATGCTACTTGAACGTGTCGGTGGACGAATGAGAATGGTAGATGCACCGGTGGAAAATCTATGATTGAAAACTCTATAACAATTAGATCAATCTGTGTTTGTATAATGTCTTACAGTAATATCAATGTCACGTTGACACCTGGTCAGTTAAAAAGAATTACAATCCGAAGCAGCTAAGCGATGTGGAACCACAACAACGCTAAAATCTAATCAAATGAATGGCGGGGAAAATAAATTGTCGCTGACAACTCGTCAAGTCAAACATTTCAATGACGCACTTGTAGCAAAAAAAAAGGTGTCCAGGTTACTCTTTCTGTTGCCGCGATTAAAAACATGATAAAAACCGGTGGCATATTTCCGCTGTTGGCTGCGATTCCAGTGCTTATTGTCGCAGCGGTCCCAGCAGTAGCTAAAGCGGCAGCGTTAGAAGCCGTTGGTACCGCGGCAGGAATGGCACTAAAGAAAGCAACCGGTGGATCCGTTCGCGGATCTGGGTATAAAAAAGGGAAAGGGTCTAAGATTACCAGGAACTCCACACACGTGGTACAAGGGAGGATCCGTTCACGGATCGGGCCTGAGAATTCCAGGAACGGTTTACTAGTTCGGGAATCAAAGATTCCTATGTCCAATTTGTATTTACTCGATGCTGCTAGGAAACTAGCAATACAAAATTTCAGAGGTGTTTTTTATGAAAGATCAGTTACCGGCACAACCCAACGATGTTGAAACCGGTATTATTAATCTAGATAACAGCACCGGACCTGGAAATCACTGGGTTGCATACGCGATTGATCCACGTGGGATTATTTATTTTGACTCATATGGATTAGCGCCTCCGAAGGAATTTATGCGATATATCCTTGATAAATCAAGAATATTTCCAGCTTGGTATTCCAACACAAACAATGAATGACCCACCAATATGTGGCAATGAAGTATTAAATATACTTGATGCTATTTCACGGGAATCAAAACTACCACATGTGGTCGTGAATGAATATACTAGCGATCGCTGGAAATCCCCTCGGTGAAATCTTTTAGTGAAATCCTTTGGATTTAGAGACGGAGAAAGGATTTTAAATAACATGATTGATATTTGGGGACGACCTTTATCAACGCTGAGGAAGCCCGAACCCGATGGAGTTAAAATCAAGGGTGTAAAAAAAACTAATCGAAGATGAAATAGCTGAAACGTTGAACCTAGCAAGTGTTGATCCCGGTGAAATAGTTATATTTGGCGATCAGGGTAAATTGAAAACTAGTAATGTTTCTCATGATGATATTTTAGTTAAACGACGAGACGCAACATAGAATACTATCGCGTTGTTTTCCGATCAGGGTAAACTCAAACCGGGTTTAATTATTTCAACAATTACAGATAAAATTGTATCACTCGATAACAATTACATATCTGTTACGAATTCATTAAAAACATATGATGATCATATAATTAAATTTAAGCAACTCATTGACGGCATCGATAACTTCTTTGGCGTTCCACGTGTTACCACACCAAAACTCGCCTCGATAAAGGATTCTATGCTGGAGCTAGCAACACTTCAATCCGAATATGAAAAACACGTGAAACAGTTTTCAATGTTTCGTATAAACATCATAGATAAATTTATTGGAACCGCATTCGATAAAATTGAAATAACCCTTCCCGAGATTAAAAAATCCATCGATGAACTAAAAACATTCAACGATGCAATGAGAGATGATGCAGCGAGGATGATAAGCATCATTGGAAAAAAAAACATTACTCATAAGAGCACCAACAATATCGTATACACAATTCAACACGGATCATTTGCGTGGACTAGCACAGATAACATTTTAGACGTAACTGCAGCCGTCAAGAGTATTTATCGATTAACAATAGTATCACCGTCTAAATTCAATATATCATCGAGTATCATCGAGTACTTCATCTGGAGTTAATAATACGATATCAACGATCATCGACAAGGATATATCTGAACAGTTCACGATAACGACCGCAGATAGAAATTTAGTCAGGGTTTCAACAACGTGGTACGTGGAATTCGTAGCGGATTTGAGTAAATAATTAAATTGAATTGCTATCGTAATTGAAAAAACTAGCGGTTTAAAATAAAATGACAATACCGATGATTTCATCATTTCAATATCGCTATGATCAGGTGAAAGAATTTCAAACTAAACTCAGCTCGCTCACTGAGGAATATCAAATAAAAATAAAAAAATACCGACGAAGAATAGCCGTGGTTGATGTTACCGTGTACTCGGTGTCGGGAGTAATCACTGATGCTGGAATAATACTATCTTCGGTTACAATGGTCGCCCCCGTCGTAGTTCCAATTTGTATTTCTGTGGTGGCTGCAATCGCGGGTATATTAACCGGGGTCACAAAACAATTATCATCGTGTAGCCAGAGTAAAATGCACGATTATGTAATTGAATTTCACGTTGCGTCTGCCGCATACTCACAATTATCCTCGATGATATCATCGTCGTTGGATGATACAACAATATCAGATAGCGAGTTTTCAGCGATGGCTCAATTGTACAAGTCAACGATGTTGAAAATGGAAACTGAAAACAATAATAACAATAACAATGACAACTTCATCGTCGCAAGAACTGCTTCAACAAATAGTAGAAAATACCACACCGGTGAAAACAAGCATGATATCAATAACTTCAACGCGTCCTGAATTCAGCTTGAATTTCCAGACTCGGATCCCCGTGAACGAGATAGCGCTAGCAAAACTACTAGTGTATCATAGTTGGCCTAATATCAGATCGGTAGCATTTGGTGGTCAACAACCGAATCAGTGTGGTGTTTGCGTGGAAAAATAAACCAGACGGTGAACCAGACTGGAACGTTGTCACGTTGCCAACAGGGTCATACCAAATTGAACAAATCAATGCTGAATTTCAACGCAGAATAAAATCTATCACCGGAAAAGAATCGAAAATCGCCATAACGGTCCACGAACCGACGCTATCATCTGCAATCGAGATAAACTCACCCGGATATGTCGTAGATGTTTATTTGAGATCAATCAGATCAGTGTTAGGTTGGCCTGAATTACCACTTAGACGAGAAAACGTTAATGCAACACCTGAACCAAAAAAATCTGATTATATCACAGATGAACAATCATATCACGATTTTGAACTAGAACAATCAGCGGTGATTATACGTTACTTTTAACAGGTGCCGTTTCTTATATTATTAAACAAGGAAATTGGTTGTTTAGACAACCGAGTGGGGATCATCTCGTATTTTTTCATGAGCACGTCTCGAGAATTTTTAATCTTTTTAAACGAGAGCATAAAACTCATTTAGATAAATTACGACAGAGTTTTCAAGAACAATCGTCGAAAACTTCAATTATCAAATAGACGGAAATATTCAATCAAATTATGCCCGTTATGAAACTATTTAACATACGACTTATTCAAGCAGTATTCAATGCCATGGATGGTTCTCGTAGAGTAGAATTTGCAAACAAATATAAAATACATTCCCCGATTTTAAATTTCCAGAATATAACGTACTAGCACTAAAAAAATCTCTCAACGACGCCATCGATGAAGGTTTCAAAAAAATCCACGACGCATGGAAAAAAAATACCACGACCACAAATAACTATCCTGACATATAATAATGACTCAGACGGTGGTTGTAGACATATCGCTCCGAACAACGTTAATATATCCACGGTGATTGCACTAAATTTAGTGTGTGATGCCACCGAAGGAAGTTATTAAATAAATCTTGAACAATCAAATCAGGCTCAGCAGGGATATGTTCTATATTCATTTGCACCAACGGTTCCTCCAGCATTTCTAATTATTGAAAACCCAACTAATCCAGTCTTTATGCGATGTCATAATAATTCTTTAACGAGAATTAATTTCAAACTCACTGACCAATCTAATAATCTAATTGATCTGCGAGGTGAAGTTTTACAAATTAGTCTGTTTGTGAAGTCGTAAATTGCTTTGCAACTTCAAAGGACTTTCAATCGTAAATGATTTTCATAGTAAAAAAAAAATCAGTTAACCCATAGCAGCAGAGAGAGTGAACGCCAACGGAAATGGCGGTTTCTTTCTTGTTGCCAAATGGACCCCTACGAGGTTACCAATTCGACTTTTCTAGTAAATATTAACTAGAAGGAAGCCTCGTTGACGCCTACAAAGTTGGTCTGTTCACCCCCTCTGCTGCTAACGACGAAAAAGCAGTAGTGTTAATCTCATATCTTGTCAAGAAAAAGTATTCTTTTAGAGTGAAATTCATTATCCGCTCAGAAACGGGAAATTGGATTAGACGCGACAAATTTGAACCCATCCTGAAAAATAAAATGACCGTCACTGTGAATCAGGATTCCAAACTAGGAATTCTGACTGGGATTGACAAACCGTATTACGAGAGGTCCTATCCTGTAACAGCAGTTGTTTATGGAATCTATCCGATAAATGGTAAACCGAGTATTGAAAAATTAAAACCCATGAAATATTTGTCAAGAATAAATTGTGTAGCAGAACGAATAATTAAATATTTTACCCCAGCCAATTTACCGTAGACAGAAATATTTTACAAATGCGTTGCGTGGAAACAAACTGACGGATCTAAGACACAAAAAAATAAATGAATGGGAATTAACAGTAAAGGAGAACGGCGCAACAATTCAAGATATAGCCAAATTTTAAATATCATTAACATTCCCAATAACCGTAATGAAGAAAACAGAAGAGGTATTACACGAATCGAAATATAAATAAAAAGGAGCTCCAATCAAAATTATTGACCACAATGAACACGCTTGGACACCTGCGGTAACAATATCTCCGCGAGATAGAACCATAAAATATTACACGGGAAATTTATTTGATTTTATTTACGAGTTAAGTAAAAACGATCCTGTGTCAATGTGGTTACTTCAGTTTTGAAGACGAAGAGGGTAAATTCCATTAATTTCTAAGACATAATGACAAATAATACCGTGCTGAAGCACTTCACAACGAGATGAAAAAATTATCTAGTGGTTTTTTTAACGGAACACGACAAACAGTTATTAACAAACTGTTTTACAATACCGTCAGCTGCAACTCATTTCACGAGAAAGAGAAATCAATGGAAACCAACACGCGCAGAATTTCTCTCAGATATCGAATCAAGCTGTGTTGCATACGGCCATGGTGGATTATGGAATACAACATACGACCTTAAGAGTATTATTTCGTTTGATATGAGTGTGTGTTATCCAGGGATTTTTCTTGGGTATGGAGAATGTTGTAAGTATTTCAAAGGATTTGGATATCCCACACACGAAATGACCCGTGTTGCAATTAATGGACCACTGCCTGATATTGAACTCACCATATTCGCTCGTGTGGTATCATTTTACTTAGTTAAAGGACTTCATCCGTGTTGTTATGTTTGGTTCGGTAGACACATCTCTGAAAAACACTGGCTGTCAATAGTGTTATTACGGTATATGATTGATTATAAAATGCTGATATCGCTGATTGTCAGTGAAGCAATTATATCATATCAGAAACAAACTGAAGTCTGGTTACCACAATCCGATAGTCTAGATAGTATAATCAGCGAAAACAAAAACAATTCCCCGATCTCGACGAAGAATATATCGTGAAATGGTCCAAACAAATCTTTGAAGTTAGAAATAAACACGCAAACGATTTCGTTAGAAGAATAAATGGTAAGATCACAAAGGGTGGAAAATACGACCACAAACGATATTCTTCGCGGTTGCTTATAGATGATGCTAAGATTTTAAAATCGCAGATGTAACATCTAGGGGTATATACGTCGATCGTAAAGACGCTTTTTTGTCCGATGGAACTAAATTAGGTACAATTGTTACTTACACAGATGGAGAAAACCCTCAATATACGTACCTAAGGTCGTATATACTGGCTTACGCTTCTATTAATTTACTTCCGATGATAGATTTACTGAATCCGCAGTCAGAGTAGCCACTGATTCATTTTATATTGACGTAAAATATAAAGAAAATATAAAATATAAATAAGCAGTGGCTGAATTCACATTTTTTTTGTTTGTTTGTTTGATTAGGATTTTTAACGTAGCTTTAACAATTTTTCAGTCATATCGCTACGATGTCTGCAGTGAGGCAGTTTATAGTAATGTCTAGCATTGAGACATCATGCCTCACCCAGTCACATTATCCTGACACCAGGCCGACCAGTCCTAACACTAACCTCTTAATGCTGAGCGTCAAGTGAGGCATCTGTTAGTACCATTTTTGTAAGTCCTTGGCATGACTCGGCCGGGGATCGAACCGACGACCTCCCGCTTCCGGGGCGGACTCTCTAACCACTAGGCCACCGAAGTGGTGCTGAATTCACTAATTCAGACGTTATTTGAGGATCATGGAGAATTAAAAAGGAAATACTGCGTAATTACTAAAAATCAGCAGATGATACGATTGGAAACAATTACTTGAAAAAATAATCAGATATCAGAACTATCTAATGCACCGTCGTGTTCCAATCCAATATGTAGATAAAAAATGTTATTTAAACGGCTGTGGTGGGTCAGGGAAGACGACTCGTGCGATTGAATTTTTTCGATGGAAATCAAACATGATTGTGCTAACACCAATACACCGACTTGCAAGAGAGATGAAACAACGAAGAATTATTGCTTGCACTTATCTCAGTTTCTTTCCATGGAAAGGTGACGAATGGACTCCTGATCGAATGGGTGAGAAAAATATTCCTGAAATCATCATTAGGGATGAGATATGCACAGTGTCCTTAGATGTATTACAAAGGTTTCTCGAGTGGTTATTGCTATCGAATACAAAAGTGATAATGTGTGTCTATCATTTTCAAAAAAACCATTTGTTGGTTTATCCCCACATGATTGGTTAAAGAATTGTGTAGACTATTATGAATAAATTAATACTTATTATAGAGCACTGATAAATAAATACGAGAGTTCAAAAAACTAATCAGATTACATCCGGATAGAATTCTGTGTGAAATATCACGTGAAATAATTTCGGACACCTCATTAAATGATTTTTGGGAAGCGTGGAAACCAAACGACTTGATAGTGGCGAGTAGAAAGGTAGTCAGAGACACACTTCAGATGAAGTTATTTAACACACACAAAGAAAAAATTGAAACACTTCCAGTGCCGCTGGGTCATACGACTATAGATACACAAAGACAAAATATCGAAGTTGATATTCCTGGACAAAGTGAAAAACAGATTCTCGTGTTAAATGATATTGTGTTGGTTGATATCATTGTTGTCGAAGATGCATTGCGTGGTGATAAATCCCCATGGAAGCTAGGGTACGCAGCGATGCTACATTCTTTGCAAGGGTTGACTATATCCGATACAATTGTTTGGATCATAGATAATCGCATCGAGTGGTTGAATTTAGCTTATCTTGCCGTGTCCAGAGTACGAAGAATAAATCAACTTCGAAGAGTTGGTTTAGACTATAATGACACTACAATAAGTGATATTGTCAGCGATGACATAATCAGAAAAAACTTCTCTGGTAATAAACAACAGGACCAAAAAACCCCAGAAAATTTTATATTGATGCCGAATTTATAATCACACTGAAACAACAACAGAATAATCACTGCTTGAGTTGCAACTGTATAATGCGTTGGGGTTGGTCGGATAAAAGAGATAATGTGATGCTGACTTGTCTTGTCTTGAGTGCAACAGACACATAGGTGCTAGTTAAGACCACGCGGCTGTAATTGAGTATCCTCGGGTATCACTTGTAATCGTTCACGAGCAAATCCTCGCTGAGGAACAGTTGAATCCAACCTATATACTGGCGGTCTACCCATATATCTTGTTATACTATTGTATGTGGAGTATCACTCCAAATAGGATCAGTAGCTCTATCTTTGCCACCTTCGAACTCCCCTGGTTCATATAAATATCTTACATTGCCGAGTATTGATTGTTTTGAAAAATCATTTTGTGGTTTTACAGGTATATACTGTATTTTAATCGCGTTGTTAGGTTTTATGTTGATTGTTCGAGTAATCTCAATATTCAGTGCGGTAATTACGCCTGGTAATCGCTTGACCCATTCACGGGATCGTTGCTCCTGAACAAATTATTTCGCGTATTGATATCCAAATTACGCTAAGCAAGTGACCGATTAAATCGTTCAACAACTGCCTGATCGCGATGTAATGCAGTATGTCCTCGTCTGACGGTAACATTATGAAGCTTCATTGTTGATAACACTGCACCCTGAAATTCCCTGCTAGTATCAACTTGCAAAAGATCTTGCCAATGCAGAGCACCTCGTCGATAAATCCTTTCAAACGCAGAAGCCACTTCAGTTGATGACTTCGCAACATCAACTACGGTAAGCGCATACTTGTAAACACCATCATGAACATAAATAATATATTGGCCTCATTAACCTAATTAGGTACGATGACATCAAAATGCGAGAAGTTAATTTGTTTGCCATATCGCCTGTTTGGATAACCAATCCGCTGCTGTATTATTTTTCACCCATGCAACGCTAGCGAGTTTACCGATTGCTGATTTACCACTCCAGTATCCTCTTGGAGAATAATAAATAGATTTAGATTTCATGATGTTATTAATTATCAGCACCTAACATCAATTTACTTTTCTTCGCCGATTTTATCAACCATGAAACCCATTTTTCTTTGAAGGATTTATCAGTGATAGAATTCAACGCATGAATTAATTTCACATCTGCGATATGTCTGTGTTGCAGATTGCTGCTTTTATTAGCAACATCATGAGCATGACACGCTTTATCAATAGCGTTTATTGGATATTCTCCGGGTCGAGGTTGGTTTTAATCATCGAGTCTGATATCGAGTCTGGTCCCGGTCCACACTAACTATACCCTGGGAGGTGTTTTTCTCCGGGATATTTTGCCAATGGTGTTTCTGGGAGTTTTACTAACTTGGCTGCAATATCACCTCCTCGTTTTCTTTTAAAAGATCTCCAGATTTTATAGAAACAGATCTAATTTTTTTTACCACATTGTACACACTTACCAGCAAATACTGATCTGTTATTTTTAGTTGTTATCGTCAAGACGTTTAGGCTAGTACGCAACTTACATTTCACACAATATAGATCCATAATTTATTTATAATAGCATCAATGTAATTGATTAAAACGGCGACAAAAACACAAAAACCAGTTTAACATCATGCAGCGCTACCAAATTATATTCGCATGATTATAATCGGACCATCTGGAAGTGGCAAGACACAACTGCTACTTAATTTGACAACGAGATGGATGAAATGGGATGAGTTGTATTTAATAACCCTTAATGTAGACGATCAGTGATGTTACTAGGTGTGAAAGGATTTTAACGAAAAAGCAAAAATTGGAAATCGATGAGGATATTATTGAGTTTATAACCGATATCGAAGAAGCACCGAGTGTTGATTCTCTTGATAGAAATATTAACAATTTAGTTGTATATGACAATGTGATGTTAGATAGACAAGCAAACCCTGCCAGGATATTGTCCAGAGGTAGGCATACAAATACCGATGTGATATATGTTACTCAGAAATATACACAAATACCAAAAGTGATCAGGAAAAACTGTAATATTCTTGCGATATTTAATGGAGTTGAAATTCATACGCTACGAAATATGTGGCAAACTTGGTGAGTCGGTGATATGGATTATAATCTCTTTAGAAATGTGTTTAGTCACGCTCAGTCAATCCCACATGGATTTATAACGATACATTTGCACCACCCGAGATCAAAATATCGTATCGGACTTAATCAAATATTCGGTTGAAATAATAAACAAGATTTTTACCCCCATAGCAGCAGAGAGGACGCAACAACGACTTTGCGTCTCCAAAGGAAACGGGATTTTTTTTTCGATTTTGGAGGAAGCCCTGGTTTACCAAATAGACATTTCAATAAAGTTGCCCGATACGCCCCCTCTGCTGCTAAATCTCATGGAACTCGAGGATAAACGATATTTCGTTGGGGTTGAGCGACTTCCCTTAAATGTCGTTGTATTGAAAATGGAAGTTATGCGCGCGATTAAAATATAGCAAAACAAAACAAACAGTAACATCTGTGATGGCCACTAATGGCTAGGGCGAAATTGGATAAGACATCGCGAAGAGAGTTGCAGGATCGATTTGTAGTTTTA
This sequence comes from Unio pictorum, assembly GCA_030141615.1. Taxonomy (NCBI): domain Eukaryota; kingdom Metazoa; phylum Mollusca; class Bivalvia; order Unionida; family Unionidae; genus Unio; species Unio pictorum. The sequence goes on from JARLTB010000068.1 coordinate 1,025,472, forward strand.
CTACTTTATTTACCGCGCACGTAACGCGTTGAAGGAACGCAACATCAATATATTTTATTTTTAATCGACTACAAGGTCAGATAAGTGTACCAGCACGCCATCATGGATAGGCCGTACCGAATAATTGCTATTACCAACTGAAACGCAAATTGCCAACATAATAGGTCAAAACATGGACTTAACTGGTGTATTTCTCAATGCATTAGCGCCTCGACCAGTTTTCCTCTCAAGGCAGGTAAGCAAGATGATATTAAACTGGTGACCCACTATATTGCCAATTCAATCCGCTATGAACTTTATCACAAGCTTGAGAATGACATAACATTTTGACGTTGCGTTTGAGTACATAATCGTTTGCGTTTATGCCATGGCGCGAACGTAATCAACATTAGGGTAAAACCGTGCTATTGACATTCTCGGTGGCCAGGTATTAAGAGGCTAACGCTTGCAGAATCAATGTGAAAGCAACTCATACATGCGTTAGAGAGCTTTGTGATATGTTGACTGGTGACAATTGGAAAACTGTTCTGGACAGCTGCGATATATATCTGATGCATGAAACCACCGTATAAGCAAGATTATACCAGTCAGTTTTATCATCGATGATCCAAACGTGCTTCGCATGAGATATGGTCATTCCTTATGTGATATATTCAGTTTTAGCTCACCAAAAAAATCAATGGGACTTACTTGTTTGCGTGAAGACACTTTGACGTTGTTGGGAGTCTACACACAAAACCTTTTTTCGTAGTAGTTTTTGGAGAACTTGCACGAATCTCCATGTACTGATGATAATCAGAAGTCAAACACTTCTGATGTTTAGTTTTTTTAACGATCGACCTTGGTGAGAAACGTTTAGTGACCTTCGTCATGCTAATCAGCACAACTTTGCAGCAATACATGGACCGCATCCAGTAGCAATATTGGACGTCCATACACACATGCTCTAGAGCTCTATATAGCTGGAAAATGAACTGTGAAACAATACCGTTTTATTAACCTGAGAACATGTGTTGTTTCCTGTTGTTGAAGTTATTTTCAGTCTATGTAAACGAGTCAGAGACAATACTTACGTCGTTTAGATACTGCCAGTCATCAAGAACATCATGATACGAAAGTGAACATAATAAGACCAACAATGCGCGTCTTGGAGATATTAGCCGTCCGTGTAAGCGATGTTGTTCCCAACAACGGATGGCTCGTCTGATAGATTTCCACGTTTTGTTAATATGAATGTGCTTCACAAGTATTATCGTCAGCAACAGAGGGAACGAACCCTACAAACATTTCCAGGCGTCGATTTAGCAAACTGAGGCTTCCTCGAAAATGCTTAATAGAAGCCTCCATTCAGCAAAAGAAAATTAAAAAAACGACGCCATTTTTGTTGTCGCGCCCCCTCTGCTGCTACACTTTCAGTTCTGAGTTAACGAATTAGCCATAGATAGGATGATGAATTAGTGATATATTTTTTATATAAATGGCAAACGTCGGAGAAGCACAAATAACTAGATTAACTAGAGAACGGTTGGCTGCGATCAAGAAATTTCTCCCGGTGAGAGATTCTTTCAGAGATAATTTGCAAGCTCGACAACAACAAAAGTTAGATTTTACCGCTGATACTGAACAATTATTTAAGCCTATAACTACGGCAACTGGAGAGGTTGTAACCGCGATAAAAGAATCTAAACCACCTGTAACACCTGAGGTAAAGTCAGAGATAAAACCTAAAAAAAGCGGTGATAGTAAAGTTCAAGAATTACGAGATAGATTTACCGAGGAGATTTTATCATATATCGATAAAAATGATATAAATGATTTAGTAGGGTTTGCTGCGTTGGGATATTATCAAAAAGAAAATTTTTTAAAACCTGAACATAAGGGTTATATAAAAAACGTAGAAGATTTTTCTAAAGCAGTTTATAAAATTAAGAATCAACTACCACAAATTGATAATGATGATCAAACGTATCAGGCGTATGTAACTGCTGTTGAACAAAAATATTACGAAGATCAACAAAAAAATGGTTGTTAGTATCTGAACAACAACGATTAAAAACCGAACAGCAACAATGAAAACAACAAGAACGAGAACGAAAAAATGAACAACAACGAATAAGACAAGCACAAAAACGTATACAAGCAAGTCCACGAAGACAAGAAGACCTTGTTATGGAAAATCCTCAGCGAGAATAACCGCAAGAAGATAAAATTGGTAGTGGATATCACGGTGTTAATATACCCTGTTCAAATGTCCTCGGTGATATATCACGGTTAGAAGTTCTCATTGGAGCAAAACGAGCTGGAAATAATTCTCCGGAGATAATTATCGAAGCGGCTGAAATCTGTCAACGGTTATTTCAAGGTCGTGTAATGAATATACAACTATATCGTAGTTTCATCGATGAACTTACTGATGATTATTATAGCGATTAATCGCCGTGACTAAAAATCTAAGAGATTTTTCATCACCGATTAGATATATAGCATTTAAATAAAATGATAGTACATCGTAGTATGAGCAGAGCAAGACCTGTTTATGTCGTAAATTCACGATTGCCAGTTTACAAGGTGACTTACGGAGATGGACTCGGCAATGTTGTTACTGGATTATTTACTCGAGTTGCTCCAAAACTGCTACCGATCGGTAAAGAATTAGCGTAAAAAGCTATTGGGGTTATTGGTGATAAAATTGGTAAAGAAGTTGGCAACAAGGTCGTTGATGCGTTTGATGCTGCCAAAGAAAAGTTTATGTCGCTGGCAAGAGGTTTTACCTCAAATAGAAAACAAGTAAAATTACAATCTACTGATAAAATGCCACCTAAAATAGGTAGCGCAATTAATAAAATAACAAAAGCGAGGTTGAGATTAATGGAAAATCAACGATTTTCAGGTTCCGGTCTGAAACGATTAATGATTTAGATCCACGACTATAGAATAAAATGTTTAAACACGAAATCGATGATGCTTTTGATGTAGATGCTCCTGTACGAAAAAATGATTCTATACGCGATTATCAGTATTTTTCGTATCAAGCCCAGAATGCAAATGCAAGGTCACGAATTGAATTTAGATTTGATGATACATCTAAATACTTCTTGCCGTGTGAAGCGTACATCGAAGTAGAATGGCGACTAGTAAAGCATGATAATACTCCATTTGCTGCTGCTGATAATCTCAAAACTATCCCGATCGGGTTTGTCAACAATGGAATAATGGCGCTATTTAGTCGCGCGCAGTATATAATCAATTCTACTAGAATCGAATCCATCCATAACGATGTTGATGTTGCAACTACAATAATAGGTTTAGCTAGATACTCTGATGATTTTATTAAATCTGCGGGTCATTCAATGATTTTTGCGAAGGATAATATCGATGTAGCTGATCATAATCCGTTTACTCTAAGACGACCAAAGAAGGTTTCAGCTGCTAATGATGATGCTGATGTTAAAGCTATTGTTGTAAGTGGTAATCCTAATTGCAACGCGGGATTTGCAGCACGAATAAAGAACATACATGACGAGGGTAGATTTTCATGTGCGATTCCACTATCTCATATATTTGGATTTTGTAGAGATGTCAGAAAAGTTATCTTTGGTGCTAGTCATACTGTAGTGTTAACACGAAGATCAACTGACGATTATGCTCTTCACCGTGGCGATGCTGCAGGTGTTAGAGATGGTAATGTAAAATTAACAAAATAAGCGCTATGGATGCCAATTATGACTCCCTCGTTGACTGTTGAGACACGGTTGCTATCTTTTATGGATCACGGAGGAAAATCATTACTGTCATGGTCTGATATTACAACAGCTACGTTAACTAGTAATGCTGCTAGTGTTTTTACTTGGCAACTTGCGCTTACGAAAAATGTTTCCGCGCCGAGACATGTCTTTGTTGCGCTACAAAATGTGAATCGAACTCAAACAATAGCTTGGGCTGCAACTGATAGTTTACACCTGCGATCTCATATGATATTTGATCATTGTGATGTCAATAAGGTATCATTGCGAATAAGTAATCAGCAAGAACCCGCAGAACTACTTATTGTTGATTATGGTAACAATCAAATAGGACGAGTATATCATCGATTGTGGTCTTATATGGGTCGTGATCAAAATGTCGATACTGGACTCCAAATATCACAGTTGGATGTTAAAGAATTGTACCCGATTTATTACTTTTCATTGCAACATCTTGATCTATCTAAACACTCGACCGTTGATGTAAAAATTCAAGCTCGTATCCGTAATCCTCCTGCTGGGGGATTTAGAGCAATTGCTGTTATTCTCAGTGATAAATCTATGACGCTCAAAGGTGGTGGTGAAAAAATGCGAGTCATTGACGCACCGATAGAAAATATGTAATTGGACAATTAGATGATCACTATCTAAATAAAATGTCGTACAATCATGTTAATGTCACCCTGACACCTGGTCAGGTAAAGAAACTTCAATCGAAAAATTCTAGTGCGTGTGGTACAATGATAACGCTTTAAAAAGAATAGATGACAGGTGGATCAAATAAATTATCGTTGACGAAAACTCAGATTAATCATTTCAATAAAGCATTAAAGGGAAACACAGGAGTTAAATTGACCTTTTCACAAGCTGCTGTCAGCGACATGATTAAAACCGGCGGTATATTCCCGTTGTTAGCTGCAATTCCAGCGTTGATTGCAGCAGCGGCTGCAGCGGTTGCTAAAGCAGCAGCGCTAGGAGCTATTGGTACCGCTGCAGGGCTTGCAGTAAAGAAAGCAACCGGCGGATCAGTTAGAACTGAAAAAAGGGAAAGGGATTCAGACTAACAGGGAGTCGATTCACAAGATATTACAAAACCAATTAAATCCAATGTCAAATTTTGATTTACTGGACGCAGTAACAAAAACTCCCAATAAAACATTTCAGAGGTGTATTCATGCGAGATCAATTACCAGCACAACCACAAATACCAGAAACTGGTATAATTAATCTCGATGATAATACTGGACCTGGAACTCATTGGGTTTGTTACGCGATATATCCATCATCGATTATTTATTTTGACTCATATGGATTACCACCTCCAAATGAATTTCTCAGTTATATATTTAAGTTGATTACAACTCAAACTAAAGTTTCGTCGAAATCACTTCGTGATTCAATCCAAATTTGGTATTCAACGTTACCCACGCAGACCTTAACACATCCTCCGATATGTGGACGAGAGGTTCTTAATGCGTTGACGGTTATCTCGACGAGTTCTAAATTACCTCACAAAGCCATCCACGAGTACACGATGGAAAATTCTACGAATTTTCAAAATCACTTAAAGAGATTCATGTAATATACCATGGCAGATATTTTTGGAAGATCAGTATCACGTCCTTCCGAAACAGTTAAAATCGGACAAGTAAAAAAAATAATCAACAAAGCTATCTCATCTATAGCAAACTTAGATGAATTAAAAAAAAATCCTCGATCAAATAAATGCTCTAACGGGTTTACAAAAAATCACCGATTACGTTAAAGTCACCGCTGGTGACTCCACCAATGATATGAAAAATCTACGTGACGATTATAACGATCATATAACCAAATTTATTCAGCTCCAGCAGGATATCATTGGCAGCATTGAAACTCCCATAAATAATTTCTTTGGTGTTCCGCGTGCATACCCTGATTTACATATCGCACAAGTGAAAGCCACCGTGGATAATTTACCAAAATTACGAGCTGAATTTGATATCGATAAATTTTTGTAAGGGATGTGAAACCAGAAGATCTTAAAACAACTCTTGCAAATATTATTTCATCGATGGAGGAAATAACTAAAATTAATACCCGGTTGGGTGTTATTCGCGAAGATAGATCATTTTCAGATCAAATCGCGATTATTAAAAAATCTATTGATGATCTCAAAACGTTCAACGACGCCATCGTAGCGGATGCAACAAGGATGATAGCAGTCGTTGAAAAAACAAACTTTCCTCATGAGAAAACCATCAATGTAGTATACACGATTCAACACGGATCATTTGCGTGGACTCCCTCAAACAACATTTTACACGTAACTGCAGCCGTCAAGGGTATTTATCGATTAACAATAGTATCGCCGACTCAATTTAATATTTCATCTAGTAGTTCATCTGGAGTTAATAATACGAGATCAACGATCATCGACAAGGATATATCTGAACAATTCACGATAACATCCACTGATAATAATTTAGTCATGGTTTCAGTAACGTGGTACGTGGAATTCGTAGCGGATTTAAGTAAATAATTAAATTGAAAGGAAAATCCTTTGGATTTCATAATTGAAAACACTAGCGTTTTTTAAAATAAAACGACAACACCGATGATTTCATCATCGACGATACCTTCGGTATCTCAATATCGCTATGTTCAAGTCAGAGAATTTCAAACTAAACTCAGCTCGCTCACTGAAGAATATCAAATAAAAATAAAAAAATACCGACGAAGAATCACCGCAGTTGATGTTACCGTGTACTCGGTGTCATTTGTTCTCGCTGGCGCTGGAATAATACTCGCATCAGTTACAATGATTGCTCCGGTCGTAGTTCCAATCTGCATTTCCGCGGTGGCTACAATCGCGGGTATATCAACCGGGATAACAAAAAAAACTATCATCGTGTTCTCAGCAAAACCTCTGCGATTACACAATCAAATTTCATGTTGTATCAACCGCATACTCGCAATTGTCAATGTTGATCTCAACATCCATCGATGACACGTTTATATCCGATGATGAATTTTCGAAAATGGTTCGGTTGTATGATTCAACGATGTCAAAATTAGAGCATAGTAATTACAATAACAATGTCTCAAGAACTGCTTCAACGAATAGCAGAAAATACCACTTCGACAAAGACAAAATTGATATCGCTGGTAAGGAAAGTACCAGAGTTTAGCGTTGAATTTAATCCTCCGCTGGCAGCATCTGAGATAGCGCTAACGCAATTAAGATGTTATTACAGTTGGCCAAATGTGCGATTAGAACCGTTTAATGGTAAACCCCCCAACAACAGTTTTACATTTTCATACAAGAATAAAGTCAAACCAGATGGTACCACTGAACCAGAATGGCACACAATACACCTACCCACCGGCGCTTATGACATCGAAGATATCAATGCGACGATCATAGAATCCATCGAAGCAATCACAGGACAAAATACCATTGACGTCCCAGATGGACCTGATAAATCTCCCATTGAAATCAAAGGACATGAACCACTGTTGTCAACGGTCATTGAGATAAATTCGCCTGACTACGCCGTAGATATATATATATAACAGCTCAATTATAACCCTGTTGGGGTACCCTGAATATATCACAGGCACCGTTGATATAAAAGATCTACCACGTGAGCCACTAAAATCCGACTTTATTTCAACGAAAGAAGATTATTATGGGGTTTGATAACCCTACTCATGCTCTTAAATTATCATATGCGTTGGAATCCGATGAGCATTTAAATATTTTAATAGCAGAGGGGGGCTATGGATCTTCTGTAGAAGCTGCTACTATATTTCTCCAACTTATTAATAGAAATTTCGAGCGAATTAACGGATTTATAGTAACGGCAATAAGTGAAATCCCACAACACCGCGATGACGTCATTAAATACATGGAAGTGTGTAATCAAATTATCGCCGATATGGAACGTTTCAATTACCAAATGATTCAATTGGCTCTCGCTGATAAACAAGATATTGCTAATCGTCATGTAACCAGAACAAAATTTGCAGCACATTATAAAATCCGCGTCGAAGACATTCCCACGTTTAAGTTTCCAGGATATAACTTACCATGGATGCGCCAAAAACTCAGTGACACCATCGATGGATTCTTCCCACGGATCCACACAGCATGGTTAAATAGTCTTCCTGCGGTTCATTTCCAGTTACCAGAACCTGTAAAACCTTATTTCTTCACTGATGAATTACCTACTGTTGATCAAAATAGAAAATCTACGATTTTTAATTACAACTTCGACATTAGTTTTCTACGACCTCAAGATATTTATCAAAAATATTCATATGATGTCTACGACGGAACAGAAACTGATGCACTACGACGATACGAATACAACGAGTATGGTAAAATAATATGGAGATTTGCTCTAGGTGATCAAGGTGTATTTATAATCACAGAAAAAAGTCTCATTTGGATCTTCAATTCGATGAAACAATTATTCCAAACACAATTGGGACAACTTCGAGAACATCTACAACGATCTCTGCTACTCGATTTAACAACTCAACGCGATACAATCAAACAAGAACATCGTCAACTAAATCCATTTATCGCCGATATGAACTACCTCAATGATAGATTACTCTCTCTCGTGTACGAAGACAAATCTCCCAACAAAGAAAAATTCAGAAAAGTATTTTCACGCACCGAAGACAATTTAGTCCAGGGGTCACCAACACGGTGCCCGCGGGCACCAAGTCGCCCCCAAAGACCACATGAGTCGCCCGCAGGCCTGTTCTAAAAATAGCACAACTCAGCTGCGTATAAAATTGTATTTTATTCTGTTGATATTCTTTTTTTAAATCACACTTGCATTTATATAGATTTAAAAATGACAATATCTTAAAAGTATGTTTCTTATACATGAAGTTTTGATAAGTTTAAGTGAACTCTGACGTACTCCAGTTCGAAGGTCAGTATTGTGCGTGTGACAATACAGTGCTAGCGGGCGCAGCGAAGATTGGCGCTGAACGCAGTTTCTTACCCCAAAAATATGGCAGAAAAAAGAAAGAAAACCTATCACTTTCAGAACGAATGGGAGTCGGAGTTCTTTTTTACCACTGTGAAAGAAACCTGCGTGTGTCTTATATGCGGAGCGACTGTGGCAACGGCAAAGCGGCACAATGTGGAGAGACACTTTACTACGAATCACAAAAACTACAATGCTAACTACCCACAGGGAAGCGCACTACGGGCAGAAAAAGCCCTTGAGCTAAAGACAGCTTTGGGTAAGCGACAGGCTTTTTACACAAGGCCGGCGAAAAAGTCACAAAAAGCAACCGAAGCCTCTTTTAGAGCTTTTCCTGATCAAGAAGAAGAAGGCATTTTCAGACGGAGAAGTTGTCAAAGAAGCAATGATGATAATTACTAACACTGTACTTAAAGACGAGAAATATGGACCCGATGTAATCGCCACTCTCTCCAACGTCCAACTGGGGGCATCTACGATGGCTAGACGAGTGTCAGCTTTGTTCAGTAACTTGGTCGATCAGCTGGACCGGGATCTGGCGAGGTGCAGGTGGTTTAGCATCCAGTGCGACGAGTCCGTGGACAGCAGTAGTACAGCGCAGCTGATGGTTTTATCCGGATGGTGTTTGAAGATTTTTCCACAAGAGAAGAACTCCTGACACAACTGCCCATAAAGACAACTACGAGGGGAGTTTACATTTATAACACAGTGAAGGAGTTTTTCGTGCAGAAAAAGGTACCATTGGAAAAGCTGGTAGCGGTGACCACAGATGGAGCTCCTGCTATGATTGGCCGACATGCAGGTTTCATCGCTCACTGTAAAGGTGACCCAGACTTGCCAAAATGTCTGCATTACCACTGCATCATTCACCAGCAGGCATTGTGTGCCAAAGTGATCGGCTTTGGGCACGTGATGACTCCCGTTGTGAAAATCATAAACAATATCCGCTCCAAAGCAAAACAGCACAGGATTTTCAAAGTGCTATTGGAGGAGATGGCAGCTGAATATGGTGATCTGCTACTACACACAGAAATCAGATGGCTCAGCAGAGGACAAGTTGTTTTACTTCGTTTTTTGTCACTTTTGGGTGAAATCAAAGAGTTCATGCAGTCCAAAGGCGAAGACGTCTCACTGATAGAGGACACAGAGTGGATACTTGACCTTGCATTTTTGACGGACATTACTGGGAAACTAAACCACTTGAACTGCGAGCTGCAAGGTAAAGGCAAGACTGTTGTTAATATGATAAGTGCTTTAAATGCATTTAAAGCCAAAATTAACATTTTCTCTGTGGATATACAGAGAAAAAAGGTGCTGCACTTTCCCTCTGTGCAGTCAGTGCTGAAAGACAATGCTTCTGCATCTGATACATTTGACAAAGTTGCAGACAAGTACTATGAAGTCATAAACAGACTTGGGCAAGAGTTTGAGAATAGGTTTTGTGACCTTGATCAGCTTGAGCCATGTGTATCATTCATTTCTAATCCTTTCATGACTGTGGACACAACAAGCTTTGCTGAGCAACTAAATACAACGTTCAACATGGATGCTGGACAGGTGGAGATTGAAATCATAACATTGCAAAATGACCTCCACCTCAAAGCCTACCAGGCTGCACCAAACTTTTGGTGCCTTGTTGACACAGAGAAGTACAGTGGTGTGTGTACATCAGCTATGAAGGTTGCCAGCCTGTTTGGTTCTACCTATCTATGTGAAGCAGCATTTTCTGACATGAACTTCATCATGAACAAACACAGAACACGCCTCACTGATGCACATCTGAAAGAGTCACTCACAGTTGCGGTGTCAAGTTACACACCAGATTACAATACATTGGTAAACAGCATGCAATGACAGTCTTCCAACTAACAAAGAAAATGATACCAGATGTCAGTGGCAACATGTCAGTGCCATTGCAAAGTTTAATTAAAATATTGAAGAATTGTTCAATTTAAAATGTGTGTTCATGACATGTAACAGTTATTATTTTGTTAAAAATACAGGAGATTTGGTCATTAGTTCAAAATGTGACAAGATTTATTTAAAAATATTTACGGTTTTTCACTACATTACAGACATTGCAATGTACATAATTGATAACTTTTTGAAACATGGTGCAACATAGTTCATGATTTGTTTATAAGGTTTTTCAGTGGCTAGTGAAAATGGGACATTTTTCCTAAGAAATGTAATGTAAGTGATCATCTGAAAATTTAACAATTACTGAGATAAATAGAAATAAAGTCCTGAATATTGATATCTGTTTCCCACCTTGTCATTGTTGGTAATTATTGTGAGAAATCATTAACGTGATCAGATTCTTCACATTATTAATAATAATCTATGCGGCAAACTAAGCAAATTTGTTATTTCAGAAGTGTATCAAACTGGTAGCCCTTCGTATGACTCAGACCCATGAAGTAGCTCTCAGTATCAAAAAGGTTGGTGACCCCTGATTTAGTCTTTATGAAATTTACAAGATGGGATGTACCAGCAATGAAAGCGTCGTTGAAGAAACTCATTGATGAATTCTTTCCACAGATTCATGCATTATGGTTTAAAATAAATCCCCACATGGAAATTCTACGGTCGAATAATTCAGTATACGGCAACAACAAACACAGATCCCTTGGCAACGTTGATATATCAACAGTTATTGCAATACACGTTATTTGTGATGTTGTGTTAGGGAGTTGTGCAATTAATGTTTCAAAAACAGATAACGCTGATCTAGGATACATCTTATATACGTTTTCTCCGAATGTTTCCCCGGGGAGTTTAATTGTGATGAATCCACCTCATTTAACCTACTTGGAAGCCACTAATAGACTCATAACAAGGATGAATTTTAGAATAACCGATCAGGATTTTACCTTGATTGATCTTAGAGGGGAAACATTACAAATGACGTTAGATGTGAAAGTTCTTAAGGAACTTTTTTTGCAATTTAGATCATTATTAAGTAAAAGAAGAATAAAATTTCACTCACCTCTGTCTGCTGGTCTTCTATTACATCCCATGAATGAATAAATAAGAGAGAAATCTGCCTTTTCATAGTCTTAAACACACCCACGCAGAATTTCCAATACGTAGTCATTTGGGACCCCCAATGCGTAATCATTTGGGTAAACACGTATTTTCATATGGTGTTTCTAACATCGCCTACGCATGGCGGGACTTTCCAATACGTAATCTTTGGGAAAATACGTATTTTCATGGTGTTTTCCAATACGTAGTCTTTGGGGGTACCTAATACGTAATCTTTGGGTAAATACGTATTTTCTTGTGGTGTTTCTAACATCACCTACACACGGCGGAAATTTCCAATACGTAATCTTTGGGAATTCAGGTAATAATCATTAAAAAATGGAAGAAAAAAAACGTGAATTCCAAAAAGATTACGTATTGGGGGAATTCTGCGTGGGTGTGTTTAAGACTATGAAAAGGCAGATTTCTCTCTTATTTATTCATTCATGGGATGTAATAGAAGACCAAGACATACAAGTAAGTGAAATATTTTCTGTAGACATCGTAGACTTAATCATCTACAGTGTTTTCTAAATTGTGTTTAATCATTTCTTGTATACTTCTAATTTTGGAATTAACCTCTCTCCTAGTGTCATACTGTCGACATAAATCTCGTCTTACGTACTCTACAATAGTACATAATGGAACGAATACACCCACCTCTTCATGGTATTCAAGAGAACTTCTTATGGAATTCTGAATACGCTTTATCAGGGCATATTGTTTCGAGAGGACGTACTTATTGTTGATTGCATCGAATTCTATATCTTGAAAGTCGGCCATAATTTGATCGCAATTGAACCATCTGATAATTTAATTTTAAGATTTTCCAATTTTTCAATATTAAAAATAATATTATTTATATTTCTAATATATTTTTTCAAAATGATATATGAACTAGTCAGACATATGAAAATTGAATTTTTTGTCCTGTCTTTTGGGAAATCGCTGTTTTGGTTATCCCCGTTGCAACAAACCATACTGAGGCAGGGTAAATATCGAAATATCTAGCTGCTGAAGACATAGATGAAAACACTATTTCTTCATTGGTCGTTGTATTAAAGGACCTGAGAGGTCTGGCTTTTTTCGAGTATTGTCCAGTTTTCCCTAGTTTGCTATTATCACTCTGTGAAATACCTTGCAGATTATTCAACTTGTTATTCCTAGGATCGGAATCAATGTGATCAATAACAAAACCATCCTGGATCAATCCATTAAAAACCTCGAATATGAATCTGTGACAATAATAATTCTTCCCTCCAGCTTTAAATATCAAATACCCGACACCATTATCCCACCCAACCGGCTTCTGAAACCTGCAGTGTCTAACAATACCATCGCGGGAAGCTTCATAGTTTGCAATAACAGGGTGTTGTTGAAATTCTCGGTTCATTTGTATACAGTAATACTTTTTTTGTCTAATTCGTTAATTGGCTGAATTATAAAGCAGCAGAGAGGGTGAACAGACCAACTTTTACAAGCGTCAATTTAGCAAACTGAGGCTTCCTTGAAAATACTTAGCAGAGATGGTGAACAGACAAACTTTTACAAGCGTCAATTTAGCAGACTGAGGCTTCCTTGAAAATACTTAATTAAATTTTTCAGAGTAAAAAAAAAATAAAAAAAAAGACGCCATATAGTTGGCGTTCACCCTCTCTGCTGCTACGGGTTAACCAAATATTTGATCAAGTCCGACACGATATCTTGTCCGAGGGTCTGATAAATTTATCGTCACAAATCCGTGTGGGATTGTCTGAGCGCGGCTAAAGAAATTTTTAAATTGATTATGATCCATATCGCCACCGCACCAAGTTTGCCAAATATTTCTGAGTGTATGAGTATCAACTCCGTTAAATATACACAGTAAATTGCAGTTATCTCTGATCACTTTTGGTATTTGTGTATAACGTTGAGTTACATATATCACATCAGTGTTTTTATGACGCCCTCGAGAAAATATCCTAGCAGGATTTTTTTGATTATCTAACATGATATCATCATATACGACTAAATTGTTAATACTTCCGTCGATGGAGTCAATGCTAGGTGCCTCTTCGATATCGGTTATAAACTCAATAATAACATCGTCGTTAATTTCTCGCGCGGCATCATTAAAATCTTTTAACACTTCATAACATCGCTGATCATCTACACTCGGAGCAATCATATACAACTTATCCCACGCCATCCATCTCGTTATCAAATTAAGTAGCAATTGTGTTTTACCACTTCCAGATGGTCCGATGATAATCGCGCGAATAGAATTTGGTAACATTGCATGGTGTTTAATAGGTTCCCGTCGTCTTGTAGCTGAATAATCAATTACATTCATGCCGTTATATATAAATTATGAATCTATATTGTGTGAAATGTAAGACGCGTACTGGCACAAATGACTTGACGACGATTACAACGAAAAATAATCGATCAGCGCTTTCTGGTAAGTGCGTACAATGTAGTACAAAGAAATTTAGATTTACTTCCACGAAACCTTTAAAAAAAAACGAGGAGGTGATATTGCAGCCAAGTTAGCAAAACTCCCTGGAACGCCGTGGGCAAAGTATCCAGGAGAAAAACACCTTCCAGGATATAGCTACTGTGGACCGGGAACACGATTAGATATCAGACTTGATGACCAAAATCAGCCCCGACCCGGCGAGTATCCAATAAACGTTATTGATAAGGCGTGTCATGCTCATGATGTTGCTTATAAAAGCAGCAATCTTCAACACAGACATCTCGCAGATGTGAAATTAATTCATGCGTTAAATGCTATTCCTGATAAATCCTTTAAGGAAAAATTGGCTTCATGGTTGGTAAAATCTGCTATGAAGGGTAAATTGATGTTAGGTGCGGGTAATTAATAATATGGAATCTGTTTATTATTCTCCGAGAGGATACTGGAGAGGCTACGCAGCAATAAGTAAACTCGCTAGTGCAGCAGCGGTGAAAAAAACTACAGCGGCAAACTGGTTATCTAAACAAGCAATATGGCAAATTTATGTACCAGCGCCTAAACGAATTAACTACTCACATTTTGATGTTACAACACCTAATGAAGTTCATCAAGCTGATATACTATTTCTGCCGCATGACAACGGTTACAAATACGCGTTAACGTTAGTTGATATTGCGAGTCGATACAAACAAGCAGAACCGCTAAGGACAAAATCATCTACTGAAGTAGCTTCTGCATTTGAAAAAAATTATCGACGAGGTCCTCTGCGCTGGCCAAATCTGTTACAAGTTGATCCTGGCAAGGAATTTCAAGGCGCTGTTTTAACAACGATGAAACATCATAATGTCGCCATCAGACGAGGACACACTGCGTTACATCGCGATCAGGCAATTGTTGAACGGTTTAATCGGACACTTGCTGAGCGGTTATTTGGATATCAATACGCGAAAGAATTCATCCAGGATAAACGATCCCGTGAATGGGTCAAGAGATTACCAGGTGTAGTTACCGCAATCAATAATGAGATTACTAGAACAATCAACATGAAACCTGTCAACGCTATTAAAAAGAAGTATATACCGTACAACCACAAAAAGAATTCCCTAGAAACGCTAGCGTTTCCCAACCAATTCTTGGTAGTAATGTCATTGTAAGGTACTTATACGAACCAGGAGAGCTTGAGGGTGGTAAAAAAAGAGCTACCGATCCTATTTGGAGTGTCACCGTACATAAGATATCCGGTATAACACGATCAACGGGTAGACCTCCAATCTATAAACTGGATTCAACTGCTCCTCAGCGAGGATTTACTCGACAACAACTACAAGTGATTCCTGAGGATACTCAATTACCACCGCGTGGTCTTAACTAGCACCGTTGCGTCTGTTGCACTCAAGACAAGTCAACCTTACATTGTTTCTGACATGACCGAGATTGTTATTTTTTCTGTCTACGGTAAATTGGCGAGGATCTTTATCTGAATACTGCCAACGCATTATACAATTGCAACTCGCGCAGTGATTATTCTGTTGTTGCTTCAGCGTAATTCTTAATTCAGCATCAATGTCAAATTCTCGTTTATTTTTTTTATCCTGTTGTTTATAACCAGAGAGTTTTTTCTGATTATATCACCAGTGATAAAATCACAATTCTTCGAAGTTGGTTTATTCGCCGTACTCTGGACACTGCGAGATAAACTAAATTTGACCACTCAATGTGATTATCTACTATCCAAACAATTGTGTCTGTGATAGTTAATCCCTGTGAAGAGTGTATTGTTGCTGCGTAACCTAATGTCCATGGTGATTTATCAGCGGAACTCTTTGAGTTCCCCAATGCATCTTCAACGACGCTGATATCAACCATCACAATATCATTTAACACTAAATTCTGTTTTTGTTGTTGTCCAGGAATGTCAACGTCGATATTTTGTCGTCGGGTATCTTTTGGTCTATAACAAAGAGGCACTGACGCGTTAGCCGATAAATCTCCCTGTACGCTAGGATACGCAATGACGATACATTCATCTCTGGGGTTATCCATCTCTGATACAGTTGTTTGGATCAACGATGATCTGATCGAAGGGTCAAATTTAGTCTATCTCGCAGTGTTACGAGTTAGAAGAATAAATTAACTTCGGAGAGTTATTTTAATTTTTCTGACACCAACAACGAATTTGTTAGCATTGATATAGTCTTAAAACAACTCGATGGTTATACACAAAGTGACATCCAAAATATCTCGACTTTGATATTGATGATGAATTTATAATGATGCTGAAACAACAGCAGAATAATTCCTGTGCGAGCTCTAATTGTATAATGTTATGGCAATATTCGGATAAAAATCAACGACACTTTGCCGTAGATAGGAAGGATAGTAGTTTTAGTCAAACACGAGAAAATACTATGCTGACCTGTCTTTGATGTAGTAGACACACTGGTGCTTGTTAAGTGATCTGCTTTTCACTCTTCCCTGGAATATCAACTTCAATATTCTGCTTTCGTGTATCCGAAGGTCTATAACACAACGGCACTGGAAGTGTTGCAAATTTACACTGATGCAATTCAAATAACTTCATCTGAAGTGTGTCTCTGACTATTTTTCTACTCGCGATTATTAAATCATTTGGTCTCCATGTTTCCCAAAAATCATTCATGGGAGTTTCTGAAATTATTTCACGCGCTCTTTCACATTGTATTTTATCCGGTTGTAATCTAATTAGCGCTTTGAATTCTCGTAATTGTTCATCAAGTGATCTATGGTCGGTATTAATCTATTCATAATAGTCTACATGATTCTTCAACCACTGATGTGGAGATCCACCAACAAATGGCTGTGGTTGGCCGTGATCGCCGCACATGACGACTTTTGTGTTTTTATTTAACAACCATTCAAGAAATGTCTGTAATACACTCAACGATACAGTGCATATTTCATCCCAAATTATGTTTTCAGGAATGAATTTATCACCCATTCGATCAGGAGTCCATTTATCACCCTTCCATCGAAAGAAGCTGTGATAAGTACAGGCTTTTACTCCCCGCGCTATCATCTCTCTGGCGAGTCTGTGAGTTGGTGTTAACACAATCATGGTTGACCGACGAAATAATTCAATTGCACGAGTTGTCTTTCCTGACCCACCACAACCGTTTAAATAGACTGTCTTGTATCTACATACGGGATCAGATACGGGTTGTGCATTGGAAAATTCTGATTGAATTTCAGCGGGGTTACAACAAAGATATTTATTGTCGTTGGCAACGTCTGCGGATTTACAATACTCATGTAGTGTTTCTTTTTTAAATCGCCAACGCCCCCACGCTTCCTCGGGATCTGTGAATGCCGCTACAACTGATCTGTATTTGTTGTGGATATACATTGAATCAGTAGCTACTCTAACCGCGGTATCTGGGAATCTATTTATCATCGAAAATAAATTAATAATAGAATAACCGAGCATAGAACTTCTCAAATGTGTATACTGACAACTATATCCATCACAGTAGGTAACAACCGTACCCAATTTCTCGCCGCTGGATAGAAAAGCATCTTTACGATTTACAAGTTTTCCCTGTTTCGTTAAATCGGTTACAATAAAATCGTATTCAGCGACATCTATGATCATCCTCGAAGAGTATTTCGTATTGTCAAATCTTCCACCTTGAGTGAATTTACCAATTATTTTTCGTCCGAAATCTTTGGCTGTTTTGTTTCTAATTTCAAATACCTGCCTAGACAATTTCATGATTTGTTCTTCATTGAAATCTGGAAACTGTTTTCGCTGTTCGCTAATTATACGATCTAGATCGGGTTGTGGTAACCAAACATCCTTCTGCGCGCGATAGCATATAATAGCTTCGGAAACAATCAACGATATTAGCATACCACAATCGATCATATATCGTAGTAACACTATTGGCATCCAGTGTTTTTCAGATAGGTGTCTACCAAGCCAAACATAACTACACGGATGTAACCCTGTAGCGAATTCGAATGATATCACACGAGCGAACCCGGTTAAATCAAAATCAGGCAAACGACCATTAATCGCAACACGAGTCATTTCATGCGTGGGATGTCCAAATCGTTTAAAGTAGTCACTACATTCTCCATACCCGAGAAAACTTCCAGGATAACACGCGGATATATCAATTGAAATCATACCATCACGTGAGTATTTCGTATTCCACAATCCTCCATGACTCAATTCGACGCAACTCAATTTAACGTCCTCGAGAAAATCACTTCGTGTTGGACGCCATGAGTTCTTTTCTCTTGCGAAGTGAGCTACCACTGATGGAATTGTAAAACTATCCGTGAGTAGTTTTTCATGGAAACTCTCCGGTGAAAATTCATTAGCGATTTTTCTCATTCTGTTATCTAATTCTTCAACGCGATATAATTCTCCATTTGGTCTTACAAACTGATCAAATCCTGATTCAGAACCAGCGCTGCTAAGTAGCCACACCGACACGGGATCATCTTTACACAACGCAACAATAGCATCGAATAACCTCTCTTCGTGGAACACATCCTTGGAAAATTCCCCGGGGATATATCTCACGATTCGTTCTCGTGGAAATACATTTACCGCAGGTGTCCACGCGTGTTTGTTATGATCAATAATTTCAATTGGAGCTCCTCGCGATTGATATTTCGGTTCGTATAATACTGCTCCGGTTATCGTCGCTACCGATATTGGAAATTTTAATGATGCTTCTAATTTAACAATATCGGAAATCATTGCCCCGCGCTGTTTCACTGTCAGTTCCCATTCGGTTATTTTCTTACGTCGCAGATCAGTTAGTTTATTTCTCCGGGATGCATTTGTGAAGTGTTCCATTACCCGTGTTACTACACAATTGAGCCTTGACGAAGTCAACGGCGACGATGTTTTCATCGGAGCTAGTTTTGCGATACTTGGCTTATCATTTAACGGGTATATTCCGTAAACAACTGCTGTTGCAGGGTAAGATTTCTTGTAGTATGATTTGTCAATTCCAGTTAGAATTCCTGGTTTGGAATCTCTACTCACAATTACAAATTTTTTATCCTTGAGGATTGGATCAAATTTATCTCTGATAACCCATTCGCCGCCGTCTTCGATAATGAATTTTATTCTAAAAAAATACCTCCGCTGGGATTTCCCCGAAAATCCTTTGGATTTTACGCCAAGGTGTGAAAGTATCTCAGCTTCTCTTGTATCGTTCATAGTAGCATCAATTACGGGTACATTGATAATTCGAAATGTCGACCACGCATGAGATGCTCCATCATGCTTAAATTCATTAAAACAGTCGCTGATTTTACTCAGCAGGGTTCTGTCATCTATTAGACTTTTTGGTATATCAGAGATTCTATCGAGATTAAAACTAGCATTTTTCCAAGGCGTACTTTTTGATAATCTATTGAATTCTTTCATATCAGAGATGTTATCGAATTTAGTATCCCGATTAAATTCTGGTTTAATTTTGAATAATCTCTTAAATTCCTTCATGCTATCGTCGTATAGACGTTTCCGTTTAACAGCGACGTTATCGAGATTAAATCGGGGGTTAATTTTCAATAATCTCTTAAATTCCTTCATGCTATCGTCGTATAGACGTTTCGGTTTAACAGCGACGTTATCGAGATTAAATCGGGGGTTAATTTTCAATAATCTCTTGAACTCCTTCATGCTATCGTCGTATAGACGTTTCGGTTTAACAGCGACGTTATCTCTGTTAATTTTCGATAATCTCTTGGACTCTTTCATATTATAATTAAAACAAGTATTTAAATAAAACGTTTTTTATATAATGAATCATTGCAAATGGCTTATGATTGGATCAAAGACTCCGTGTAACAAATCATGCAGAAATGAATTCTGTGGGTATCATATGCAAAGTTTTCGTCGGGGGAGCAATGGTCCTCTTCCGTGCCTGTAGTGTGGGGTAGGTGTTAGAGGCAAATCGCAGTTATGCATTAGATGTGGCGGTAAGCGTTATAGAGAGTTGAAGCGTTATTATGACAAAAAAAATTAAAAACTCCTGATGCTGTCATTGACGTCAGCGACGTTGCCAACGGCAAAATAATAAAAACTGCTCAAGACTACATAGAAAGATTTTCAAATAATATATCTAAACCAATTAACGAATTAGACAAATAAAATATTATGTATATAAATGAGCCAAGAATTTCAAAGACATCCTGTTATTGAAAATTACGAAGCTTCTCGTGATGGTGTTGTTAGACACTGTAGACTCAAGAAGCCAATTGGTGTTGTGAATAATCAGGGATATTTGATGTTTAACGTTGGAAAGAAAATGTATCAAAATCACCGTTTCGTCTATGAAGTATTTAACGGATTGATCAAGGATGGTCTTGTTATTGATCACATTGATCGCATTAAGACTAATAATTCTTTATCGAATCTGCAAGCCGTTACACAACGTGAAAACACCAAACGAGGTAGTACTGGGAAATACTCGAAAAATGCTAGATCCGTAAGATCGTTTAATACTGAAAATAACACGGAAATAGTTTTTCAATCTTTTGCATTCAGCTGGTAAGTATTTCGATATTTGTATATCATCGGTACGATTTGTTGCAGAGGGAATAACCAAGACGGCTTTTTCAAAACGTTTTAAAAACAGTATTCAATTTGTTTATGTATAATATGTAATCTTGCATTGGAAATTGCTTTGTTTGAAATCGTAAATTGCATTGGAAATTGAAATTTCCCCATTCACAAGGGGAATAACTCTGTTAGGTAACGCGAGTGCGACAAATCACCAATGACACAGTTACCGTTTGTGAACGAGGAAGTAGTTTTTAATTGGCTGTTATAATTGTCATAAATCTCAATAATACATAATTGATTTCATCTTTTTTCAAGTATTAACAGAACTGTTTTATTACACGTCGTATTTAATTCTTTTTTTTAGTGTCTGTTTCAAGTATTATGCGTGTTTTCAACGTTTTCAATGATCGCTATTAACACAACAGATAATTACAATCACCACACCTCTCTATGTCACTTCGTTGTAATGAGTGGTTATATACAAATCCGTCTGTGTTAAATTTGGGCTTAGCCGAAATTCAAGTACAAAACCAAACCACACACCGTCACGTGGGGTGAACGTTATTATTGACATTCAAACCAGGTTTCGATTTCAGGTTTGCTTTTTGTACTTGAATGTAGAATAGCCCGCGTCATCCATTGTCATTGAAATCAATTCATTCATTGTGTCACCCTATAATCGTTTGTTGTACCGTCGTCATTCATTGCATTGTAAATACCATAATCGCCTATAATCGTTTGTTGTACCGTCCTATGTGTATATAACCGCCTACCACACTAGATCAGGGGTTATTGTGCCGTCGTATATATGTATAATACAATCGCCTACTACACTAGATCACGGGGTTGTAAGTGCCGTCGTCATTCATTGCATTGTAAATACCATAATCACCTATAATCGTTTGTGTTGTGTTTGTCGGTCCCGCACCAAACGTATCCTCTTGTAGGTCAAACCTGTTATTTGACAAGTTAGACTCTACTCGTAGGGGAATACGCTTCGTGATTATATATGTAACCGTTGAGCGCCGCTTGATGTATAATACACCAAGGGGGTTCAAAACGGTGATGTGTAATCGTAAGTGCCGTCCTATGTGTATACAACCGCCTACCACACTAGATCACGGGGTTGTAAGTGACGTCGTCATCCATTGTATCACCCGCATTAAGCTTCTGGATATACTAGGATGATCAACACCCTAGTGTGTCCAGAATTCATTTTGTGAAACTCTTTGAGTTTTCACTCAAGCAATTCAACAAACGTATTTTTATATAATATGAATTCTGAAAATCTCAAATGTATTGTTATTGAAATCAACAAGCTTAAAGATCAAAATGTAAAATTATGTTCAGGGTTAGATTGTGATCAAATCATGACCGATTTCGAGGACATACAATTTGCAGAGCAGAATGGAAAATATGTACTCGCTAGAAAATATTTTTTAATTAAGCGCTTACAAAAAAAACTTATACGTGAAAGTTTAGTTAATACCGAAGACGTTAATGTGTTTGTACCATTATGTAAGATAGTCGAACATGTACGTAAGCAATTAAGCTTAGATTATGAACAAAGGAAGCTTATCAATTGTAAGGTGAGACAATTTAAAACGTTAATGGAGCAAGCTGAGCCCCACGCGTAGAGAGCCTCTTTTGTTGGGTAATTGTATGACATGTATATCACTACCTGTGCCAACGAGGAAGTAAAATTATGTGTGTAACCCCGTACAACAACAGGGAAGTATAATGGGTTGGTGTATAATCTAATGATTTCTTTTTTTTTTTTTTACTTGGTGAATTGCTTGCAATTCCACTCGAAAAATTCTAAAGAATTTTCAGAGTTTCACAATTGCTTGCAATTTAACAATAGTGATACTCTTTCAATAATGGTAGGACAATCATTGACCACACGGAACACAAAAGAACGACTTAGCGCTCTTAATAAACTGTTACCGATTCGTGATCGTATACGTGAAAAACTTCAAAAGCGGCAATTACTTCAGACTGATTTTACAGAGGATATACAACAACTCTTTAAGCCGATTGTTACTGCAACTACAGATGTGAAAACAGCTACTGAACGAGCTATATACGGTGATATCCCTGAAGAAGGAAAACGAACAGAGAGGCCTCTTCTTGGTGAACTTGAAAAAATAGCAAGACGAACTAAACAAACAAAAAAATCATTAAAAACACTTCCTGGTGATATAATAACTACTGCAAGACGACAAGAAGAACAACAACGAGAACTTCAGGAAGAAATTGAACGATTAGGTGATATTGATATTCCCTCACCACCACCTGAACCACCTGAAGAATTTCAAGAACAACAACCACAAGAAGAAGAAGAAGAAGAAGAGGGAGCTGTTTCAAAAGAGGACTATTCTCCTGAAAATATATTTACAGTTAAGGCGTTAAATACAATCAGAAATATCCAAACAGACTCTGAATTAGTTAAATTTACCAAAGACAACTTTAAAAAAAAGAAGAGAGATGAGTATTTAATAGACGAAACGCCTAAAGATTTTATAAAAGGTGAAACCGTTTGGGCAAATAAGGTGTTTTTAGCAAATCGCAGGAAAAATAAAATCACAAAAGAAATAAGTAGTGATTATAATAAATTTCTAGCTATGGTAAAGGGAGTCACATCAGCACCGCCAGTATACACAGCAGATCCAATCCCTGATGAAATACAAATAATGGCAGAGGCTGATTCTGAGAAGGGTGCAACTAGTATCACTAAAAAATCCAAAGAATTTTCAAAAACAGGCAGTGGTTTAGTTGGAAACTCTAGTGTAACATGTCCTGGTAATATTCTCGGTGATATAGCACGATTAGAAATACTCGTAGGAGGAAAACGAGCCGGGAATAACTCACCAGAAATAATCAATGAAGCAGCAGATATCTGTAGGCGGTTATTTCAAGGTGGTATCATGGATATTGCAACATATCGAGATTTCATTGAAGAGTTAGTGGAGGGTTATCATAGCGATTAGATAAATATCAATTGAATAGAGAATGATCATACACTACAACCATGATAAACCAACTAACGTCTACGTGGTAAACTCACGATTGCCTAAATACCGAGCATACTATGGAGATGGTCTCGGTAACACTATAACGGGATTATTTTCAAGAATGGCTCCAAACGTAGCGCCGCTAGTAAAACAATTATCGATGAAAGCAATTGATGTTATCAGGGATAAGGGTATTAACGCTGTTGGTGATCTTGCCACGAAGGCGTTTTCAGCAGCGAAGGATAAAATAACAGCGTTAGTTTGACGGGGAAAATCAAAGAAACCATTGCCGTTACCATCTACTGCGGTTATGCCTGCGCGGGTTAGTAAAATAATAAATAACGCAGTAGATGAAAAACTACAGTCGTTAATGACTCCGTCATACACTAACGCCCAGGATAACTTAACAGCAAATATGATAGCGGGAAGTGGCCTTGGAAATTCAAAGAATTTCTACAAACGTCAAGGACAACGACAAAGTCGTCATCGATGAAAATCCAAGCAATTTTCACGCCTCCAATTTAAACCATCGGATATATAATAAAAAATGTTCAAACAAAACCCTGATATTGCATTTGACATGGACGCCCCAGTGCTCAGTGATAATTCTGTACGCGATTATCAATTTTTTGCCTATCACGCAGTACAACCTGATCTTCGGGGGAGAATCGAACTTCAAGTTCATGATACCAGTAAATACTTTTTACCCGCTGAAGCCTTTATTGAAGTCGAAGGTGAACTCGTAACAAATGTCGCAGCTAATACACCATATGCAAATGACCCAACTATCCGAGTTGGTTTTGTTAACAATGGCATCATGGCGTTATTTGAAAGTGCTAGATATCTCATTGATGGAAGAGAAATCGAATCTATTGAACGCGAGGTTGATATTGCTACCGGAATAATCGGGTTAGCGAGATATTCTGATGACTATACTAGATCAGCGGGTCCGTCTATGATGTTCGCGAAGGATATTACTGATAACGCTGATCACATTCAGCATATTAAAATAGGTACTCCAAGAGCTACTGCAGCTGATCCACAACCTGATACCCCTGAACATAGAGATAGACCAGCTGCTGCCTTTGATATTCTCGGAGGTGTTCATAATAATTTCAATTTAGGATTTGCAACACGAGTAGCAACGTTGCAGGGACAACATCGACGGTTTTCATGTGCGATTCCGCTCCATCACATATTTGGATTTTGTAGAAACGTCAGAAAAGTTATCTATGGAGCAAAGCATACTATAGCGCTAGTGAGAAAGGGCACTGATGATAATGCAATCTGGCGCACTGGCGGCGTTGCGGGTAAAGTCGTTTTATCAAAACTATCACTGTGGATGCCAGTGTTGACTCCGTCGTTGTCAACAGAACCGCGGTTACTATCATTTATGGATCAAGGGGGAAAGAGATTATTAAGTTGGTTGACAACGTCCACAGATACCATGGATTCTGATATTGATGGTACACTTACATGGCACTTGGCAGCACGACAGGGTATTTCAGCTCCACGTCACATATTTATTGCGCTACAGAATAGAGCGAGATTAAATAATCAAGAACGTTCCCATATGATATTTGATCAAATTGGGTGTAATGAAGTCTCGCTGAGAATAAACGGACAGCAAGAACCATCAGAGGATATACAACTTGATTATGGAAACAATCATATTGCACGAGTTTATCATAACCTGTTGTCGTATATGGGACGCGATCAAAATGTCGATACTGGTCTACAAATATCACAGTTGGATTTTAAAAGTCTGTATCCGATTTATTACTTTTCGTTGGAACATCTCGACTTGATGAGACAGTCCGTCGTTGATATACATTTCCGAGCTCGTGTAACCCGTCCTGGTGGTATTGTTAATTATAGAGCGGTTGCTGTCATTCTCAGTGATAAATCAATGATACTCGAAGGTGTGGGTGGACGAATGAGACTGGTAGATGCACCAGTGGAAAATCTTTGATTGAAAATTGCTGTGCAATTTTACCATTGAATCGCTTGCGATTTAGAATCAATCTGTTTTGTATAATGTCGTATAGTAATATCAATGTCACGTTGACACCTGGTCAGTTAAAAAAACTACAATCCAAATCAACTAAGCAATGTGGAACCACAAAAACACTGAAACCTAATCAAATGAATGGCGGGGCGAATAAACTATCGCTGACGAAAACTCAGGTTAATCATTTTAATAGCGCGCTTAAGGAAAAAAAAGGAGTTCAGATTACTCTTTCTGTGAGCGCGATTAAAAACATGGAAAAGACTGGTGGTATATTCCCGTTGTTAGGGTTGATTCCAGGGTTGATTGCTGCAGCGGCCCCAGCGGTAGCTAAAGCGGCAGCGTTAGGAGCCGTTGGTACCGCGGCAGGAATGGCACTAAAGAAAGCAACTGGCGGATCCGTCCGCGCTGGTAAAAAAAAAGGAAAGGGTCTAAGATTACCAGGAACCCCGTATTCATGGTACAGCGGAAGCGGCCTGAGACTAGGACCGGTTTACTAACTCAGAAATCTTCGATTTCCAAACCTGTTGTTCCCATGTCCAATTTTGATTTAATTGATGCCGCTAAAAAACTCGCGATTAAAAACTTCAGAGGTGTTTTTATGAAAGATCAGTTACCGGCACAACCAAATGATGTTGAAACCGGTATTATTAATCCAGATAACAGCGATGGACCTGGAACACACTGGGTTGCATACGCGATTGATCCACGTGGGATTATTTATTTTGACTCATATGGACTAGCGCCTCCGAAGGAATTTAACCGCTATGCAAGTAAATTAAAAATACCCCGTTGGTATTCCACGTTACCAACACAAACAATGCTTGACCCACCCATATGTGGCAATGAAGTATTAAACGTACTTGATGCTATTTCATGGGAATGTTTGATGAAACCACCCCATGTAGTAGTAAATAAGTATACTAGCGGTCGTTGGATTGAAAATCTTTGAAAATTCTACGAATTTTTGATTGAAAATCCATCGGATTTTAAACAGAGAAAAGGTTTTTATGATAACAATGATTGATATTTGGGGACGACCTTTATCGCTGAAGAAACCCGGTACTGGTGGAGTTGAAATCCTTGATAAAATCAAGGATGTTAAAAAACTAATCGAAGATGAAATAGCCGAAACATTGAACTTAGCAAGTGTTGATCCTGGTGAAATAGTCGTATTTCAAGATCGTCAGGGTAAATTGAAAACTAGTAATGTCTCCCTCGATGATATTTTAGTTAAACGACGAGACGCAGCAGAGGATGCTATCGCGTTATTTTCCGATCAGGGTAAACTCAAACCAGGTGTACTTGTTTCAACGATCACAGATAAATTAGCAGCATTCGATAACACGGCGAATTCATTGAAATCACTCAATGATAAGTATGACGATCATATAACTAAATTTAACCAGTTTACTGAATTACAAAATTCCCTCGTGGACAACATTGATAAACCCATGTTAAAATTTTTTGGAAATCCACCAGTGACCACACCAAAACTCACCTCGATAAAAGATTCTATGTTGGAACTAGCAACTCTTCAATCCGAATATGAAAAACACGTGAAACAGTTTTCAACGTTTCGTAAAAACATCATTGACAAGTTTATTGGAACCCCATTTGATAAAATTGAAATAACCCTTCCTGATATTAAAAAAGCCATCGATGAACTAAAAACATTCAATGACGCAATGAAGAATGATGCAACGAGGATGATAAGCGTCATTGAAAAAATAAAAATTCCTCATGATAAATCTATCGTCAACAACGTAGTATACACGATTCAACACGGATCATATACGTGGACACCTACAAATAACATATTAAATATCAATGCAACCGTAAAGGGTATTTATCGATTAACAATAGTATCACCGACTCAATTCAATATATCGTCGTCGAGTTCATCTGGAGTCAATAATACGGTATCAACGATCATCGACAAGGATACAACTGAACAATTCACGATAACGACCGCAGATAGAAATCTAGTCAGGGTTTCAGTAACGTGGTACGTAGAATTCGTAGTGGATTTAAGTAAACAATTAAACTGAAAACGCTAGTGTTTTTAAAATAAGATGACGATCCCTTCCGTGTATCAGTATCGCTATGATCAGGTCAGAGAATTTCAAACTAAACTCAGCTCGTACTGTGAGGAGTATCAAATAAAAATCAAAAAATACCAACGAAGAATAACCGCAGTTGATATCACCGTGTATTCGGTGTCGGGTGTAATCACTGCTGCTGGGATAATACTATCTTCAGTTACAATGATTGCTCCGGTCGTAGTTCCAATCGCTATTTCTGCGGTGGCTACAATTGCGGGTATATTAACCGGGATCACAAAAAAACTATCATCGTGTAGCCAGAGTAAACTACACGATTATGTAATTAAATTTCACGTTGCATCTGCCGCATACTCGCAATTATCCTCGTTGATATCATCATCACTTGACGACACAACAATATCAGATAGCGAATTCTCAACGATGGCTCAATTGTATAAAACAACAATGCTGAAATTAGAGCGGGATAATAATAATAACAATGTCGTCGCAAGAACTACTTCAACAAATAGTAATAAATACAACACCGGTGAAAACAAGCATGATATCAGTAACCTCAACGCGTCCTGAATTCAGTGTGAATTTTCCAATTCCCGTTCCCGTGAGCGAGATCGCGCTAGCAAAACTACGAGTGTATCATAGCTGGCCCAATATCAGATCGGTAGCATTTGGTGGTCAACAACCAAATAATTCCTTGGTGTTCGCGTGGAAAAATCGTGAAGATGGAACTCCAGACTGGAACGTTGTCTCGTTGCCAACTGGGTCATATCAAATCGAACAAATTAATAATGAATTACAACGAAGAATTAAATCTATCACTGGAAAAGAATCAAAAATCGCTATAACGGTTCACGAGCCGACGTTATCATCTGCGATCGAGATTAATTCCCCTGGGTATGTTGTAGATATTTAGCAGAGTTCTATAAGATCAGTGTTAGGATGGCCTGAATTACCACCTCGACAGAAAGAAACAGTTGATATACCAGAACCTGTAAAATCTGATTATGTCACAGATAAGATGAAACCTGATAATGATATAAGAAGCTATAAAAACTTACATGAGATGGTGTATTCTGGGGAGATAATATTGGGAAATAGGGTGGGGAATGTCAATGCACCGGTAGAAGTATATGGAGATAATACAAATAATGCAGTTATTAAAAATTTTAAAAATATGAACAACGATCTATCACTGCTATTAATTCCCCTTAAATCCGGTACTCTCACCAGAGATGAATTTATCAGCGTTGTGGAAACGTGTAATAAAATCATTGATGATATGGATATATTTAATTTACAAATAATTCAGGATAAAATACTAGATTCTTACCTTCAAGAAGAAAAAAGTAAATTTGCAACTTTTTTTAATATCCGCGTTGAAGATATTCCCACGTTTAAACTACCCGGATATAACGTACCAGAACTAAAAAAACTTCTCAGTGATGCCATCGATGTTGGTTTTAAGAAAATTCACGATGAATGGAAAAAAACAACATCACCGGAAATAAAAATCCTCAAACATAATAATGATCCAGATGGTGGCGGCAGACATATCGCTCCGTTTAATGTGAATATATCCTCGGTGATTGCATTAAATTTAGTGTGTGATGTCATCGAAGGCAGCTATCAAATAAATCTTGAGCAATCAAATCAAGCTCAGCAGGGGTATATTCTATATTCATTTGCACCAACGGCTCCTCCTGGATTTCTAATTATTCAGTCTCCGTTGAATCCAGTCTATATGCGATGTCATAATAATTCATTAACCAGAATTAATTTCAAACTCACTGACCAGTCCAATAATCTGATTGATCTACAAGGTGAGGTTCTACAAATTAGTCTGTTTGTGAAATCGTGAAAATTCTTTGAATTTCAACAAAGGATTTTCATCGTAAAAAAAATTGCTAGCGCATAGCAGCAGAGAGGGTGAACGCCAACTATATGGCGTCTTTTTTTTTTATTTTTTTTTTACTCTGAAAAATTTAATTAAGTATTTTCAAGGAAGCCTCAGTTTGCTAAATTGACGCTTGTAAAAGTTTGTCTGTTCACCATCTCTGCTAAGTATTTTCAAGGAAGCCTCAGTTTGCTAAATTGACGCTTGTAAAAGTTGGTCTGTTCACCCTCTCTGCTGCTTATTACATTGGAAAATCTCTCTATGTAGTCTTGGGCAGTTTTTATAATCCTGTCGTTAACGTTGTCGTTGACAGAGTCAACGTTGGGGTTTTTGATTCTTTTTTTATCATAATGACGCTTCAACTATCTGTATCGTTTACCACCACAACCGAGACACAACTGTGATATTCTTCTAACCCCTACCCCACAATGGAGGCATGGGAGAGGACCTTTCGAACCGTTTCTCACGCTTTGCATATGATACCCACAGAACTCATTTCTGCATCATTTATTACACGGGGTCGTTGATCCAATCATAAGCCTTGCAATGATTCATTATATAAATATTTTTCTATTTAAATACTTTTTTTAATTATAATATGAAGGAGTTCAAGAGATTATCGAAAATTAAACCTTGGAAAAATGCTAGATTTAGTCTCGATAGAGTCTCTGATACACCAAAATATCTAATCAGTGACCGAATCATGTTGGGTAAAATCAGAGACTGTTTTAATGAATTTTACCGTGATGGGGCAGTACATTGTTGGTCAACCTTTCGCGTTGATGGGGCTGTTGATGCTACCATGAATGATGAAAAAGCCGCCGAGATAATTTCACATCTTGACGGAAAAGGTATTTTTTAGAGTGAAATTCATCATCCGTTCAGACACACGGGATTGGATTATCAGAGATAAATACGACCCAATCTTGAAAGATAATAGAACCGTAGTTGTGAGTCAAGACTCCAACCCGGGAATTCTGGTTGGAATTGACAAGCCATACTACGAGAGATCCTATCCTGTAACAGCAGTTGTTTACGGGATATATCCGTTAAATGATAAACCCGATATTGCAAAACTAGCACCAATGAAATATTCTAGTTCATTGAATTGTGTAGCAGAAAGAATAACAGAACATTTCATGAATTCATCCCGGGGGAATAAATTGACTGATCAGCGACGTAAAAAAATAACACAGTGGGGGTTAACAGTAAAACAGCGTGGGGCAATGATTTCCGATATAGCTAAATTGGAAACATTGTTAAGATTTCCAATATCAGTAGCAACAATAACCGGAGAGGAATTATATACACCGAAATATTAAAAAATGGAGCTCCAATTGAAATTATTGACCATAAAAGACACGCGTGGACAACAGCGGTAACGGTATTTCCACGAGAACGAACCGTAAAATATTTACCCGAGGAAGTAGATTTCGATGAGACGAAATTATTTGATGCTATTCACGCGATAAGTCAAAATGATCCAGTATCAGTGTGGCTACTTCGTAGCGCTGAAGATGACGAGTGTAGATTCGATCAATTTGTAAAACCAAACGGAGAAATATATCGCACAGAATGGTTGCATAACAACATGAAGAAACTAGCTAGTGAATTTTCAATGAAACCCGGAGAGTTTTCTGACAACGAACAACTGCTAACAAACTGTTTTACACTACCATCAGTTGCAGATCACTTCGCTATAACGAAGAATGCATGGAGGCTAACACGAAAATAATTTCTATCAGATGTCAGATTAAGTTGTCTCGAATACGGTCACGGCGGACTATGGAATACAAAATATGATCCTGGAACCACAATTATTTCCGTCGATATAGTTGCGTGTTACCCCGGGAGTTTTCTCGGGTACGGAGAATGCGAGAAATATTTCAAGCGATTTGGGCACCCAACACATGAGATGACTCGTGTTGCACTTAATGGGCCACTGCCTGATTTTGATTTAACTGGATTCGCTCGTGTGGTATCATTTGAATTAGATACAGGACTTCATCCTTGTAGTTATATTTGGATTGGTAGACACATGTCTGAAAAACATTGGATGCCAATAGTGCTATTACGATATATGATTGATTGTGGTATGCTAACGTCGTTGATTGTCAGCGAAGCAATTATATCATATCGCGCGCAGACTGAAGTCTGCTTACCAGAATCTAATTTAGATAGTATAATTAGCGAATACCGAGAACATTTTCCAAATCACAACGATGAAGATATAATGAAATGGTCTAAATAGGTATTTGTGAGTACAAATAGACAAGCAAAAGATCTCGGACGAAGAATAATTGGTAAATTTACACAAGGTGGTAAACACGACAACAGCAGATATTCTTCACGGTTGATTATAGATAGCGCTGAATACGACTTTATAATCGCGGATGTAACGAGTAAATGCGCATATGTAAATCGCAAGGACGCTTTCTTATCCGATGGAACTAAATTAGGTACAATTGTTTCTTTCAACAACGGATACACTCCTCAATATATACATCTGAGGTCCTCTATGCTGGCTTATGCTTCTATTAATTTATTCTCGATGATAAATAGATTTCCTGACACTGCTGTTAGAGTCGCCACTGATTCATTTATATAGACGCGAAATATAGCAGCACAGTGGCTGAATTTGTAAACGCTGACGAGAGTTGGGGGTGTAGGATTATTAAGCGAGAAATGCTGCGTGATTATTCCAAGTCAGCAGACGTTACCATTGAAGACAATTATTTGAAAAATAATAAAATATCAGAGATGTCTAATGCAGTGTCAATATCTGACCCAATAGTTAGATACAAAACAGTTTATTTAAACGGTTGTGGTGGAAGCGGGAAGACAACTCGTGCGATTGAATTATATCGTGGCAGAGATATGATTGTGCTAACACCGACCAACAGATTAACACGAGAGATGATCCAGCGAGGGGTTAGCGCTTGTACATATCACAGTTTCTTTAGATGGAAAGGCGACGAATGGAGCCCTGAACGAATGGGTGAAAAATATATTCCTGGTGTCGTAATCTGGGATGAGGTGTGTACAGTATCGTTAGATGTTTTTCAAAAATTTCTTGAGTGGTTATTACAATCGAATACAAAAGTCATCATGTGCGGCGATCATGGTCAACCACGTCCATTTGTCGGTTTATCTCCACATGATTGGCTAAAGGATTTTGTTGATTATTATGAAGAAATTAACACTGATCATAGAGCGCTTGATGAACAATTACGAGAGTTCAAAGCGCTGATTAGATTACAGCCGGATAGAATCCAATGTGAAATAGCACGTAAAATAATTTCGGAAACTCCATTAGAAGAATTTTGGGAAACATGGAAACCAACCGATTTGATAGTAGCAAGTAGAAAGATAGTCAGAGACAAACTTCAGATGAAGTTATTTGACTTGCATAAAGAAAAATTCCCAACGTTGTTAGTACCGTTATGTTATAGACCAAAATATACAAGGCGACAAAACATTGAAGTTGATATTCCTGGCTTGACAACGAAGCAAATTCTCATGCTAAATGATATTGTGCTGGTTGATATCAACGTCGTCGAAGATGCATTGCGCGCTGATAAATCCCAATGGGTGCTAGGTTATGCAGCGACAATACACTCTTCACAAGGGTTGACAATATCAGATACAATTGTTTGGATTATAGACAATCGCATCGAATGGTCGAATTTAGTCTACCTTGCGGTGTCTAGAGTGCGAAAAATAAATCAACTTCGAAGAGTTGTCCTGACTCATAATGACACTACAATCAGCGCCGATGATATCATCGAGGATATAATCAGATAAAAACTCTCCGGTTATAAACAACAGGATACAAAATAATAACAGAGCATTTAATATTAATGCTGAATTAATTATTACGTTCACTGCGCGAGTTGCAATTGTATAATGCGTTGGAGTTGGTCGAATAAAGATCCTAGACAATTTACCGTAGACAGAAAGAATAACAGCATTGGTCATACCAACGATAACGTGATGCTGACTTGTCTTGAATGCAACATAAGCAGGGGTGCTAGTTAAGACCACGCGGTGGTAATTGAGTATCCTCAGGTATCACTTGCAGCTGCTCACGAGTAAATCCTCGCTGAGGAGCAGTTGAATCCAATCTATAGATTGCTGGTCTACCCGTAGATCGTGTTAAGTTAGATATTTTATGTACAGTAACACTCCAAATAGGATCAGTAGCTCTTTTTTACCACCTTCGAGTTCTCCTGGTTCATATAAATGCCTAACAGTGACATTACCAAGAATTTGTTCTTTTGAAAAATCTTTTTGTGAAATTTGAAGAATTTCCATCTTTGGTATATACTTCTATTTAATTGCATTGTTAGGTTTCATGTTGATTGTTCTAGTAATCTCATTATTGAGAGAATAATAAATAGATTCCATGTTGTTATTAATTACCAGCACCTAACATCAATTTACCTTTCATCGCCAATTTTATTAACCATGAAGCCAATTTTTCTTTGAATGAAACACTAGTGTTTGAAATACCAGTATTTCCCGTGATAGAATTCAACGCATGAATCAATTTCACATCTGCGAGATGACGTTGTTGTAAATCACCACTCCGGTAAGCTATATCATGTGTCCGACATGCTTCATCGATAGCATTTATCGGATTTTCTCCCGGGTGAGGATTATCATGACTATCAAGTCTGATATCTAATCGTGTTCCTGGTCCACAATAACTATATCCTGGAAGGTGCTTTTCACCTTGATACTTCCTCAATGGCAACCCTGGGAGTTTAGCTAACTTGGCGGCGATATCACCTCCGCTTTTTTTTACAAATCGATATTTTTTTATACCGCATATTTCACACTTGCCGGCGACCTCTTCTCTGTTATTTTTTGTGGTAACAGTCGTTGGGTCAATAGTTGGTGTAAGCTTCTTACATTTCACACAATATAGATCCATAATATATTTATGTTATATGAACAAATGGAAGTGATCGATTTCTCGGCGTTAAAGAAAAAACAACAAGTAAAACATCACGCGTTGTTACCAAACTCTATCAGGATGATTATCATCGGACCGTCAGGGAGTGGTAAAACTCAATTGTTGCTCACAATAATAATGAAATATATGACATAGGACAAATTGTATTTAGTTGCCCCGAGCGTAGATGATCAGCACTGTTATCAAGTGTTAAAAAATTACAAATAAACCATTTCAGAAGCTACCGGAGAGAATGTGATTGAGTTTATCACTGATATCGACGAAGCGCCATCCGTGGAAGACTTGGATGTATGTATTAACAATCTCGTTGTGTACGATGATGTAATGTTGGACCAACAAAAAAATCCAGCTAGAATATTTTCCCGATGTAGACATAAAAACTCCGACGTGATATATGTCACTCAACGTTACACACAAATCCCGAAGGTGATCAGAGATAATTGTAATTTGTTATGCATGTTTAACGGAGTTGATACTCATACGTTACGAAATATTTGGCAGACTTGGTGCGCCGATATGGATTATAATCGATTTCAAAATTTCTTTAGTGGTGCTCGAGCTATCCCACATGGATTTGTAACGATAAGTATACACGATCCTCAAACACGATATCGCGTCGGATTAGATCGTATCTATGGCTAATTCGTTAACTCAGAACTGAAGTTATACCCTCCAGACTTTATATCGCCAGAATATCAGTACACCACAATGACGACCGATGTCAGAATTGGCTGTGCGATCGACTATATAAGTTTTGTGGCCGCAAAGACCTTTAAATCCCTAGTATACCGTTATGTGATCACAGGATGGCCGTCAAAGCCAATGAAAGTACCATTTCAAGAGTATGCCTCTCACTATTCCATGCACGTGATAGAAATGTTTGGATTTTTCGGAAGCTTTGATCAAATAATAAAGGATCTTTCTCTGTCAGACATCGAGTTTCAAAACAATATTCGATCAGAGGTGATGTCGTTTGTTATTGATGGCCACCCATTTACTTCCAACTGGTTACCTTATCCATCAAGTGTGGCAGAAATTTCACAATCAACTAAGGTAGTTACATCATACCACCCTGCCGAATGTATCTTCTGGTTAATGAACGGATTCTTTTCCTATGCATGGATCAACTAAAATGCATTTGTGGATGGCAATATATAGACATTAACTTAAATCGCATATTCCTCTTGTAAGAATTCGTTTTTTTTGTCCTGTACATTAATGCTTGATCACACATTACTTTTAAGACGCAACACTATCAAAAACACTAGGAAAGATCTTGGTAGGGTGATATACGCTAGGCAACTGATGGAAACAAATGAAAAAATAATATATACCAGCTTTTGTGACATACAGTCTAGCTTGCAACATTTATGGCTTACCGTTCTGAATATTATACAGATACAAAAGTTTAAAATCGTAAATATGTTTGAAATTTCCAAGACACTAACATAACTTTTAAACACGAGCAACCGCTGATTCATCATCTATCGACTTTTTTGTATGATAGCTGTATCAGTTTGCCTGCATTGGTTTAACATAATTAATTATTTACTTGGACAGGGAAACAATGTCTCTTTTAGCGTGGTTTGGGAAGTGAAAGAGGTAGATATTAATCAAATTGTCTTTAGTGATTGGATACAAATGCGACGATGCCTTTATCTCCTTCACATGGTGTAAGCAAATTGTATATTCATCGACACAATGAAAATGACACACATGGGCATAAAGGACGACGCAAGTAAAGAAAAATGCAGATATAGGGTGCAACAAAATACACATGGGTAGTGCAATTTAACACATACAGGCTGGCGATTCAACATACATGTGTGACAAGACACGGCAAAAAGACACAAAGACATGGTAAACGATACGTAGGCAAGATACATGACACATACAAGCAAACCAAAAATGCACACAGAAGCCAGGTAAAAAAAAAACAAACAAACAACGAAA
The DNA here is from genome assembly GCA_030141615.1 of Unio pictorum. Lineage (NCBI taxonomy): Eukaryota > Metazoa > Mollusca > Bivalvia > Unionida > Unionidae > Unio > Unio pictorum. The sequence goes on from JARLTB010000068.1 coordinate 1,062,163, forward strand.
CGCATACAAGACAAAAAGACACAGAGGCAAAACAATAATAAATACAAAAACACCATCAACGGACAATTACCCAGGAAGACAAAATGACGTACACAATCAAGTCAAAAAGGATGAAATACTAAATACATTGACGACATACATACATATATATTCCGGCAAGACAAAATTTAACAGTATGAACATATTCTTTGGTCTGAAATATTTTCTCAAGACAATGTTTTAAGCTCATACAGATTTGTGGGAAGACAGATCGGAATGCAATAGTTCATCTTGATGTTGGATGAAGGGTGTCTTGTTCTAAGTTCAAGGAACTGAAGAAGCAAACCAAACGGCTAAAACATATAGCATGGTCCATTAAGTAAGGTTAACAATTTCTTTGCACGCAAAATTAATATTAGTGGATATATTTGCGTGCACAAATAAGATCGCTAGTGTGCATTTTTGAACGATTTTCCCATGGGAACGTACAAAGCATTCTAAAGACCAATATTGTTAATTTGAAGGTTGTTCATCCAATATTTACTACTGTATCCATTGCCAGTCTAACACAAATGTTCATAAGTTCACATCCAACCAGACTAAGATACATGAAAGACCTATGCATTCCTCTTCGTATCCAAGTTCAACCATTTCGTCCTTACTCATCTGTTACTGGTTTGTCGTTTTCATTAACGAATTTTCAAAGTAAAGTCGATTATCAACAAATCATAGCTGCCATATTTTGACAGTATTGTACACGATTATCACCGATTGCAAATAGGGTCATACTAACAGTCAGGATCAAATTGAACTTTTATTCGGTCGCTTTGACTGGCAAAATACCATACAGGAAAAGAGGACGAAAGCTACGTCGATAAATGTTATATATCCGGCATCAGTCAATTAGCTATCTAGATACTTATAAACGTGTTCATGACATCATCAAGTATAAGTAACAATCAATATTTCAAGTGGTTCTTTCTGGTTAGCAGAATTTTGTTTGGTTAGCTATCTAGCAATACATTCGAGATTTATAATATGAATATCAGTGATGACTTTGTAGAGAGAGGGCTTGTTTTGCATGTCATATTACTATTTTGACTGTTCCACTTTTTTGACCTAGCAGTACTATATACTCTAGGACAAGAATTAGTATGGAACATGATTAAATCATACAAATTGAAGCACCTATTTTTATACGAACCCAAACCTTTTAAAACATTATCAGCAAAATTGAACATTGAATTTCCTGTCACTTACTGAGTTCTAGCTTGTCGTTATTGTCCACTACGTTGTGGATGCGATCCACTGAAATGTTTGAGCGATACATATTGTCTTCTTTAGAACAAAAATCATATAAATGAGCATTTTAAGTTTCAGCTTCCATCTTACAAACTAAAATTGCTCAGAGTTTTAAGAACATCACGACCAGGTTTCTCTTCACAGCGTCGCTTTACAGCTCCAAATAACTGTGCTCTATTATTCATTTAAACTGATAATGGAGTACATGCTTACATGTTTTGGACTGGGTTTATATTCCTCAAAATATTAGTCGTTTAATTTTTGCGACTTTATATGTATGTATGTATATATGCATGCATGCATGCATGCATGTATGCATGTATGTATATATGTATGTATGTATGTATGTATGTATGTATGTATGTATGTATGTATGTATGTATGTATGTATGTATGTATGTATGTATGTATGTATGTATGTATGTATGTATGTATGTATGTATGTATGTATGTATGTATGTATGTATGTATGTATGTATGTATGTATGTATGTATGTATGTATGTATGTATGTATGTATGTATGCGTGGCGTTTTGCCCGACCCAAATTAAAATAGAAACATGTATAATCAAAGTAGTTCGGACAAACCACTGTTTAGTGTTAAACCTGACCGCAGACTAACACTATCTCTTACGTAAGTTTGCTGTTGTTAGGATGGAAAGCCCGACCAAGGCCGTCAGAAGTGCAAATATCACCTTGGTGTGGAAGCGCTTGTGCAGATCAAAGAAGTTGCCCGAATTATTGGACGTGCCTTATCTTCTTCTTCGCAGACTGACAGCCAGGTTGAATTGGTCGCTTAGTGGATTGGACAGGGCCACAATCAGAATCGAGATAGGGACGGAACCCTAATTTGGCTAAGTATGATATCCTTAGACCTGCCAGCAAGATTTAGTTCGCTAGAATTATTGTCAGAAGATAGCAACTCCAATCAGCCATGCGTTATTGGCGGGGAAAAATCCTTAGGAGAGGATTCTAAGTGTAGCTTCTAAAGGTCAGTGAGCTATTTGTTCGATCTTTGCTGAATGCGACTGCATTTAATTATAGATCGTAGATATACGTATTATTATTACTAGAATCGTAGTTGGAAGAATTATTTTGTGATGTTAATATGCTTGCATATTTTCAAGAATGAATTGATATTTGTAATGAATCATATCATATTGCTAGCTATCCGTCGTAAGAGTTAATATTATTATAATTTGCTATGTGGTTATTTTATAGTAGACTAGCACATTTGTCCATGAAATTGTAGATTTTACCATTGCTGGTAAATTGAATGGTATCTTTGAAATGGTTGCACTGTGAAAAATTAGTAATATCAATATTTGTGTACGTTTGTGGGAGTGTAATGTACAGACATGCGTCTGGTTGTTGTAATATTGTAAGCACAATGAGATTAAATATATATTTGGATATACTGATGTGATACAGTGTATTGATGTATGCATGATACTGTGTTATTACACCATTGTTTACCCTGTAAAAAGTGTGTTTGAATTTCGATGTGTATATATGCGTGACCTTAAAAGTAATAGTCTTATCTGATGATTAATTGGTGATTAGTGTAATGTGAGATTCGATAAACCATATGTTTACGCCATGTGGTTTTCACAGGAAGTTTCGAGGGACAGACCAGTGATAGTGGTCCTGTGTCTCCGATAGAGAGACGGAAGAAAAGAGAATGAAGGAGTGAAGTCAGGAGAATTGAAGTCCATGAGGAGTGGGAGGAACGAATAAAGAGATGAGTAGAACCAAAGGCCAGGGGAAAATCTAACTCACACTGAAAATAACGAGATGAATTAGGCTGTCACTTGGAGGACGAGTGATTGAGTTTATCATTTAAAATTATCGACTTTATTAAATTGTTATTATTTTGAATGTCATCTTCGTGTTCTATATAATTTAACCGTCGGCAGTGCTGACTGGGGGCTCAAAGCTGTACATCTATTTCGTCATTAATTTAACTTTATAACTTCACGAGCCAAGGTGGAACTTCCGTAATATTTTAATTAATATATTGGAAGTACCCAACCTCAACCTTTGAAAACGCTACAGTATGTATGTATGTATGTATGTATGTATGTATGTATGTATGTATGTATGTATGTATGTATGTATGTATGTATGTATGTATGTATGTATGTATGTATGTATGTATGTATGTATGTATGTATGTATGTATGCATGCATGTATGTATGTATGTATGCATGTATGCATGTATGTAAGCATGTCCGACTAGTCTTATCAGTTGGGTTACGCATCCGCGGTGGGAATGGTATTTCCCGTTTAACTATTTTCCAATGCAATAATATATATATATATATATATATATATATATATATATATATATATATATATATATATATATATATATATATATATATATATATATATATATTAGACTCAGACTAGATGTGCGTCTTCTTGCGCATTTAATTCTCTTTCTTACATAACAATTATTTTTTCTTTTTTAAAATGTCAGCTCTGGGGATGTGCAACTACTAACAGCTTCCGATTTCACTTGAGCTTTTCCATTTACTCAAATCAGTCCTCTGCTATGGGCTAAAATCTCTTAACCCAAAGTAGAAAAGGCACATAATGCGAATCTTTGAAGAGCTTTTGATCAATATATAGTATATAACTATTCAATGGCTTTACTGTCTGTGAAAGGAGCTAGGCAGATTTTAAATTAGCCAAAATTTGGCTAAGGATTCCTGTTACCATACTCAGTGAGACTGGTACACAACTAATGTCCTTTTAGCCCAATTTGGCTAATTCCTACAAAGCTGTTCTTCACTCTTAGGTTGAAACCAAATCTTGGCTAAATGAATGCTTAGCCAAAATTTGGCTAAGGATCCCTGTTGCCATACTCAATGAGGCTGGTACACAACTAAAGTCCTTTTAGCCCAATTTGGCTAATTCCTACCAAACTGTTGTTCACACTTTTAGGTTGAAACCAAATCTTGGCTAAAAGAATTCTTAGCCAAAATTTGGCTAGTGTCTTTTAGTATAATCCCCATGTATGGTTGCAGAATCTAGGAAACTGATTAGCCAAAATTTGGCTAACTGCAATATTGTCTGTTTCCATAATGTACTGTATGACTTTTAGGCAAAGACCAAATTTTGAATAAATGTATCCTTAGCCAAAATTTGGCTAGTGTGAACAACAGCATTTAGTACAAGCTGCATGTATGGCTGTTAGAATCAAAAAGCGTAAAAGCAATTAATTAGCAACATTTGGCTAATCACCTCAATGTCTCATACCATAATGTACCAAACCATCCCAGTGATTCTTATAAGGTTAGTATTTTTATATAAATTCATGAGGTAAATTATCTATTTTACCTCCATCCACCACCATTCCATTCTAATGTGTGCCAACCCTACTGTTGATAAATGTGTAATAAAAATAGTCTAGTAAATACACCTTTACTGAGCTGTAATCCCGAGGAAATGAATAGAGAATCAAAATAATAATATATGTACAGTAAAACCTGTCTTGATACCACTGTTATGAGAGACCATAATTTCCATACACAGACTTATTGATTATGTAGGATTATGACCTGTTTTGAGAGACCATTTCTTTTGGCAGAAGGGGTGGTCTTTGAAAACATGTTTTACGGTACCACAATGCTTTTAAATACCCAAATTTGTAATGATAATATCACATGGCATTTAGAAATTCTTAATATAAATGTAAATTTAGAACTTTCTGAAATGTATTATATCAATCTGTGCTTGGTCAAGTTTTGCCATAAAATGATGTCATGACATTACTTGTGGAACTTTAAAATTCAGTACGCTTTGGCCAATGTGTTTCCTGTATATATAAATCTTTGTAAGGAATAACTTAATTGGCTTTGACATTCAGTGAACCATAAACATTTTCAGCACAAAAATAAAGTTCTGCTAAAATATATAATCTCTTCAACCATCAAATTGTCTATGCAATAAGAATGTAAATGAATAAATGAAATGCTTGTAATTGGTACTATGTCTTTATTTGAATATTTCATAAAAAGGGATAGGAAGCACATATTGGATTATGTTAATTAGGTCAGATAGAGTAATAAAAAGCATATTATCAAGTATATATCATGGTAACCCATTTATTTTTAAATCTGACATCATATAAGACAAGTGACTGAAGCTTTAAATATAACAGTAAACACAGACATAAGGTTTTTTTGTTTCAAGTTCAAATGCACATATTAATAATTGTGTAAAACTTTGCTCAGGCTCTGTATGTCTTTGAACTCTTCGCAGAGTCTTTTTTGAGTAACTAAGGTATGGTTGCCATCAACAATATCAACGATACCTTCAGACTTGAAATTCAATTCTAATGAGTCATCACCAACATCTACAGTTCCAATTGCAGGAGGAAATTCCTTGAAGTTTCCATGTTGTACCATAACTTTTGCATTGATATACAACCTGCAGACATAATTATGATCAATGCTTCTGACAGCAGTTTTGCTTGATGAACAATGCAGGGTCTGTATATCAACCTCAAATGTTCCAAGAAACTTTGACTGAGCCGCATGCATGAAAACATTCTGCTCATTCTGAAAAACATAATCACATTGGAGATAATAAAAAAACATGCTAAGCACAAACATCACACAGAGCTGAATTTCCTTTTTTAAAATGTTAAGTTACTTACAAAAGTACAGTGCACTCATTAAATATGGATAATCTTAGTCAAAACTTAATATATGTTAGGGACAAACCAGTTAATCTTCAGGGATGGTTGTTGGAGGGGTGGGTGGGAACTAAAAAAAATAAATGAATAGGAATTCCAAAGAATGTTTGCGTGATTTTAATCCTTTACATATCTTTAATAATTGTTCAGTCATATCATTACGATGTCTGGTGTGTGACAGTTTATAGTGATTTCTATTATTGGGCCATCATACAAAAGACATGTGGCATGCTGTCCCACCCATTTACATTATCCTGACACCAGGCCAAAGAATTCTAACGCTAATGTCTTAATGCTGGGCAATAGCAATGCAGCTGTTAGTATCATTGTTACAAGTCTTTGGTATAACTCAGCCAGGGTTCAAAACCGCAACCTCCCACATACAAGGCAGATGCTCTAACCACAAGGCCACTGGTTCATTGGAACTCCAATGCTAATAAGAATGTTAGCTTGTAACAAAGCATGTCAGATAAATGTGTTGAAAGTTTCATCGTGATTTTGTCACACAGGGGTCATCTCTGTACTAGAACTTTAATACTATTTTAATGCATGTGTGTGTGTGTGACAAACCGCATAAAAACTTTAATAAGTTGACAAGATCAGACTGAAATAAAAGCCACAAATTGATTTTGAAAAATTTGGAACTTGTTTTCATGGAACCTCAAAAATATTTATCAATGTTTATAAAGTTAAAAATATTAACAAAATATGGTACTCTTATTGGTGTACAGATGAGTTAAGCTATTGGTGGATGGAACCCATTTTATATTCCAGACTTTTCACTGGGTGTGATACTTATAGAGATCAGGTTTGGGAGACTCTAGACTTCATTGTGACTACTTTCCTTTATAATTACAGAAATCAAATGTAAAGACACTGTATTTGCTGATGAAAAAGCATATTACCTTCAAAAATGTGCTTAGACTTTCACAGAAATATGTGACACTGTTGCAGTCCAACTGTTTGTAAAACAGCATAGTACTCATGACATGATCTGTCCAAAGCAATTCCACTGTAAATCCAGCACCCCAAATACACTATAAAAAGATAAAGGCACATAGTAGCCAATTTATAATTTTTTTGCTTGTTTGCATACTGACAATGAAATCCACAAAAAGCATATACACAAAGTATTCCATATTAACAATCCTTTATTATCCACTGAATTAGAAAAATAAACATAACACGGGTATTATAAATGCTGCACAAGATCAAATTATGGCAACATGGAAAATGCATGTTAGTACTGGTTTTCAATACAATTTTGACTAAGTCATATTTTTCTGCACATGTTCTCTATATATTCTCAGGAATCAATGACCTACTGATAATCACACACTAAGTAGTTATTGAATTAACTACTTGCAGATTGCATTAATTACAGTTCAGTTTTTCTTGCCACACATTTTAGTTTCCAAAAATGCACACCTTGAAAACTGTTATTACAGATCTTAATTGTATAAACTTTATGAATAAACTGATGTAAAATGGTCAGTTTGTGTCCATATACATTTGTGACAAAGCTTTCCCAGATTATAAATGTATCCACCAGCAAGTCCACCATTAACTCTTATTCATTATTCTGTTTCCAACTAATACATCAATATAAAGGAAAACATTTAAAAAAAAATATAAAAATTTGATCTATATTTTTATTACTTAAATTTCATTATCTGTTATAAATAATCATTCTTCATTACTGGCATTTTTGCTGTCAGGTTACAAATAAAAATTATATCATTGATGAAATGTAAAAATGTATAATTCAATGGAATTTGGAGACATGCTAATGGCTCAACCCATGAAAAGAGGTGTACAGCTTGTTCACATCAAGTATACAATATAATATACATGTACTGATCATGAATTGTCTAGTTCAAACTGTTTTAATGTATGGATCATTTTAAACAAGAGAGTTTGCAATGTATATGAGTAAAAGAGAATTTAAAATGCTTTTGTTAATTACCTTTATACATGTTTCATCACTACTAAGTCCACATTCTTCAACTGTTCCAAACTTATAATTTATATCTGGATCTGTAAGAAAAGATTTAATAGCATCTTCAATTCTAAACTTATACATACACTATCTGATACCAACTTCTCTTAAATCACCCTCTCTTAATTTCTTTTCATGCATATATTTCATGTGATAAATCTGGGGATTGACTGTTAAAACTAGAATATTGACAATTCTGCAAAGTCCAACTAAAATGAACATGATTTATTTTAAGTCAAATTTAAAACCAAAGACTTCTTTAACCTGACATGCATAACTTTTATATTTTTATGATTGTCAAAATGTTCCTTGCACAGATCTGAATTCATAATTAATTGTGTTGTATGGTCACATTTGAGATGAGAAATTTGAATACACTATATTGGATTGATGTGAATGACAGATCAAGTTTTTGACAAACACATAATGTTGGCAACTGATAATCAATTATAGGATTTTTAAATCTTCTAATACTAGTATTAAATTAGTTTTGATTAGTGTTTCTATTTTTGTACATGTGTATAAAAATTAATTATGTTAACAATGAAAACTTCAAAGGTGATCATGTTCACATAATATTTGGAGGGTGTGTGTGACCTGACTCTTTGGAAACTGTACCTAGTCACAGTCAGCAAGTGAACAGCAGCTTAATCCTCTAGTTAACAGTGGTGTAATTAATTTCAGAGATTGGATTCTCCGTCACTACTCAGCAATGAATGAATTTGAATTCTGATTTTTTCTGGCTCACAAAATTGCATATTGGTGTAAAACTATATGATACAACTATATATATGAGATTTGGTCAAAAACTTAATAATATGGTTTGAAAAGTATTCAGCAGAGATTAGAACTGCTGCATACAACCCGTCAATAAATAATAACATAATATAATTCTGTCATTATTGCATGTCTGGATAGACATTTTGAATATTTTCTGTCATGGTAAAAATTAATCCCATTTCCAGTTAATCTGCAGTTTTAACAGCAATACATATCCATAGAAAAACTTTGTTTGGTCCACAAAATTCAATAACGTTACACAATATTTTTCTATCTCCCTTTCTAGAATCTGGAGAAGAAAAAAAACATTTAGGTAATATTGTCTGGTAAAATATAGAAATATACTTACATTTCACTTTTACATAAGTACCAATATCTGTGTCATTAAGATTTATGCAAATCTTTCCTTGTCTGCTGAGAGTCAAAGACCATGTGCTGAAGGAGAGCAGATCCTTATTGTAGATATAACAGCTATCAGACCCTACAAAAAATGAGATATTTCATGTGTCAATTAATAACAGCATTAGGAATGTTCCTTTCTCTTTACAGTACAATTATCATTATTATTATTATTATTTTTATTATTATTATTATTATTATTATTATTATTATTATTATTATTATTATAAGAAGAAGAAGAAGAACAAATGAATAAAAACATACTTAATATATAACCTTGTCAGTTTCTTGGAAAAAAACCTGAACATTTTACTAACATATTGTGGATTTTAAATCAATTAGCAATGTATTTAAGAAGCTGAAACAGCTTATTACATTGCAAAAAAATGCAGGCTGGTTGTTTGATTGTTGCATTGTTTCATTGTGTATCTATCCTGAACTAATTATTATTTACTGAAAATTAAAAGTTTCACTGAAATTTCAAAATGAAAGATCATGCTTTCTTTAATGTGCTTGTTTATATGACACAGTATACAGAAACAAATCTTTATTTTAAAATTGTTTCAGGTAGAAATATAGTTCAGTAATTTCTATTTTCTGTGTAAAGGTTTTTAATCATGAAGTGTCTCAATTGATATATTTTAAGAAATTATGTTGTATATAGCGTTCATTAAAAACAATATTAACTGTACTTACTCTCTCCTGTCACACCAGCTTCTACTGTTTCATGCCCCTTCTCTGTTTAATCTTCTTCATGAAAATCATAAACTGATGACATTCTTAAACTGTGTTACTTCCTGGCTCATAGTGTGCTACTACTGGCATTTCTAGGTGGGCATACAATATTTAACCTCTCAAAGACATGCCTTAGTCCAATGTCTGTATAGAACTTCTGACTTTTGATCTTGGAGTTGGATCACATGGCTTATTAGTCTGGTCTTTGATATTAATGGTCATGAACTGGAGCTGTTGATGCTATGCTGATTGGATTATCAGTGATGATTTGTTGGATGATGTCTTGCTTTGTGCAAGATAAACAAATTATATAATACTGAAATGCCCATAGTCAAAGAGCTGATCTCACAATTTGCACAAATTATAACCATGTACAAATCATTTTCTTTAAAATCCTTTAATTATAATGCACCATCAATCTAAAAAATTGTATAGCTTATTCCACTTTCCTTTTCTTAACCAGCAATTTTTATAGACAGTGTAACATCAAGATCTTCCACCCCAACCCCCTAATTATTTATTTCCACCTCCCTTACAACTCATTAGTTTCCCCCTCTAGTTCTAACTTCTACTCCCTTGCCTAAAATAATTAATTTCTTGTCAATATGGACACTTGGTAATAAGCTGAATGCAACATGTATATATGTAATGAGTCTGCTAGCAATTGGAAATGGGGTAGATTCAGCTATCACATTCTTTTCCCCATTCAACAAATTAATTTATTTTTATTAATGCGCCCTTTGGTAATACACTTAAGGCATACAAGTGAGATACCACAACATAATGGATCCTTTAACAAATGGGGGGGGGGCAGATCTATCTAGCTGATTTTCCCCCCACTATTATGAATTAGTTCCGTATACATAATCTATTTAGTATTAAACATATGGAAATACCATGCATGTAACATTCCATACAATATATTGTGCATGGGGGTACATGATCAATTAGCTGATTATTTCTCCTAACTGCAATTAGTTTCTCCTTTCCTTTTCTACATTTGATATATAATGCAGGTATATGTTTACTTTACAAAATCTCACATACCGGTATGGATGATTTCAAATGAACCTTTACAGTTAAAAGACGTTACAATTTCGGACTAATAGATTTTTAAGTCACTTGCATAGTATAAGACATAACTGTTAAAGAATCTTCCTGGTTCTTCTTAGCAAACTTACCATGCATTGAAATGGGGACCTGGTCCCCAGAATGATTCTGATGACCTAAGTGGTTAGAGCATCCACTTGAGATGTGGGAGGTTGTGGGTCAAACCCCAGCTAAGTTATATCAAAGATTTATACAAATGGTGCTAGCATCTGCATCACTTGGTGCTCATCATTAAGAGGTTAGTTCTGAGAATGGTTGGCCTGGTGCCAGAATAATGTGACTGGGTGGGACATGATGTTACATGTCTGCAGGGCTATGCATGAGTGGTGTACATCACTTTAAACTAAATATAAAAATCCAAAATACACACACACACACATACACACACACACACACACACACACGGTCATTTACAAGGTTTTGAAGGGAAAAAAATCTAGAGTGAGTGAAAGTGTCCAAGGTAAAAAATGATGGGTACCTCAACAAATAATACTGTGTAACTCCTTTGGAATTGGATCAACAGATACTATACACATAAATGTCAGTAGAGATCAATGATGTTGCACTTATAATCTTGGCATCTTCTTCCCACACATTATTTGTTTCCTTATTCCTGTCCTGTAAATATTTATTTACATTGCTTTTGTGGTAATTTGTAAGTGATTTAGTAATCATTGTGGAGCACATGTCTGACAATACTATTTCAGGAAATTTTGAAGCGGTTTTCGCTTGTAGCATAAAACATACAATTGAGAAGAGAGAAAGATTAAGCAATAGAGAAAGACTGATATAGGAAGAAGAGTGTAAGACAGATGAGAGCCATAAAAACAGACTGGAAGTGAGAGGAAGACAGAAAAGAAAAAGAGGAAGACAAAAAAGAAACAAAGACAAAGATGAGAGAGAGAGAGGAAGAAAGATACAAGAAGATAAAGAGAGAGATAAGAAAAAAGGCAGTTTTATGAAGGGAAGAGAGGCGTAGAGAGAGAGAGAGAGAGAGAGAGTGTGTCAGGGCTGATTATTTTCCTATAGGAAGAAAATCACCTGGGTAAATTGTTACCTAGGAAATTTTTAGGAGGGGAGGGGGATTTGGTCTTTATGACACAGGCAAGACTTATGCATAATGAACACCAGCTTGTCATCCAACATATATAAAATCATGGATATTTTTGAGACCTTTTTCAATAAAACCATAATGTTAAGGTGCCTAAACTGTCAAATCAAATATGGTTATCCTATTTTTAAAGCACCATTAGTGTCCCATTTTTATAGCATATTAGTACTATTTTTTTTTAATTCTAAAATGTTGGGTGCAGTCAAATTTGGAGGCATGTCTTATAGTGTTACTTAACCATGGGATATTATGTGACACTGATTAAGTCTCCTCTGTGCAGTACTACATGATATCAAAAATCATTTCTGCTTCCACACATAAACTGTGCAATATGTTACCAATTAGAAAAATGAGTAACCCATCCAAGAATTGGGAAAAACATAATATTCCTTTAAATAATTATGTTGATGATTGGGTTAACAAATCTTATCATAAGCAACTGAAAACAAATTGCAGATGATTAAAAAAAAATTAAATGTGTTTAATGTTTCTAAAAATAGAAAATATAAAAGCTGAAATAATGTTCGAATATGAAAAATCTACAACTTTAAGACATATTGTTCTCTTTAGATTACTGTCTTTAAGATATTATTATCTCTCTGTCCTATGGGCTTTGATGTAATTAATATAAAGATATTTATGGCAGTGCATAAACTTATCAATGTTTTATTAATTAATACACAATCAAAACCATGCCTATGTATGCCATCTTTTATTGTGCTATTTTATTATCAATGAAATAATTATATGTACTAGAATTTATCATGTATATATATATATATATATATATATATATATGACTTGTCTACTTTTATTCAGTAGACATTGTTTTTTTGTTTTTGTACTATTTTCCATGCAACGCCAGCAGTTGGTCGGATCCAACCCATGACTTCTTCACAGTTAATTATAAATGTTCATAACTTTACAGAGAATAGTGTTAACATTAGTACATAGTATTATATTCTAATTCTAAACTCATTACAGAATATAAGCTATGAGAAAGAGAGAGAGCCGAAGAAAAGTAAATTTATTGTAAGAATTTCACTTATATACATATATGTACCAATACATATATGCACATTAAGCATTCACTCATTACAAGTTTTATAAAGTGACTATGGTTGTTACTCGTTTCAAAGCAATTCAGTTCTGCTATTATTTTAAATACATATTTTCCCTTAATAGCAATCTTTGAAAATTAAACAATTACCATTGTAATAAGAGTTTCTGACACTAGGAAGAAATCTAACCTTGCCCGCTTGATAGGTTTATTCTTTCTCCAAGTGGATCTTTTTGAATCTATATTATTTTCTCATCAGAAATAAAGTTGAATACATTCATCATAAACATCAGTTAGAACAATTAATGTTCATAAGTTTAAATGTGTAATTTTGAACTGAAGTATCTAAAACTATATTGTTGCTGTTTGCATCTACTTTGCGTCTGTGTATAGGCAACTCAAAGTTATTGCTCAATACAATAGCGTCTCCCCTTGAATCTGAATGCAAAAGAAATGATATATTGGTAACCCCAAGATGATCTAATATGTCTCCTGTCATTTAGTAAAATGTGTATCTTGCAATAGATATACTGAGTATTCCTCATTTTCTTCAGGTAATTCATTACAGCTCCAACCCATAGCAATATGACAGGATAGATTTTTCACAAGGCAGTTCTTTTATATAAATGTCTACATGGAACTGCACTCGAATATCTTCAGGACTTATTCAGGCCTTTTTCAAAAAAATACCAGTTGGGATCAATATCACATGGAAAACTTCTAGTACCAGAACCAAGAACAGAACAATTCAAAAAGAGTTTTCAATATTCTGGTACAGTTGTATGGAATAAGCTTCCACTACATGTAAAATCGGCTGAAAAAATTAGAGTACTTAAAAAGTGATATCATGAGCATGCATGTGTTTATTATAGATGATGATCATACCTATATTTATAGGTATTTCCTTAATGACAGCTTCTGTGTAGACTGTGACACTAATTATTGTATGTTTTGTATGGTTTAACGCCATTTTTAAGAACAATATAGGCTATACATGGCGGCCAGTATTAATGGTGGAGGAAGAACCCGGAAACCCCCCGGAAAGAACCACCGACCCACGAGAAGCTACTGGCAAGCTTACTCATATAACTACATTAGCCGAATCTTAGACTTGAACACACATAGACAGAGGTGAGATGGTAGTGATCTGTAATGGACAGTGCTTTAGACCACTCGGCCACTCGGGGCCCCTCACTAATTATTGCTATCTACATATAATGTGCATTTTCATACTCTCCTTAAGAGGGCCTCAAGGGAGAATAGTCCTTTACTAACGAGTCACCCTCTATAAATAAAGAATTATTATTATTATTATTATTATTATATTATTATTATTATTATTATTATTATTCATAGAGGCAATTCTCAATGAGTCATCCGCTGCCTTTATTATAAAATTCTTATATCTGATATTGATCATTACATTACTTCTAGGATTTGCTGAGATATTCTATTTGATAGTGAACATTTTATTTTTAAGGCTTATGATATATATAAAAAAGAAAGTTCATATATTGTCGTTAAGAGAGAGAAAAAAAAACAGAAAGAGCGAAGGTAATTTCTGAAATAAAAAATAACACAAACAATCAAAGGTCATTCAATAAAGTTGATTGAAATAGAAATGCAAAAATGATTAAAGAAATAGTAAACCAAATATCCAGTCATTAAATAAGAGTATTTTGCAACTGTCATCCTTGTTATTTTTACACAAAATTGGGTAACTTATCCTTTTCAAATTTAAGAACTTTGTTCTGTAGAATTTATTTTTAGTTAAAATATCTTATGTACTTAACATGATCTGGCCTGTTAGTATACTTAATGTTGTTTACTTGATATTAGAGAAAAGTATGTTGCTTTTGGCTTACCAATAGATATTCTTTTCAATGAAATGTCAGCCACATTACAGCAAAGTAGCTTCTATGCAAACAACTTCACCTAATATACATTACTCTCTCAATGTTGTTGCATCATGACATTTACAAATCTTTATACATTTTGACATAGTGAATTGAACTTTGAAATTTATTGAACAATTAATGAAAGTAATTTGTGAAGTTAATAATTATTCATTAATATGTGTGTTTTATCAGTACTATATATAATTTTTATGTAGCAACAGATCACTGAAAATGTATGAGAATGTGTGAATGAAAAAAATGTGAACAAAAGTAAACATATGATAACTGTTCCTTATATTTGTTGGTGTGTTTTGGAAAGGACCAAAATATTAAAATGAAAACTTCTTTTTAACAGTGTTTAAAAAATTAAAAAAACTTTAGAATTTTGAAATATATAACTGATGAAAATAAGAATCTATCATGAAATATGCATCACTACACCAATTTTCACAAAACTATGTTAATGGGTCAAACATATTGAGAGCAAAATGAGCAATAAGAAAGAATCACATATTGAATCATTTTGGGATTTTACTTCCCACAATTTGCTAAAGACAGACTCTCACAATTTCATTAATTGCACACTTTGAAAATCATTTGCATTCTGCATGTATTTCTATGTGAGACATTAAATTTATTATCTTGATTTAATCTATCCACCTACCTACATATCTATCTACCTATCTTTTATATAAGTAAAGGATGAGTATTATAATGTTTGTTATGACAGTATAATAATCCACCATTTATTTATTACCTAAGTATCTAACCCACAGTGGCTCTTCAATAACTAGAAGGTACTTGGAACACAATAAATTTGGAACAAAATTGTACTGTTAGTTCATGTAGCCCAGTGCTAACAGTTGGACATGTAACAAGGGTCATCCTGATTATCACCATCTCTAATTCAAATTTCACAGCCAAAATCACTTGGGAGAGCATGGTTAATTACACATTTGAATAATCTAACCATGATGGCAAGGCTTTATAGCCAAACAAGCCTTTGATAATGCCCTATGGACCACTTGCTTGCAGCTAACAGTCTCTTACCAAAGTTATGGATCCTAGATTATTTCATTATTTGGATTTGGTTTAGCTAAAAAATTCTACAATTTTTAAAATATAACTTTATATGCATGTCACAACAAAGTCAAGATATTAAAAGCGATTTTCATATATCCATATGATCAGGCAAAGCAGTACACTGACATAGTGAACTGAACTTAATTAATTGAAAAATTAATGAAAGTAATTTGTGAAGTTAATAATTATTCATTAATATATGTGTTTTATCAGTATATATAATTCAATTGTGTAGCTACAGATGTGATATTCACTGAAAAATGTATGAGAATGTGTGAATGAATAAAATATGAATGAAAGTAAACATATGATAAACTGTTCCTTATATTTATTGGTGTGTTTTGGAAAGGACCAAAATATTAAAATGAAAACTTCTTTTTAACAGTGTTTAAAAAATTAAAAAAACTTTAGAATTTTGAAATATATAACTGATGAAAATAAGAATATATCATGAAATATGCATCACTACACCAATTTTCACAAAACTATGTTAATGGGTCAAAAATATTGAGGGCAAAATGTACAATAAGAAAGAATCACATATTGAATCATTTTGGGATTTTACTTTTGACAATTTGCTAAAGACAGACTCTCACAATTTCATTAATTGCACATAAATGCCCAAAAGTTAACTTTGAAAATCATTTGCATTCTGCATGTATTTCTATGTGAGACATTAAATCTATTATCTTGATTTAATCTATCCACCTACCTACATATCTATCTACCTATTTTTTAAATAAGTAAAGATTGAGTATTATAATTTTTATTATGATAGTATAATAATCCACCATTTATTTATTACCTAAGCATCTAACCCACAGTGGCTCTTCAATAACTATTTTGAAAAGACTCAAAAAGTACTTGGAACACAATAAATTTGGAACAAAATTTTACTGTTAGTTCATGTAGCCCAGTGCTAACAGTTAGACATGTAACAAGGGTCATCCTGATTATCACCATCTCTAATTCAAATTTCACAGCCAAAATCACTTGGGAGAGCATGGTTAATTACACATTTGAATAATCTAATCATGATGGCAAGGCTTTATAGCCAAACAAGCCTTTGATGATGCCCTATGGACCACTTGCTTGCAGCTAACAGTCTCTTACCAAAGTTATGGATACTAGATTATTTCATTATTTGGATTTGGTTTAGCTGCAAATTTCTACAATTTTTAAAATATAACTTTATATGCATGTCACAACAAAGTCAAGATATTAAAAGGGATTTTCATATATCCATATGATTGGACAAAGCAGTACACTGACATAATCATTATTCATCAAATTTGAGCACAAGGGAAAAGATTAAATGTACTGATCTTGGTGCAAATTTTGTATGCACATAACATTCACTACAATTCTCATTGGCTAATATTTTGGTAGCTGAATGAGTAAATAAACAAACTAACTGAATCTTGATTGATCAATATTTGAAAGGACTGTAGATGTATATTTTAATAATCTTGACATGTAAATTCATGGAACAAATGTAATTTTAAAGTGGGTCTGATAATGTTATGAACTATATGTTAATAATCTATTTATCAAATGCATCATAGGCTTATTTTAATATTTACATGATAAGAAAATAAAGTATCCTGTATGATAATTAGGCATTATGAAATTACCAGTAGAAGCACATGTAGCAATCAGATCAATTGGTTGAAAAATTACTTTAAAAAGTGTATACAATCTGTAGTTAACTAATCAACACCTGTTAGAGAAATATGTTATTATGTTTACACCCATGACTGAGTATTCACTGCACTACTGTCTTCAATGCAATGTGTTGATAAATATTGATTGCAGATAAATTATAAATTAATTCCTTTTATAAATACACGTGTGACTTTATTTTTTGTCTCAACTGCTCATCTCAACTATAACAATGCGAACACTATAAACTCAACATTGATACGGGTTGTGAAAAAAATTAGGTTGAATTGTTCATATCATATAAACACCAGAACTGTATGACAGGGCACCTTACAAGTATATAAACAATACAAGGACCGAAGCTTTTTCACATCTGGGAAGATGGGTTGCTTGCTTTCCAGGTTAAAGTTCATAATTTAATAAAATAATTAAAAAATCCTTTTAAACAGTCAAGAGAGATATATAATTGACTCTGCTTTGCATAGACGATGACAAAAACAAATGATAATAATGATAATAATAATGAGGACTTTGCATTACGCCTAGAAGCTCTAAGCACTTTACAACATATATAATGATATTGCATTGTACTACAAAAAGCAAAACACTATGAAATTAGAAAATAAAAAAGCTCAAAATATTTGGAGGTGTGCTCTGATCGTTGTACTCTAAGCATGATTCATGCATGCTGTGTTTTGAGCTTTTTGACATTTCTGGAGCAGATATTGAGATGAAACAGACATAATTGAGTTACAATAGTTGAGTCTTGAAAGTACTAATTAAGACAAGTGTTTTAGTGGCATCAACTGAAAGATATTTGTGAATGGAGCTGATGCATCTCAGCTTAAGATAAGCAGCCTTTCCTATGTTCATGACATGTTGCTGCAGTGTGAGAGTAACTGACCAGAGTAACACCTAGGTTATGTACCATCTTTTTGACATGCAGATTGTACATTGCTATAAAGACTGTTTGATTTCAGATGAGATACATGTTGGGTCAGAACAACTTTTTTTAAGATTTTTTATATGAACAGTAGATTAGAAACTGGTCGGTAGTTCTTTAAAGCATTAAGGTTGAATGTTAGTTTCTTCAGCAGAAGGTTTTATACTGGCAGTTTTGAAAAATAATGGGAATTCCTCTGATGAGAGAGAGGTTTTAATAACATCAGTTAGTAAAGGCAATATTGGATCGAAGCACTCAAGCAGCAGTGATGTTGGAATTAGATCAAGTTCACATGACTTTGGTGCACTCATCATCACAACTATCAGAAATTAATCCATGTGCTGCTAGTGGTTGTTGCTGAAATACTGTAGTGTGATAATTTGGCTAAATGGACTATGTTTGTGACATTCTTCTTGGCAGCTTCATAGATTAGCTTATGAAAGTGAGTCTGTTGGAAAGTCAAAGCTTCTCCACACAGTGGTCTTTTTTAATGGTGCAAAGCTGGTCCCTAACACTGCTATACCATGTAGAACACTTTTGAATTGATACCCTGCACTTGATGGCTGAGATGTTTTCAAGCAATGAACACAGGCAGTTATCGTGTTCTTCTACTGTAGGAGGTAAGCAAGTTGTTAGGTTTTCGCTGGATGTCATGCATTAGTTTGGTTCTATTTATCATATCGAGGTGTCTTTCAATAGCAAGTAAAGGTGAAGGAACTGATACATTCAGATTGCATATAATGCAGTAGTTATCTGATGCAAGTTCGTGGGATACAAGGATGGACCATAGAATATTATAATCAGGTCTATGAAGACTTCAGTCTAAAATGTGACCATGTTTATTGGTGGGTTGGTTAACTGTTTAATGTTGAAAACATGAATGGAAATAGGATCATGCTATTGTTAACTGTGTTGCCTCCAAATCTAAAGAGCAGCACATATATTTTATTGTCTAGCAGCAGTTGTGTAAATTACATGATTACTAGTATTTTCATTTTTTTCAGTTTTGCTTATTTATAAAAAGACATCATGTCCAAGTTTTGAATGGGCTGTAATGAAAAAAATTCTGGAACAGTAAAACTATACTATTAAGATAATACTTGATCTACATTATTGTGATTACTATATAATATCTGAGGATATTCCATTAATGATAACTTAATTGATGATTAGTTTAACGTTATTCTCAGTGATAATTTCCCACATATATTCATGAACTTAGAAGTATTTATCTAAATTCATCATGAAAGACTCACAATACACAACTTTGATGGAAATAGGTGGAATATGATATATCTCTGTGTGTCTGGCTGGCTAGGATTAGTTGATAGTGGGTGCAATAACTTACTTTACAAAATATTTAGAAAGCTGATCCTTTTTTCAAATGAAAAAAGTAGAAACTTAAAATAAGGTTACTGAAATTTGCACCAGATTCTTTGGTGCCATATTGAAAACATTTCAATCACTTGGAATGACAGAAAATGCCATAACTTTTGGCTTTTCAGTCTACATAGAAGCTGTCATTAAGGATATGCCTATAAATATAGGTATGATCATCAGCATTTAAACATCTAACATTAATGAATTTTTATTATCATGGAGTTTGCATGCTCTACTATGATAGCTGGACAAGTAACACAATTCATAAAATCAAGTGCCTTCTTTTTGAGTCAGTGTATGGCTCTCTCCAGTCCATGCTTTTGGTGTAAAATTCCTTTGATCATGACAGGTTTTCATTGATCTTGCTGAGTGCTTAACAGCTGCCTGCTGGGCATGTAATAGCCTTGATAGAGGCAGAACTAGTAGAAGGCATTCAATCAGTTACAGCAGTATAAATAAGGTTAGTTTTCTTGCTACCAGAGAAGTTCAACCATATGTCCAAAGTGTGAAGAGAATGGACAAGGACTTGTACAGAAAACTTCTTGGAAATGAGTTCAACAAAGGTGTGTATAGATTTAAATTGCTAATTTGTAAACATTCTATAGGTTAACAAAACTAACAGAATATAAACAATAGTAATAGTTATATTATGTTAAATTATCTATTAGTATTGGGCACTTTTATTAAACTATTCAGGGATTTTTATTCCATTCAGTAAGCATAGCCCACATCTAATCAGAGCATACTCAGCATGAATTAGATTTGGCATAGTTTTCTAAATTTATGTTGTGAAGTTGATCCTATCAGCATGTATTACATTTTATCAAATTTAAATGTAAAATTTTCTAAAGATATTTTTAGCTTTAGCATTACATGTAAAAGATTTCAGACCAGTAGATTTACATATTTTGACTAAAGATATTTACTCCTAAACAAGTAGATTTTATTTTGTCTTCATAAACTTTATGTTGCAAGTACTGAAATGTTTGTCCCCGCTGTAATATTTGCTCTCTGCATACTATA
Organism: Unio pictorum; assembly: GCA_030141615.1. Lineage (NCBI taxonomy): Eukaryota > Metazoa > Mollusca > Bivalvia > Unionida > Unionidae > Unio > Unio pictorum. Next base: position 1,083,333 of record JARLTB010000068.1, read on the forward strand.
ATATAACAGCAAGTTTTGAACATAAATCTGATTCAGATTCTGATGGAAAATGCTATAACAAAAGGGAATTATTTATCTTTCAGTGTACTGCAATTTTTTTTAAAAAAAATTCAATAGCATTTTTAGTTTCCATCAGAAGATTCCTGCCTGGTGACCACTGATGGAATTCATTTTGATTATTGAGCCTAACACTTACTGGCTATCAACAGTTCTCTGGTCCAGATTTATACTTGAATAATCACTATGTATTTCTTTCAAAATAACAGAGAATATACTCTTGATATCAGCATTTTTATAAGTAAAATGCTATTGGCAAAAATGCATTCAAATATTTAGTTATCATCAGCAGTAGGAAAAGAAAACTCAGAATGATAGCTGCGTAACTTTTAAAAGGTATGTTAGGTGAATTAAAGACTGCAGCAAGAACTAACAGGTTGAGACTTAGTTTTTTTATCTTGCAGATATCAGTCTCCCAGCAACAAGATTTTTTCAAAAACGGTTGTCATCTTGAATGTCTAATTTAGGTAAATTACAATTTGTATTTGTTACACAGCAAGAACAGCAACTACTACTACTACTACTGCTACTACTACTACTACTACTACTACAGTAATTGCCACTTAGATTACAAACTTAAAGCATGGAAATAAAGCACTGAAATGGTAGAGTGAAACATATTTTCATTTCAGTCATGCATTATTCCACCAAAATAACTTTGAGGCTAATTAGTTATGGATGTTTATATGCTTAATTATTTAAGTGCCCTGATTTTCCTGCATTAAAATCATTTTAGTATCATTACTTAATTCTTCTAATTTTATTTGACTTTTTCAGTAAATCTTCTTTGAATCTTAATAAAGCTCTGTATCTTAATTATATTAAAAGAAAAACAGAAAGATACAAATTATTAAGCAGTTTAAATGTATGCATTAGTATGAAAACATCACAAAATTACTAGCATCATCATATGCATAACATTAATGTTTGTTTTAAAATCTATCTGCATACTAAAATCTGAAGACAATTTCAAATGCCATATGTTGCAGATTTCAATGTGAAAAGAAGAAGAGCTGCATTAGATTTAACTTTCATTGAAAAGGAAAAATCTGTGGCATGTGGGTGCAATAGTCATTGCAATGACAACTTTACAATGGAGGACATTTTAGTCTGGCGACAAAAATTGCATATACTACCGGAAGGACCCAAACGGATGACAGTACTCATTAGCATCATCCGAAAATGTGCAGTGACATATAAACATACAAAAACACAGACTTTCAAGGTCGATGATAAGACTGTATGCAGGTATGTATAGAATATAAAGTCATATTTGTTATTTTCAGACACCTTCCTTGTACACAACAAGATTAGTGTTTTCATTGAAACTGTCATATCCATCAGCACCATAAACACCATAAATCTGACAAATTTAAATCTGAAGGAATGTTATATACATCAGAAATCAGATAAAAAGAGTTGCACACAATTTAAGCCATATTTAAATGTTAAATCAGTCCTTTAACATTTGAGACTTCGTTTATATCAAAATCTAGTTGTCATAGATGCTCATCAGATTTTGGACAATTATAAATAAACATGTATGATTTTCGGTATGTGTTTATGACCAGACCATTTTTAATACAATTCAAATCAGTTTTAAAAATATGAATTTACTTGAGTGGGGAAGGGAGATGTAGAACACTTATTTTTATGGATATGTAGATTGCCAAATTATATATATATATATATATATATATATATATATATATATATATATATATATATATATATATATATATATATATATATATATATATATTTCTTTTAAAGATTTTAATCACTACTTAGTCATCTGGACAAACTGAAGAGTACATTTTCCAAACAAATATCTGTTCTCATGAAACACTACAGTCAAATGTAATGGGCAATCGTTCCAAAATAAACATGGTTTAGTACCTAAACATTTATCCCTGAAAGACATACATTGTTTTATGGATATTTTATAAGTATCAAATACATAGTTTGTTCAACTTTTCCTTTTAAATGAAATGTCATGTTAAACTTGAAAATACCCGATATAAAAGCACCTGAGTGAATACTTCAAAATATTTCCTCTGAAGACTGTTACATTGAAACAATTATGTAATATTGATACAATACAGATACAATGATTTAATGTTTCAAATAAAATGTGCCAGTAAACTTCTAATGGTTTATGATGAGTTAGAAAGTTGATTTAGCAAGAATAAATGAAAATTGAATGTGCAACTCTCAATTATATCTCACAGGATTATGATACCTATTATAATATTTAAAAAGAAGAATCTGAGTGTTAATTTTCCAACTGAATTGCAATGAAATTTGAACATTATTTATTATTTTTTATATTAATTTCTTCTATTATGACAGTTAAACAATCATTCAAAAGACTTGCTTAGTTTAGTTTAAAATAAATAAAATTCATTTAAAAATTACTGATACAAATTTTTCAGGTATACATAACCCAACAAGTCTCAGGCAGACATCGAGCTGAACGAGCAGATAGAAGAAGATATGATGTTGGGAGACATGTTTTGTATCTTGCAGATGCAACTATCATTCAAATCGGTCAGGTCATGGAAGTTGCGCCTGCTGAGATTACAATTAGATTATACAGAACAAAGCAATTTAAGGTGTCACTGACATCATGTAAACAGCTGACAATATCAGTCAGCAATATTTTACCAGGGGAATTTGAACTTCCTGCTTCAAGAAAATTGCTGATAGGCATAAAAAGACTTATTGAATTGAGATCTTGTATGTTAAGTAAAAGTTGTTTTAAAGTAAAAGTTGTTACAATGTACACCATTTCAGTCATATGTTCTTTAATAATAAAATTTGTTATATATTTAAACATTTGTTTTAATAGTTTGGTTTTCTCTAGATTTTGTACACATCCATCTTCCTGTTGGTCCATCTCTCTGTTAAATACTTGATAAAGTTTGTAGGTTTAACAATTTTTGCCGAAATACTTGTTTGATTAAATCAATTTTAATGACAAAAATCATAGGTGTGATAAAAATACAGTCATTTCATTCACTGATTTATTTCTAACCCAACTCTAACAAGTAAGGCCCTAGCACTGTCATTGTATGTGGGTTTTATGCTTAATGTACATTATGTACTAACACTGTGCCATGTTAGAGTAACATGATCAGAACACACATCTCTATAAAGCAAACCTCCCCACTGCTCTGTACCATACAATGACTGCTACATTTCACTGATGGACTCCAGTCCAGCATTACCTATCTGGCCTCTCCCATGTGTACAAACCAGCAAGATACTTATGATCTTATTCTGGCAATCATATACTCATTATTCCCACTATGAAAATGAAGTCATATGTACAACATTCATTTGCATACCAGGGCCCAACAACTTGGAATGAATTGCTAAATGAAATTAGACACAAAGACACTGTAATCCCTTTTAAGAGTCTCTTAAAACTCTGAAAAACATGTCAACTGCAAAAGCAAACTTAAAGACTTAATGTTGTTTCCTACCTTAAATATTTTCAGCACGTTTTTGTTTTGCTTTATAGTTTCATGTGTTTTTTTGTAGTCAAATCATTATAAATGTTGTAAAATGATTAGAGCTTCTAAAGATTAGGTGCTATACAAAGTACTCATTATTATTATTATTAGTATTATTATTATTATTATTATTATTATTATTTATACTATGGGTGAGTCTATTTCCCACCAACATCACTATTTTGTACATAGAAAAACCACTTGTTAAATCCATGTGAAAGGCAAATGTGTAGCATTCATTTAGCCAAGATTTGGTTTCAACCAAAGAGTGTGAAGAACAGCTTTGTTGGAATTAGCCAAATTGGGCTAAAATGACATTAGTTGTGTACCAGCCTCAATGAGTATAGCAACAGGAATCCTTAGCCAAATTTTGGCTAAGCATTCATTTAGCCAAGATTTGGTTTCAACCAAAGAGTGTGAAGAACAGCTTTGTAGGAATTAGCCAAATTGGGCTAAAAGGACATTAGTTGTGTACCAGTCTCACTGAGTATGGTAACAGGAATCCTTAGCCAAATTTTGGCTAATTTAAAACCTGCCTAGCTCCTTCCACAGACAGTAAAGCCATTGAATAGTTATATACTATATATTGATCAAAAGCTCTTCAAAGATTCTCATTATGTGCCTTTTCTACTTTGGGTTAAGAGATTTTAGCCCATAGCAGAGGCCTGATTTGAGTAAATGGAAAAGCTCAAGTGAAATCGGAAGCTGTTTACTGCATTTTGCCTTATTATGCAACGGGGTGTCACATTGAAATTTCGATTTAAATGTACAGGGCAGTGCAACCTACTTGTATATGTTTCTCCTATATATTTACTTTTGCTTAGAAATATAAGAATATATATATATATATATATATATATATATATATATATATATATATATATATATATATATATATATATATATATATATATATATATATATATATATATATATATATATATATATATATATAATATATAATATATAATATATAATGTGATGAAATGATGGACATGATTATATATAGCCACTAATTCGAATAATAAGAGAAACATGGCTGGGAGGGTGTACAGCAATGATGTTTTAAACCTTTATAAAGTTGGAAGAGAATGGATTTTAAATTATATATTATCCGCTCTTGACGTGGAGAGAGAGCATTTTCGCATAACTTTATTATTCGTCCTAAGATATTACACGATCTTATTACAGCCAGGCACACCCTTGAGATTAGGAATAAATTTGCACCAGAACTTAGTAAAGGAATGCGTTATTGTCCGACACTGACGCCTATTAATCTGAAGGTAGCTGGGCCCTGTTATTTAGTAGTCAAATTTCATCGGACTTTGAAAATATCTTAATTCGCAGATGTACTATATAGTTAAATAAGAACGCGTTAGTATGACCCTATTTGCCATCGGTGATAATCGTGTACAATACTGTCAAAATATGGCAGCTATGATTTGTTGATAGTCGACTTATCTTCCACTAAATCGCTTTTAACTCGTGCTTCGTTTGCATACATGACAGCAAACATTTACGATCACATTGGTATATTGCTCTAAAATAAGTCCGCATGAATCACAAAAAGCTTCTTCGTTGTTTTAATTGCAAAACAAAATACAGATTATTTTATTCCTAATATTTTTGATCGAAGAACCTATATTAGTTTGTTTCGTTTTTCATAGTTTTATATTCTAGCAGAAGTAATTTTGACTCACCCATCTGATTATAAGCTTATTTTTAGTAGGTGAACTATTTATTCCTTGATTGATTTTGTTTTATTTGTCATACCTAGCAGAAGTGAACGGAATTCCTATGTTTTAATAACCTATCTCGCTTAATACATGATTATTATTTGAATCAAACGATTGCTTTCACGAGAATTGGTGACTCTCATTAGTGATCATGATAAGGAAGCGGATGGAGTGAAGTAAACACTTTTGAATGTTGATTTATATACAGGTGCATATGAGTACTATGAAATAAGTAGTTTAGTAACGTACTAGCACTACGTAGTTGTTTTACACACAGAACAGATCACATTTGTTTGCGGAAGAAAAAACACGATAGCAAAAGATTTCTTGTAATCATTAGATTAAGGTAGTCATATAAAGAGTGATTGAATGCTCAAAAAATGGAAACATAATTCTCATAAATATACTTAGTATTGATAAGTATTGAAAATCAAAGTTTTCTGATGCTTTTACAACAACCTATGATAAGCATTTAATTTTGACCTTTCTTCATGTGCAGTCATCATAAGCTAGAACAATGAAATAATTAAATAACTTGACGGTATATTTATCATTAGCATTTCCAATGTTTATAATGCACTAGCAGGCCTGACCCCTGACTCTAGCGCTAAATTCCTGTACGGGAAATTGAATACAAATGTATCAATGTAGCACGCTCTTTCATATGCACATAGTAACGATATTGCTATTTCAAAAATAGAAAATTAATAAAATTATACAACGAAATTATAGAGCATTTATGCTTTCGTATGTATATTTAATATATATAAGACAGGATTTTTTTAATAAAAAAGACACATTGTACGTTGTGTGGCAACTATTGTTGAATGTTAAAGAAATGTTAAAACGAGATAATAAAACAAGATACATATGTTGTAGAGTGTCACATAGCTGGTTTCGCTTGTTTCTTGCATAACATGTTTAATACAGGAAACATCAATTTTGTATGATGTAGTTTCTTTACTTTTCTATAAAAAATGTCTTGAAGTCGAAATAATTTCTACTGCTAACTTAGATAATTGTGATTCCAGAAAACTATAAGTCATCCTTACTACATTAACAGTTTTCTTTTCTTAGTCGAGAAAAAAAACAATTCTTTTTTCCTTTCAAAGATGGATTAAAACGTTTTGCAAAAATCATCGCTTGCGCCTTTACTGCTGTTTATATGACAGACACAAATAAAGCGTCTGGATACAGGCGCAATATCTAGGTACGATTTTATGTGGATACAGCTGTATCGCCTAGATGCACATCTATATCATCAGAAAAAAAATGTATCTTCCGCAGAAGTTTTGAAATGTCTGCATTACAGGTACATTGTTAAATCTATGCATCTATTCAATGTTCGGATAGTGTGTGTGTGTGTGATATATGTATGTGTGTGCGTGCGTGTGTCTCTGTGTGTGATTAGCACACACACATATATCCAGCCGCATCAACATTGGACACAAGGGACTATGTAAGTTAATTCGCAATGTTGTATATTTTACATTTTGGAATATATGCATAACCTCAACCATTTGTAATGTCAGGTTGATTGTAGTGTGTGTATGTGTGTGTGTGTGTGTGTGTGTGTGTGTGTGTGGTTTAGACAAGATAAGATTCAAATGTTTCTACGGAGTAAACAACGTATATATACTGATAGAATACAGAGGTTTAGTATTTTACGCGTTAAAAATAAAAATCAGATTAAAACTGCTTTATAAAATAACATAGCTGGTTTTTGAGTACTTCTTGCGGATATGAGCATTTGCAGAGAACATCGCAATTTCATTATTTAGTTCGTCTACTCTACTGTTGTTTGGATGGGGGCAAAAAAAGATGGAGATAATGAAGGTGCGGAGATAATACTCATTAATTACATAAGAGAGAGAGACAGAGAAACAGTTACATGAATTTATAGAAGATTGATGGATAAATTAAAATATTTCTTTTATACAATTATCTCTATGGGGACAGTATTTATCAGCTGAACTATCTTGCTCAGTAAACAATGATTTCATTCTATTTTACTGGAAATAATCAACAGTTTGAGCCAAAATGTTTAATAAAATAAGAATATTTATACACTAATATTATTAAAATACACACGACGTTTCAGATTATATTAACAGGATTGAACATCTTTTAATTCGCGCATGTCATTCTGACGCCGATTCATTTAACAATGTCTGGTTTATAGCCCACGCTCTTCGCATCAAATTCCTCACCTCATTCCTTTTTGGTTAGGGGTTTACCAGTAAAATATTTTCCCTCTCATACATATCGTGTTACCACCATGACTGGCCTTTTGTGTTTTATGACTCTGCAAGATCTGTAGGTATTATATTGACGTTACCTATCTGTGCTAACAATTCCAACACTTACCCGTTTCTTCTCTTCATTGTAATGAAACTTATGCATCTTCCTCGCTAATACATTCATTGATCTATATATCTAACTCTGACACCTGTGCATACACACACTTACACATATATATATATATATATATATATATATATATAGAGAGAGAGAGAGAGAGAGAGAGAGAGAGAGAGAGAGAGAGAGAGAGAGAGAGGGGGAAAGAAAGAGAGAGAAATAGAGAGAAAAATGTTATTACTTATTTAAAGTCAGTAATGATTACAAGATTATGATGCCAGTTGAAACGAAAACAAAATCGTATAAACTATAGGTGAATGAGGACCAAATGAGTTACACTTTTCCACTTTGACAGGCAAATAGCATCCGGTAGAAGCTTGCATGCGAATTGCCTCAAACAGCAGGACAAAAGATGTTTCGATTACAACTATTGATCCAGCATCAGCCATCTAAGGAGGTAGCAACCTTTGCATTTGTTCATCATAAATCCTATAACAAAGTTCCGAGCAATATTTCAAGGTGTTCATTTTGTCTCATTATTGTTCAGCAACATTACACTAAAATTGAGATCTATTATATTAAATACCCATGTTCCTATTCTAGAGAGAGGGATTATCTTATTATCGTATTAGTATTACTTTAGCGGAACCGCGTTTGATACTTAGGAATTACTGACACCAAATGACCAGAACTATGATGATGCATGGTTAAATCATTCACACATACATGCATACATTTTCGAAAGAAACCAACCTTAAAGGGGAGATTTTCTTCCTTAGTTTAGTTTATCACCCACACCGGTTTTAGAATGTACATCATGTAGAGTTGTATTCAGCTTGAAATTCCTGTCACGTATTAAGCTATTTCTTTTATTAATAACTACTTGGTGGTGGATAGTGTCCAATGATAACGACGAGAGATAAATATTTTTTTCTTTACAAATGACATAATAGAAAAGGTAAATTAAAGATAAGGTCTCAGCTATCAACTATCTTATTTCATTTTAAATTATCCTTCTTAATTGTATTTTTCAGGTCAAGGGGCTTCATCGTCAATTTGAATTGTTATTGTGTGTGTGTGTGTGATCTGGACTGTGACAGTAGCTTTACAAATGTCTACGTCAAACTGCTACGATGTCTGTACTGAGGCAAATTAAAGTGATGTCTAGCAATGGGACATAATGCTGCATTCATTGTGCATGATGTTCCACCTAGTTACATTATTATGACAACAGGCCGACCAGTCATAACACTAACCTCTTAACGCTGAGTGCCAAGCGAGACAGCTGTTAGTACCATTTTGGTATGTCTTTGGTATGACTTGGCCGGGGATCGACCCTGCAACTTCCCGCTTCCGGGGCTGAAGCTCTAACCATTAGGCCAACGTAGCGGATCTGCAATGTCAATAAATCGATGAGTACATATTTACATTATGTTGAAAACTGTTTACGTTCTTCACGTTATGATCCATGCTTAACTTTTCCACTTTGAATGTATGTAAGTATGTATCTAGGTATGCGTGAATGCGTGCATTCATCCATGTATATATGTCTGTATGTCCGTTCTGTCGGTCTGTAATACATTTGTCTGTCTGTCTGTCTGCCTGCCTTCTTGCCTGCCTGCCTGCATGCATGCATGCTTGCTTGTATGTATGTATGTATGTATGTATGTATGTATGTATGTATGTATGTATGTATGTATGTATGTATGTATGTATGTATGTATGTATGTATGTATGTATGCATTTTACAACCTTTGGTAGTTAGTGTGTGTTTTCGAGCGAGCGAGTGAGACAGACAGACAGACAGACAGACAGTGACAGACAGACAGAGAAAGTCAGAGAAAGAGAAAGAAAGATATGACTGGAAAAGTGTTATAGCTACGGTAAAAAATTACATCACATACATCCACACACACTCTTTCGCCGTAGCTATAAACATTATAAAGACCAAAAGGTCATTTTTTATATCCTGATACGGTTGCGTTAAACTCGTAATAATACAGGCTGAGAAACTAATCATCTTTGAGCCGACTACTTGGTAGGTACATTCAGTCTGCGCATACCAAGGAACTGGCGTGCATGGAATATTTTCAGAAGAAAACGAATTAATCTTTTAAAATCCAACTCAACTGATGAAACGTTAATAAGAATTAAAAAACAGACAACAACATAATAAAATGACTTAGCGTTACGTTTAGATGCCCACAATTCAAAATATTTTAATAAAACAAAGATTATATCGTCTTTTCTATGGAGGTTTTGAAAAAATCCCCAAATTGCGAAAAAAAGCAAGGGCGGAGGAGTCATGTGATCATTTTATATCACGTACTCCTAACATTACGCGGACGAGAACCAATCGTTATATTTTAATAATTAAAAAAATAAAAAGTTGTTTACTTCTAATGCAATAATTCCATCTTCACTTTGAAACAGCGAATCATTTGAAAACAAAAACAAAATATGTTTACGTGGCTGCCACTAAACCTTAATGAAGGTTAGTATCTTAGTCAACATTACCTGCTTTAAATTATCAGATAATAGTTCAGGTCAACTGGTTTTCTGAAGAGAAAAACATTATTTCTGGTGATATAATAATGTACTCTACATTATATTTAATTATTTTAAATTTTTAAATTTTTCAATTTTTTTATTTTTTTTTAATTTATTATCCCCGTAATAGGTTGACCACTGGGTCGGGGAGCTATCCCAAGGTCACTTTACAATCTAGCATTTCTGATAATCTAGGGATAATAAATATATTCTACAGGAAAGGAAAACACACACACACACATACACACATGCATATGGCACATGATCTAGGTGACATTGTGATATTACTGTATTTTGTTCCTGATGGTAATCTGATCTTTCTGTATTTCGTTCCTGCTTACCATCAAATCATATATATGTTACACATTTATTATTGAGGTCCACTTTTGAAGAAATTGTTCCTCTTTTGTATTTACTTTAGCAGTGTATTTTTGAATGTTCTTATGCATTGCAACTATTTGTTAAAAACATAAATAGAAGGAATTTTCATATTTAATCTGCAAGTATAAATATAATACTTTGCCAAAATAAGCAAGAAATTACATAAACAGTCCAGTTGTTGACCTCCTAAAAATGTTTCTTTTTTGGACAAATGTGCCATATTGGGCAGCAAGGTGCACACAGTTAAATAAAACGGTACCAAAAGTGTGAAGTAATACTGCAATCATAGAAAAGCTGCTCAATGCTTTTATTTTCTTTCTTACAGAAAGTACATTTGTTGTCTTCTAATATCTTAATTCTTTTCAGAAAATCATTAGTAGCAACTATTCTGTGGATTAATTTAAAGTTAAAAAAGATCAATGTGGTATCGTTAGTACATGATTTTTCTCTGATATATATATATATATATATATATATATATATATATATATATATATATATATATATATATATATATATATATATATATATATATATCTGAGACCATTCCTCACTAGCTATTTTTTTATTAAATACTTGTATCCATGTTTCGTGTTTAGCAGTGTGTTGCCTTTTAGTTTTTTTAAAAAAAAATCTTTGTCAACAAACTTTGAGTGGATTTTGTTTCTGTAAGTTCATTAGTTTATCTTCCTGCTTCTCAAAATTATTTTATACTGAATGTTTTTCATAGCATGTTTACATGCTTTTGTTATTTTGATATTAAGGAGAAGTATTTGAATACATCATTACTTCTAGGTTTATATTTATTATTTCTTCAGGTACTAAATTATCGTTATCATCTATTAGATCCTTCAGAATTTCAAAACCAGCTTCTCTCCAAGATTTGTATTGATGGAACAATTTAGTGGGGACAAAATGTAAAATATTCTTGGAAAGATACTCGTTTGGACCTTGCGAGTCCTCTTTCCAATTGGATACTGCCAAAATTGCATTTCTCCAAAAACTGCTTTTAATGAGCTTACTAAGTTCGTCTAATTTCCTTCTCCCTAAATTCCAAATATCCTTTTCATTTATGAGTACAGATGAATTTACTAACTTCAGCCACGTTCCATATTCCTTTTACCCATCTTATCTTAATATACCTAATTAATGAAAATATGTGTATCATATTTAGTCCTCCCTCTTTTTCTGGGGATACTAGTATATTGCGTTTTATTCTCTCTACTTTTCCACCCCATACAAATTTAAATAAAGTTAGTTCTGCTTCAACTTTTTCTGATGGAATTGGATGTGCTGAAAAAAGATGTATGAATATGGGCAGGACAAGAGTTTTTACAACAATTACCTTACCAATTAATGAAATATGTCTTTGACTCCTGCTTGCCAGTGTTCGTTTAGCCTTTGTTAGTTTCTTCATATAATTAATTTCCACCATTTGTTGTAAATCTGGAGAAAATTCCATATCTATACCAAGGAGTATAAAGTTAGAATAGGACCAAATTAGGTCCATTTCGGGACATATTCTTTCATTGGAGAATTTCCTGTTTGCAATCCAAAGTAGCATTTGTTTCTGTTATGTTACATATAAGTCCAGATAATAGAGAAAATCCCTGCAAGATATTCATGATTGTTTTAAGAGAAAGTTGAGATCCATCAAGAAGAATAAAAGCGTCATCGGCATACTGACCCAATTTATATTCAGTGCCGTCAAAGATCAATCCCCGTACATCTGCAATTTCTTTAAAATTATAGTTAAAGTCTCAAACCCAATGATAAACAAATAAGGTGCAAGGATATCTTCTTGACGACATCCTCTTTCTAGTCTAAAAAATGATGACATATATCCATTATTTATAACACATCTTTCAGAGTCATTACAAACAGTTTAAACCACTTACAAACGGAATCACCAAAGTTAAAAGATTTTAAAGTTTCTTCCACAAAGGTCCAGTTAATGGAGTCAAAGCCTTTTTCAAAGTCTATTAACAATAATAAGCTATATCCTTTTTCATTATCAAGCTGGTCCATGATATCATATAATAGTCTGGTGTTTTCTACAGTGAATCTACCCTTCATATATCCTTTTTCAGTAACACTGATTATTGATGGAAGAACCTTTTTAATCATGGCTGCAATGTTCCCAAGCATTTTTATAGTCACTATTTAAAAGTGATATAGAAATCCAGTTTTTTAAATATATTCTATCTTTTTCTTCCTTTGGTAGTCATGTGATGACTCCTTGAGTCTGAAAATCTGAAAGTTTTCCTACAATATATCCGTAATTTATTGATCTGTATATAAATTCCCCAAGAGACTTCCAAAAGAATTTATAGAATTCTACAGTGAATCCATCTGAATCAGGACTTTTTTCATTTTTCATCTGTTTTAGAGACATACAAACTTCATTAATTATAGCCAGACCTTCGCATGATTCTCTTTCGTCTTGACTAAGTTTAATATTGTGATTAAGAAATCTATTTAGAGTTTCTTGAGTAGCCCCATCATTAAGCTAAGCAGTTCTACTTTGTACAATTCCATATAAAACTATTTGTGTGCTTCTAAAATATCTATTTGGTCAGATATATTTGACCCAACATCTAAATTAATTTCTTTTATTGTCTTATTGACGTAGTTTCTTTTTTCTAGATTTAAAAAACACTTTTTCTCCCAAATTCGTACCATCTAGCTTTAGAATCACCATGGGTGGCCAACCATTCAGCAGCCGGGCCAGATTTTAGAAATGAGATTTCTTACCGGGCCGTACAACCAAATTTTTCTTATTATTCAAAGCAAACAAGAAATATATTATTTTTTGGAAGAAAATATAAAAAAACTGAGAAGCAAACATATGTATTAGATCAGAGTTAGGCAATTTAAAAAATTATAATAATAATATAAAATATAAAAATTAATAAATTTTAGTGAGACGTCTGATTTTGTTTGGCAGAACTAAGTGCATCAGTGTCGATATCGACTGAGGTTGTTGCTACACGCAAACAGTTTTCCTAATGCACATCAGTGATTCGTGTTCTCACTTGGGATTTCATATGCTTCATTCGACTAAAAAGCCGTTCACACCTGTAACTGTTTTCAAATAGCGAAATCATCCATAGAACATGTTTGTAAAATGCAGGATATTTCTCCTTGTCCAGATATGTTTTGCATGACTCTTCCAAACCAACCTGATGAAATTTCGCCTTTAACTGTGCCTCACAACACATTTCACAATGTTTTATTGGTAAAGTTCCTGGTGATATATTCACGTCTATGGAGAATAGCGTTGCAAATGAAGCAACAACCACACGATGCTTTTTAAAGTCATAAAATGGGTTTTCAAATTCAAGGTTCAAGTCGGATATCAACGAAGCGTATTTATCCGCCGCCCCTGTATGACGTCTGCAATAACAATGTAGGAAAGTGAGTGAAGATTTTTTGTCCTAAACTGTTCTTCCCAAAGCCCAAGTTTCATTTGGAATGCAGAAATAAGATGATACATGTTATTAATTGGTTGATCTTTCCTTTGTAGCCGAGTATTAACATCATTTTGGTGGCTAACTATTTCGACCAGAAACGCAAAGCCGCAAAACCACTCCTTGTCTTCAAACTCTGGGATACATTTTGACTTGCTTGCGTAGAATGATTGTTTTTCTTGCTTCAAATCAAACACTCTTTTCAGCATTTTGGCACGGGTCAGCCATCTTACTTCAGCATAAAATGTAACGAAATTATACTCTAAATCCAAAGACTTGAGAACTGACGGTGATGCAACCCCTTCGACTTAATAACAATCACTGATTTGATGACCACCTTCATGACATGGTAAACCGCTCCGGTAGCCTAGTGGTTAGAGCGTCCGCCCCGGAAGCGGGAGGTCGTCGGTTCGATCCCCGACCGAGTCATACCAAAGACTTACAAAAAAGGTACTAACAGCTGCCTTGCTTGACGTTCAGCGTTAAGAGGTTAGTGTTAGGACTGGTCGGCCTGGTGTCAGAATATTGTGACTGGGTGAGACATCATGCTACATGTCTGCGGCATGATGTCTCAGTGCTAGACATCACTATAAACTGCCTCACTGCAGACATCGTAGCGATATGACTCAAACATTGTTAAAGCTACGTTAAAAATCCTAATCAAACAAACAAACAACTCATGACATGTCCATTTTAAGGGAACATAAATCCTTCTGATAATAATGCAATGAAAATTTGACATCGAAGTATTACCAACTTTGCAGTCCTTATTTTGCAATGAATTTTACTAAATCTTCGTGTTTCCCAACCATTGATTGAGCACCATCTGTTGTTCAGTCCGATAGGTTGTTGAGTTGTAACGAAAAGGGATTCAATGTCGATGTAACTGCTCCTAACAAATCTCGTGAGCATGTAATCTACTTAAGTGGATACAGTGCCAGTAATTCTTTTGTTTTGTTAAAATTGACATCAACACCCCTGATAAAAATCGCCACTTGGGCGGTACCAGTTATATCTGTACTTTCATCCAATGCTAGAGCATAAAATATGAACTCGGATCCTCGATTTTTTAAATTATCTTCAATATGTTTTCCAATGGCGTCCACACGCCTAGTAATAGTTTGACGAGACAGGCTTATTTTTGAGAAATCCTTTTTCTCTTCCAGAAGGAAACAGAATTTCCACGACACTCTCCAAACATTCCATAACCATTTCACCGTCTGAATATGGCTTCGATATGTTTGCTAGTATCATGGCAACTGCATAACTTGCTTTTACATAGCATGTTGACTCTTGAGCCGCTCTAGTAAATATCTGACGTTGTGCACAAAGTTTTCTTTTTAAGTCATTTACTTGGTCTTCTCGAAATTAACCTTTGTACTTATCAAACTTGTTTGCATGTTTAGCCTCGTAATGCCGTTTAATGTTATATTCTTTCAAGACAGAAACAGAATTAATGCATATCAAGCATATGGGCTTTGTTTTAAATTCCACAAAAATAGTTTATAGTCTGTCTTAAAAACTTCTCACTTCGTCTGTGACTCTTATCTTCTTTGGTCCAACCTCCTTACTACTTGACGCCATTGTGGGTCTTTGTTTTTAACTAAAAAAATAATTAAAATCAGTAATACATAACTTTCTGACAAAATGATGAGGTGCTTGTGGCGCATTGTAAAAATATATAATGCCATAAGTATCTAATTCAAGCTAATTTGTTAGTAAAATAAAAATAAAGTCGGTAAATAAAGTATAATACTAAAGAAAGGCCTTATATTTTTTTGTACTAATAAACTTCAACGTAGGTACTAATACAAAAGCCAGTGCTCAGCACGGTTGGTAATTTGGTTAGATACCCATAATTAAACACATAAAACAAAATCAAAAATTAGAAATCTACAAAATTAAAGCCAAGCATCATAGATTAAATTAAAAAATAAAAACTGGGTTTGCTTACCGTCACTGCACTTAACAAAGTAGACAGGACTCGGTATAATAGACAGGATATTCGGTGTAGTAGACAGGATATTCGGTATAATAGACAGTATACTCGGTATAGTAGACAGAACTCGGTATAGTAGACACGATACTCGGTATAGTAGACAGGATATTCGGTTATAGCAGCTTGTATTCTTACCAATATCTATTTAAACTTCGATCGCAAAATCTCCTAAGGCACGTGACGATAATGCACACAAGGGAAGCAACCATACGCCCATTAGCGTTGCGAGCTTGCCGCAGATTCGCTGGTGCTCAGTGTTGCAACTTTGTTGGCGGTCGTACGACGCATCCCATCCCGCATCATGCAATGCACATCCACGCTTACGGCTATCCACGCAAGATCGGCGCGCGCTAAGACGAATATAGAAGAAATTGTCACGATATTTGAATCAATGTACTGAGATACATCCATAGATTGGATATGATACGAACTACGCATGATGGAATGTTCTTTTGGTGGTTTTATTTACACTAAAAGAAAAACAAATTTTGCATATGTCACAGCTCCGCGGGCCACAAGTTCACACCCAGTGGGACGAACGCGGATCGGCCACCCATGCTATAGATCTTAATATAACACCTTCTATGTTTTTTGCCTAGATTCTTCTAAGTTTGCTTTTTTTCCTCTACATTTACCAAGCTCGCTTCTATGTGTTTCACCAGTTCCTCACTGAATTTCTATTATTTCCTGTTCAATTGTCTTTAATTTTGCCCGATTATTTTGCTTTACTAATATAATAACATATAATATCAGATCTTTTTTCATTTTTAAAATTTCAAAGAACATTTGATTGTTGCAGGATAGAGAAAGATGGAGAGAGTCAACTTATTTCCCCTTACATAATATTCATTTACCGTGTCAGTTATACACTTTTTGACCAAATCAGTATACTCAATGTTCCTCAACAGTTGGGCATTAAATTTCCAATATCCATTTCCCCTTGGACTTGTTGAGAATGCCACACTTAAAACAATAGCTGAATGATCAGTCTTACACCCTGGTAAGATACACACATCAGCTGTATTCATGTGAATGTCATATGATACAAGTAATCTAATCTACTTTGTTTCAAGGGAGATTTTACCTCTAGGTATACATCTGATGACACCGAAATATACAAGTCTAGCCACACAACTGACGTTGTTGCTACAATCCATGGAGTAGAGAAGTACATTTCTGATGTAAAATCATGGATGACATGTAACAAGCTGCAGATGAATGATGATAAAACTGAGGCTATTCTGATCACAACACAAAGACTTTCTCATTCACATCCTTTACTTCAGACAATAAATATCAGCAACACCAAAATTAAATTCTCACAGTCAGTACTGAACCTAGGCGTTACTCTAGACAGTACTCTCACATTGCAAAAGCATGTCATGAACATATGCAAGGCTACATAACTTGAATTGAGACGCATCAGTTTCATACGTAAATATCTTTCAGTTGATGCCACTATAACACTTGTGTGTTCATTAGTTCTTTCAAGACTGGACTATTGTAATACCAATTCTGTCTGGTTCGTGGCAATATTTACTCCAAAAACTTCAAAAAACTCAAAACCCAGCTGCACAGATCATCTTTAGAGTAACTCGATCAGAGCACACCTCACCACTGCTCTGAACAGTACACTGGCTATCAATTCGATACAGAATCAAACACAAAATTTGTTTCTGTGTTATGTTTCACTGACAGACTCCAGTCCAACATACCTATCCAGCCTCACCAATTTGTATACACCAGCTAGATATTTACGCTCTTCTTCTGATAATCGTATACTCATTGTGCCCAAGGTGAAAACAAAGTCATATGGACAACGTTCGTTTGCACACCAGGGCCCGGCGACATGGAACGAATTGCCCATTGAAATTAGACACAAAGACACAGTGGACCATTTTAAGAGTGCTCTTAAGACTCACTTGTTTCGACTTCAGGGACAAACTTAGCGACCTAATCATGTTTTGTATCTTATATGTTTTCAGCATGTTTTTATGTTTTCCTATTTCATTGTTTTTGTCGTTTGTTGTTCTGTAATGTAGTCATATCAGCATTGATGGTGTAAAGCGCATAGAGCTTCGTAAGATTAAGGGCTATACAAAGTCCTCATTATTATTATTATTATTATTATTATTATTATTATTATTATTATTATTATTATTATTAAGTCTTGATTGGAATGTCGCCAGGGGTCAGTTAATTCCAATTTGTTTTCGTGGTCTTGAATCGCTGCTTTAGACTGTTGGTGTTTGTCATGTAAAATATTATAATTATCCAAATCTAAGTCTTGAACAGTATTCCAGTCTCCGCACATTATAATTGATAAGTTCTCAAAAAATAAGATCTCTTTTAACTCTCTAAAATGCTAGGATTATCATCATTGTAACCATACAGATTCACGAGGATTTTCTGTTACCATTATTTGTAATATCTAAAAAAAAATCTTCCTTGACAGTCACATCTTTCTCTATGAATTACGAATTCAAAATATTTCTAAAAAATATTGCAACCCCAGCATTAAAACTAGAACAGTGTCTAAATATACATTTGTATCCCCATTCAGCTGGCCAATATATTTCATCGTTCTTTGTACTATGAGTTTCTTGCAAGCATACTATAGATACTTTATTGTGTTTTGATTGAAAAACAGATTATGAATGATAGCTTACATGGAAGAGGTGGGTGATTGAACGATTGAGCAAGAGTGGGAGACTGAGAAAGTAACGTTGAACAGCAGTGTTCAATAGGGTGAATAAACGACTGAGTAGATAAGTGTGTATATGAGTGAAAGATGATTTTTTAACTAGTGAATTGATTAAGATGAGATATTAAACAATGGATGTGAAGAAAAAACAAATATTAATTAATGACAAAACTGGTGAGAGAATGCAGTTACTTATAGAAAAATCTTAAAACTAATCCGAGTACAAAAAAAAATTAAAAACGAAGGTTCACATACCTATATGGACAATTCTGTGAGTTCATAGAGTTGAATATTACATTTATATTCTAATTTTCTCATCAATTTCATCATAGATGTCAAATTTTATCCTTTTTCCTAAATTTACTCTACATTAGCATGTAATGAAAATAAATATTTATATATGACACATCAATAAATACATTAAAATAAACATATATTAAATCAGATAAACGTAACAATAGCTCGAAGGTTTCTTTCCCTGGACTCTTCACTGCAACTCAATATTCATGGGTTTGTTATGAGGTAATAAGGAATACAGCGGGATATGTAAGAAATGGGGGACTGTTTAAAGAAGGATATTCCCTTGCTATAAAAGTTTGAATCATATTGTTATAGCACATAATGTTCTTGACAGTTACTCATCTCGATCTATCGAAATCAACATCATGTCCATATTTAGTGAAATCCATTTTTCGACATATCATCTCGACATTGAATAACATCTGGTGAAACATTCCTGAAGCGAAATGCAATAATTTCTCTAGGTTGGCTTGTAAAGCCTGCAGATGATGACTTTTGGCAAAACGGTTCATTGTTTCAAAGAAGAACTGTGTGGAGTTACATTTGTCCCAACATGCTATGGGCCATGTTAATCAAGCGTTTGCACAATTTGGTTGGAAAGCACAAATATGGTTTTGCGGGGCTTGTTATTAGTATAGCATAAAATCATTATACTACTAATATATTTTCTTCCAAAGATAGCTTAGCTTTGTTATTATAATGTCGTTTTTAATTTCATATGATTTCTGATTTATTTATAGTGAACCAATTGTGGAAAATAAATATAACGTAATATAATGGATATATCATTACCGTTTCTGATTCTAATGCGTTTCTAAATTGAAACTAAATACGTCTCGGATAACTAAGAATGGTTTTACGAAACGTAACACAGAACAACATAGACTCTGGAAGATTTTTCAAATCGGATTTCGAAAACATAGGCTCTGTTGGCTTCAATGTTTTGTGTTTTCGGCTTTAGTTCGTGTTCACAGTTATTAGATACGTATATACATCAACACTGTTAATGTATTATGTATAGTCTTGTCTAATACTCTAGTAGTTATAATTTTATTTTTTGAATTTGAATTGTAAGATTGCGATAATACGACTAAGACTGTAATATCTCCAAGCAAAATCGTATGACCTTAATATAACTAATAAATTATGTACGCCTTGAATTTTCGCAAGGTCAAGTTATAGTTTCAGCATGTGGTTATCTGCTTTCTTACCCACGGTAAAGAAGTGTAATACAGAATAAAGTTACCTGGAGGGCTAAAAAAGGATATTGCTCAGGCACTTAATACCACTGCGTTTCCCCACTAGACATACAAAGCTCGCAGTACGAAATGGATATTTCTATTTCTTTAGCGCGGTCGGTATGTTAATCAAATATAATCTCATTGACCATTGGTTGCCTCTCAACGACAACGCCCCATTAGGAGTCCTATAAGTATAAAAGACACAAATAGCCTATGATCTTCACGCAGGCTAGGAACAGAGAGCAACACCATTAGTGAAGAATGAGGAATCTCGCCATTTTTCTGCTACTTTTGGCCTTGTGTGCTGTTGTCTTATCATCTGGTATGTCTTTATCTCCTTTTCCGTCTTTCTTTCCATGTATTGTCCTGCCTATAATTTTCTCCGTCTTTTTCTGGTTTGCATTTATTATATTGGCTGCATATATGTGTTATATGGTATGTGAGTGATATTATGCACACAACAGCAATATTTGAAATTTATATACCAACACGCGAGAGTAGTATAATCATCGGGTATTCATTGATTTAAATTTAGCAGAATTTGGTTACAATGACAGAATAAACAAACATATTTCGAAAACAACTACATAAGTAGAATTTAACGTTGACTCAATCTTACAATATTACAAACTTTAGATCCTAATGGAAATATCAATGAATTTAACAAAGTAGCAAGTAATACTCTAATGTTTTTAAGGCGCTATATACGAGCTTCCCGTCTACGATCGACTTAGACAATGTGTATGCATCTAAGTATAGGCTAACGTAAAATATCCTTGGGGGAACTATCTTGAAAGAAAAAAGAGTCGGAGATTTGTGGATTATTTCGTGTTACGTGACGGCAATTACACGTCATGCAGAGGATATACAAAATAACAAAATGAAATGGTTAACACTGTTACAAAGAAAGTTTGGAACTATGAGAGCTATATGTTCAAAATCATTGAAAGTCTTGCTTTTGAAAAAAACGCCAATATTAAAACCCATCTCGTAACTAAAATCATTCATTCAATAGAGTACAAAAGTCATTATGCTCATAACTAATCAGTAGTAGAAGCTATGAGTCATTTACATCTCAACATCATTAGTTTTGGGAAGTTCCCTTCTCCTTTGGAAGGTATCAAAAGATATTACATTAAATATTTTCCTTTCTTCTTACATTTTTTTAAACATATTATGATCCCAGTAATAATATTACTTCTTTAGGAAAAACAAACACGATGAAATCAGAATGTGAAGCGGATGAACCTCATCCGTTTTAGTATAAGATTATATATGTATGCGCGTCTTTGATACTGAATTCAAGATATAAATGGACACATAAACCAAACAAAACCGCATATAATTTATTAACTGGCTTATTTTACTGACGCAGTAGTACTCTTTATTTACTTGATTCTTTTGCACGGTGATTTATTTATCAGAAACATGTTTAAGTGCCTTTATACCCAAAGACTGTTTTGCTGACGCATCAGACAACGCACAGCTGTAACTTTGATTAAATGAAAAAAAGTCTCTAAAACGATTTGAAACATGAAAAAAGCCATTTTCGCGCTAGCTGATTTTGTGTCGATAGAAGAGGCTTTGTGAAGCTATATTGTCCTAATGTTAATTAATTAATGATATAATTATATGGAACTTTGTTTGAAACATTTTAGCGAAGGAAACAAAATTATGTGACTGTTATCTTAACGGCATAAGCTTATTGAAATGAAATGACACAGGGCTCTTCTAAAATGGACACCGCCAGAATTAATTATTTTGAATTTATTTACTGTGAATCACATATGCAGCATAGACCTGAGGGATACATGCATGAAATAGCGCGTGCGAAACATTAGATTCATCCGAAAACATATATATGGGACATTTTGCTTCACATTTTAATAAAATAATCTGGAATTTTTTTCTTTTGCAACAAATGATTTACTATTATTAACGATTGTTTTATTAAATTATATACTGCCAGTAATTTCTGAGAAAAAGCGGATTCTTCCATTTCCAGACAATTATAGAATGATGCGAAATGTACATCGTCATATCTTGTTTTTTGCATAATACAATAATGGTAAAACTGACACATTCTTGGGGTCCTAACAGAACATGTTAGATATGTTATGTATGACATCATTATATATATCCTCTGTAAACGAAACACTGATGAAATCAAATATATATGAAAGCAGACCACGAGCTTTCAGTTATATCACACTGTTGCTTCATAATTATCATAATTGTACATATAGAATATACTGTGTATTTGCCAATATCGCATCTAGATTTCCAATTATTCCCATCCCCCGCTACGTCATGATTAAAATACATTCCCTGATGCGTTTGGAAATCTCTGCATAAATGCATTCTCTTCCAGGGGTTCGTGAACGCAGAAGCTACTTGGATGAGAATGGTGACAGCGCTGCTTTAGAAGATTTACTAAAAGCCATCGATGAGGGAAAAATAGACATTAATGAGTAAGTTTCTTAACCACATGCATCCTGTAGAGTATTTGATATCTTTAACTATATATATTCCTCTTCTAGAGTAGTAGATATAATTAGAAATTCGAATATGTATGATCAAAAGTGGGAGGAAAGATGTGCTTGTTAATGTGTGATTCGGATCTCAAATGGCTTTTTCCTTGCAAACCATATATATATATATATATATATATATATATATATATATATATAGAGAGAGAGAGAGAGAGAGAGAGAGAGAGAGAGAGAGATATGGATGCGGAAGTTGCATACAAGGTAAACTATATGGGTAGAAAAAGGTAAATCCATATATGAATTACCTTTCATATTTTGCAAATTAGCTTAACTGTTTAATCGCATACACATACGATATAGAGAATGCTAAATAGATGATTTCGTCTTCACGCTATGAACTTCATCATCAGGCTGCTTTTATTGTCTTTTGACTATGAACACCACTCGATGGAGTGGTAGGCGATGCTAATAGATTGTTGCGGATATGCGAGAGGCTGTAACGAGATTTAATGGACCTAGAAGACTAAATTCAAGCTCTTCTGAAATATCACGGCACAGCCAGAGTGATTGGCTGGCCATAATGTAACTTGGAAATTAGTAAAACTCTTAGATTGAGAACAGGCTTGCTTTGCGTGGGGGTTAAAAGTAGAACAACATGCTGAACAAGGACCGGGGCCGTTACATCCTTCCACATATATATAACCATCTGTTAATATCGCTCACCATTCCATCAAGTGATGTTAACAAACAGTGGACAGTATATGTCTGCTGATGAAGTCCTTGTTGTGAGGATCACTGCTTCAGGATAGCGTTGTATATAATGTGTTTGTGAATTTGAGTGAACATATAAATAAAGAATTTTGTCCATATGATTAATAATATAACAAATGTTTCTTTGTCACAGTCGGATGGAAAGCAGAGAAGATAATCCGAGTCGCAGACTTTGGTTTCCAATCCGGATAAAATGGAAGGGAAAAAAATAACCAATTCGAAATCCGCTCAGTATTAAATGTCCGAAATAGCTGACAGCCACCCAATGTCTCGTGTAGTGAGCTCGCTAGGGACTGCTTGCCTGAAATAGCAAATGCCAGAACCTTTACAAAAATATTTTTATATTGCTATTATGAAATAAAAATAATTCTGGTGTAATATTCTTGAACCATTTTAACTTGCTTGCATAGTACATTCGCTAGAACACAACCAGCAGGTTATCGATGACTAATCATATTCACTACATCCTATTCTAACATCCCAGCAATGCGGTAATGGAACGGGGGTCAGCTATATTCATATAATGTGAGGATCTATCTTGGAACACTTTTATCACACAAAAAATACCTTTACTGAATACCAAATAGTCTCTATCTATCTCTCTCTCTCTGTCTCTGTCTCTGTCTCTGTCTGTCTCTCTCTCTCTCTCTCTCTCTCTCTCTCTCTCTCTCTCTCTCTTTATCTCTCTCTCTCTCTCTCTCTCTGATTTCCTGCTGATATATCCTCTTTCACTGGATTGGTGACTGACCGAAATATTTGTCAGTTGGATAAATGGTGTGTCTTAATTAACGACTCGAGCATGTGGTGTATTTACACACACACACACACACACACACACACACACACACACACACACACACACACACACACATACATACATACATACATACACACACACACACACACCCATACATACATACATGCATACATACATACATACATACATACATACATACATACATACATACATACATACATACATACATACATACATACATACATACATACATACATACATACATACATACATACATACATACATACATACATACATACATGCATACATACATACATATATACATATCTATATATATATATATATATATGTTTAGAAATATGTAAACCTAGAATTGGTACATATAAAAAGACGTTAGTAATTCAAGCCTTCGGTGCTTATGTTTCTAATCACACGAACACCCATCTATTTATACGCATTATTTGACCATGCTTAACGTAGAGGTATATGACATCTTCAGTACCATGAAACGGAATTTTAAATATCAGCAAGGAACAATTCGATGGTCACAATTGCGTCTGCAACGTATAGTGTAAACTTTGTCTATTTATTTGACAATGTAGCACATTTTCTATTAACAAAACAATATATTAAATTGATTATAAACGTGTGCACTGTTCAGGGGAATATAATACAATTTGCCTTTTTACCATACACTATCAAATATTGACGGATTTAAGCCCATCCTGACTTAGTATAAACACTTTGCAACATTAGTGCATAATAATCAAACTTGTGGTGCAATATCAGTATTAGAGGTCGACAGTGATATTATGACCAACCTTTGCAAATACAGACGAGTTCAAGACGGACTCGTCATCGGAAGCATGTTGATCTGCAATAATATGTTCGAGTTCAGTGAGTTAAAATATACATTCAAGTTATGTACTGATTTAATTACAATGTCACAGCCTTATTGTTTGTTCATTCTTACGTTTTGGTTTACTAAGAGATATCAAACAAATGTATTATAAGAATATCATACAATAAGTTTAAAAAGTAGGTTCTCAAATGTGCAAGCACATTATTTGTTGACGCGTACCTTGACTATCCAGACACAATAATTTTATTTTCGCTTTGTATGCTATGCTCGAACATCAGAGAGTTTATAATTTCTTTGAGCAATGCAATGTATGGCATAAATGCCTATTTCACTCAGTCCAGTTATTGAATAGACTTGAAGTTATATTCACTCAAAATTAATGAAAACGATGAATCAGCTATGAGTAACTGTATCTAAATTACCTTCTGCCCTGACAAAATGAACTGTTTCGTGCATTTGTTTGAAAATATGATACGTAGTTAGGTCTCATTTAAGCAGTTATTTGACGGTCAAATGTCAGCAACGTTTTTCAACTTCAGTATTCCTGTTGTGTTGCCATTTTGCATAAAGAAATATGTCGATCCTGAGCGCTTCGCTTTGTACTTTGTTTCCATCCTAGAATAAAATAATTTGTAAGCACATGGCATAGCGTGAGCTTGAAGAATACCTTAACTGTATGTTCAATAATTAGAGTTTGAAAAATTTCTTAATGTTGATGTCCTGGTGTGACTTGATGAATAATTTGTATGTACAGAGGCTGATGTGATTTCCAAGAATACTTTGTATGTACAGAGGCTGATCTGATGGTGTGCTTTTGAAGAAAACTTTGTATTTACAGAGCCTGATGTAATCGTAAAGAATTTTCTGCTGTTAAAGGCCGGTTGTGCTTTCGAAGGATATTTGTTATGTAATCGACCTGATGTGATTTCGAAGAACATTTTGTATGTACAGGACCTGATGTGATTTCGAAGAATATTTTGTCTGTACATGGCCTGATGTGACTTAGAAGAATATTTTGTTTGTATAGGGTCTAATGTGATTGTGAAGAATATTTTGTGTGTACAGGGTCTGATGTGATTTCGAAGAATATTTTGTGTGTATAGGACCTGATGTGATTTCCAAGAATATTTTGTTTGTACAGGGCCTGATGTGATTTCGAAGATTTTTTATGAGTTTTAGGAATGATTGGTATGTACATGATCGGGTGAGATTTTAAGATTGCTTTGTATGTACAAGGTTTGGTGTGACTTTAAAAATACTTTGTATGTACAAAGTCTGTTGTGATTTAGAAAAATACTTTGCACGTACAGGTCCTGATGTAACTTCTGAAAATACTTTACGTGTATAGGTCTTGTTGTAATTTCAAATAATACTTGTATGTATAAAACTTCTTTCTTATGCGTGTTAACAATACCTTGTACGTACAAAATCTGCTGCGACATGAAGAATGCATGTTTTGTACAAGGCATGGTGAGACTTGAATAATACTTTGTATTCACAAGTCTGGTGGTCTGGTGTGACTTTGAATAATACTTTGTATGTACAATGCCTGGTGTGATTTCGAAGAATACTTTGTCTGTACTACGCCTGCCGTTATTTCGAAGAATACTTTGTCTGTACTACTCCTGGTGTGATTTCGAAGTATACTTTGTTTGTGCTACGCCTGGTGTGATTTAGAAGAATATTTTTTCTGTACTACGCCTGGTGTGATTTCGAAGAATAAGTTGTATTTAGAAGGTCTGGTGTTATTTCGAAGAATACTTTATCTGTACTACGCCTGGCGTTATTTCGAACAATACTTTGTACTACGCCTGGTGTGATTTCGAAGAATACGTTGTATTTAGAAGGTCTGGTGTGATTTCGAAGTATACTTTATCTGTACTACGTCTGGCATTATTGTGAAGAATACTTTGTCTGTACTACACCTGTTGTGATTTCGAAGAATACGTTGTATTAAGAAAGGTCTGGTGTGATTTTGAAGAAAACTTTATCTCTACTACGCCTGGTGTGATTTCGAATAATACGTTGTATTTAGAGGGTTTGGTGTGATTTCGAAGAATACTCTGTCTGTACTATGTCTGGTGTGATTTCGAAGAATACTTTGTACTACGCCTTGTGTGGTTTAGAAGAATACTTTGTCTGCACTACGCCTGATGTGATTTCGAAGAATACTTTGTATGTACTACGCCTGGTGTGATTTCGAAAAATACGTTGTATTTAGAATGTCTGGTGTGATTTCGAAGAATACTTTATATGTAGAAGGCTTCTTAAGAGTTATAAAAATACTTTGTACGTACAAGGTATGATGTGATTGGAAGAATACTTTGTATGTACAATGTCAAGTGTGACTTGAATAATGATTTGTATAGACAATGTCAAGTGTGACTTGAAGAATGCCTTGCCTGATAAATGATTGGTTTAAGTTTGACAAATATTTTCTGTGTACAATGTATGATGAGATTTTCCAGGCGTTTCGTAACTTCATGTTATAAAGCAAATATTGAGTTACATCAACTATTTAATATTGATAGACATTGATAATAAATGAGAATAATAATAATCCTTTACCTCCACGGGGACTGATTGAAATATTTGTTCACACATTACCAGCCTTCAGTAACGATGTCATACAATGTTCAGGGTCTGGTATGATGTTGAAGAGAGAACTGTACGTCTGTAATATTTTAGTATAACATACTCGAATACTTTATCGGTAAGGCCATGTAACCATGTAAGATAACGATAAATACTTGCAGATACATGTCTAGCTTATGGAATAATGGCATTCCACAGAGTCGATCATACTATGGAGGAGACTGTTATATATAGTGGGAGATTGGTATGCAGAGACAGAGAGACTTACGAATAGATGTATACTGTTCTGAATAGAAGTCGAATGCTTTTTATATAAGGAGATTGTCATGTATAGAGAGAGACTGTCATATATAGAGTGATAATGTTATATATAGAGAGAGACTTTTGAAAAGAGGAAGAATGTTATTCATTAGAGGATATAAATAAATATAGATGTATAATGTTATATGTCATACGTAGAGGGGGACTGCTATATATTGAGACATGATGTTATAAATAGAGGGAAATTGTCATATATATATATATATATATATATATATATATATATATATAGAGAGAGAGAGAGAGAGAGAGAGAGAGAGAGAGAGAGAGAGAGAGAGGGGAGAGAGTGTGTTATATAGAGAGGGAGACATATGAAAAGAGGACGACTCGTTTATAAAGAGGATACGGTTATATATTGAGCGAGACTTATATATAGAGGGGGACTACTATGTATACATGGAGTATGTTATGAATAGAATGTCATGTATTGATGGAGACTGTTAGATATATAGAGCGAATGTTATGTAGAGGAGGAGAGTGTGATGTATAAGGAGAGACAGTGTTATATATAGAGGAGTATGCCATGTATAGAGGAAAACTGTTATATATATATATATATATATATATGTATATATATATATATATATATATATATATATATATATATATATATATATTTATATATATATATATATATATATATATATATATTTATATATATATATATATATATATATATATATATATATATATATATATATATATATATATATATATATATATATATATATATACACAGATATAAACATAAATCATTCATGTTTTTCATTTTGACCTTCTGAATATCAAATAATACATATAATTGCCAAAGATCTAAGAAAACTGATCAATCTTTTTAGCATTTCGATGCCTTTTCTTTACCTATGAATTACTAGTCGGATCACTGGAAACGTGTGCATGAATTTTAAGTATTTTATTTTGTTCATGACCTGTGACTCTTTACAGCGAATATAATGAAGACGGTGTCCTTCTCAATGCAAACGGTCTCGCTTAGCTAGGAGGATTCAGTATGTTCCGTGACAATTCAAAACGAGTTTTACGGTACTTTTATACTCATATAATTTTGCGTAAAGCTTATTTCGTTTTATTGACGAATAGTTATAGAAAACGACTTAGCCCTGAACTCATTAAATGTTTTCAAATGTAGTCTTCGTTTGAGCGATAAAGAGGTTTAATAAAGGTCACCATTTCAAATATATGTATTAACAATAAATAAAATATGTACAAGTTGCCATAAGCTACAGAATAACTGCCATATATATATATATATATATATATATATATATATATATATATATATATATATATATATATATATATATATATATATATATATATATATATATTAATATATTATTAAACGTATTGCTTGTCACCATGCTGCTGTTCCGAATATTTAAGTTTTGGATTCACATATCAATATCAACTAAAACAACATATGTTAAAACGACAATGGATTCTGGTATTAGAAAAGCAAATGTTTGCATTGCAAGCATTAATCTATAAAGCTCTCCGCCAATACACATACTATAGCTTTTGAATGACCTTTAGGTTGAGAGAGAAAGCGGGATGGGAGAAGAGGGAAGCATTTATTTAAAATGTTCCGGAGGTCAAAGTCAAATCCCATTTGGTTTCTAATTACGAAAAAAAATGACTGCATTTCCAAACGACGAACATGAAGTCTAATAATCTAAATCTAAAATTATTGATAACTGCCAAGGTCCAATAATATACTTGAACCCAACGTAAGAAATGCCACAAGCTAGTGCTTAGTTGAATCGCATGTCACATATGCCACCGAGCTGGCGTTTAAGAGAATCTCATGTTAGGAATGACCACGAGATATTTGAAGCCCCGTCCTTCCGATCATTGAAAAGAAAATGTATTCAAAACAGGATGTCAATACGAGTTCTAAAATTACACAACGTATTATTTTTCAGCACACTTCAAAAGTATAATAAATCCTTTACATGGATATTTTTATTTCTTTTGCTCAAGTAAACATTATCAGCAGTTATATTGGAAGCAAATTAGATATTGTGATAACTTTCATTTTTAAGACAACACATATTTCGTTTTGAATTGATTGCCGATCTTGAAGCCGACATTTGTTTTAAAACCTAATTACTCGTCGATTTAAGTCCAATATGATTTTGTCGTAGCTTTCTCGATATTGTTTTTGCATCATTTAGAAAATGGTACATTGAATCGTTTTATTCCGATAGTTAGGATTGAACAATTTTCATCGTTGTCACATAGATAGGATGATCATATACCTAATGGAGTACGTAAATACAAACCTAAATCATTCTGACTTTGTGATTTATTGAGTCCGATAGCAGCTGTACTTATGCAAATAAAACAAATGCCATATAATATGAATGAAGATTCTAGAACATGCAGTTCTTCAATTTAATTTAACAAATACTATTTCATTAATTTTCAAATTTTCAAGTTTCCTTGCTGTTAAATATCACTATTAATTTATTCTCAGAAGTTATGATGCATAAAATAATTCTGAAATATGCAAATCATGATAAGTTAGGTGACCATGCATTAACATGAATATGTTAATAAAAATACGTATTGCTACACCAGTTAGAACGACAGCAGACCCATCGACATTGGCATGGCAATGAAATCCAGAAGACTTATTTTGTGTGATGAAAATCAGCTCGCCTTAATATTGACATATAATTACTCACGCTCGAGCCTTCATACAATATTGTATAGAAGGTGAAAAGCAATACCCGGAAACCTAACTTAACCCCAACTTAATAGTGGGTAGGAAACGGTGTCTCTACATAACAGGAACGATTAAGACTTACATTTTTCATCTATTATGCCATATTGTTATAACTATCGCATAGGTTTGCTGATGTAAAGTTACATATAAATAGGTGTTCACTATATGTACAGGTACTGACATCCACAATGCCATTCCTCCTCATCATCATCATGATTCTCTTGACCTAGTGTGGTCGTTGGGGCACTGTGATGCTGAACATATGACCAGTTCACTCCGCAAATCTTTCCCTGGTCCAGTATGTGATGTTGTCAGTCCACTTCTTTATCTGTCTACCGCTCCTTCTGCCACCCTGGACGCTGCCCTATAGTACTGTTGTCGACAGACTGATGGGTCTAGTTATATGGCCATACCATTTCAGTTTTCTCTTTTTGGCGGGGGGAGGAGGTTTTCATAATGGCCTTCTTTGTGCCTGATGGTGCAACGCAATTCTTCATTTGTGATGTGGTCAATGAAAGAGATGCAACGAATGTTATGTAGCATAAAATTGCAAGCGCATAGATTCTACGTTGTAATTCTACTGTCAGGGTACATGCCTTACATGAATGAATCCAAACAGAATAAGATGACTAGTGCTCTCAATAGTCAGAGTTTAGTTTTCAGACAGACATTCTTGTCTGTCTAGATGGGTATAGCTTTGACATAGCTGTCGTTGTTTGTGATGCTTGTGACAAAATTGCTGCTCTTGATCCCACTTCGTTGATTACGGAACCAATATATTTGAACTGGCTCACGGATTCCAATTCCCGTCCTTGGTTGTGATTTGTTTGCCACTATTTTTCATCAGCTTTGTCTTCTCGGAAATAATCTCAATGTTAAATCTGAAAGATATTTCATCCATGTTCTTCACACCCTGCCTGCCAATCAATGTCGTCAGTAAAGCAAGTTGGAGATGTTAATCCCTCGAGTGCAGACTGTCCCACATTGGTTTTCTAGGGCTTTGCTCATGATGTGCTCTATGTAGATGTTGAAAAGCGTGGGGGACAGGAGATATCATTGTCGTACTCCAACTGTTGTCTTGAAACAGACCCACAAACAACCTTGAGCAATTACTTCATTGAGAGCCTTGGTGTACAGCTGTTTGATGGTATTGGTCAACTTTTAATCCATGTTGTACTTCATTGTGGCCACACTCTGTTAAAAGCCTTTTCGAAATCTATGAACAAATGTACTTCTGACACAGAACCATACAACTGAATAATTGTTATGTTATGCTTCTTAAACTCCGGAACCCTGTCTGTTCTGCAGAGACGATTTATTCCGCTTGTGGGTTCAGTCTGTTTAAGATGACCTGTACCATCACCTCACTAGGATGGCTGATCCAACTGATAGTTTTGTATATTTGGCACAGCTTCAGATTGCCAATATGGGGAGTGGTATAATGAGTGACTTGGTTCACTTTTTGGCCTTTAGAATGTTTGCCAGGTCCTGTTGCATAGTTTTGTTGAATTTGAGCCTGATTTTCTCTGGCTTGTTATGTTTCTTCAGCTTCACTCGGAAGTTCATAATGACCTGGTTGTGATCAACATGGGCACCTGGGAACGTTCTTGTTTTTGTTATATTGATGCAAAATCGAAAACGGCTTTGAACTAGTACGTAGTCGATCTGGTTATGGTTGGTTCCATTTGGCGGATGCGTCCATTTCCCTAGCAGTTAAAGCATCTGCCACAACCCATTACCAAGTAGCATATCAGTTTGCAATAATGGGATATGATTGCATTTGTTATTAACATGCATATAGCTGAATACAATCAACACCATCATTATTATGTTCATGTATATATGCATATTGGCTTTGTTGTATAATTATATAAAAAAAATTCTCACATAACCACACTGGCCAGTTCTGATGCTCAATCTCATGCAGACAGGCTAATTGGCAGTTATCCGTAAAAGAGAGCGCTTTAAACCACACAGCCACTTTTTTCTGGAGTTAGAGATTAACTGTGGTGTGAAGGACCGGGCTTTAGGGAAGTTTCAATAAATGGAGCAATTAACTGAGATAAAATCTGTATTATTTCCTATACTTTGATGTAGTATTTAAATTAAGTAAAATAAATAGCAGTTATTAGTTTAGTAAAATTTATCTAAAAGTAAAGGTCTCTAAATAGAAATCAATTAAAATAAGGTAACCCAAAACTTTAAAATACTATCAGGACTTGCATTTTTTTCTCTTTCTGTTTCAATGTTCTCTTGTGCATGCATAAAACATAAACACAAAAAACATACAAGTAGTTTTTAATGCATTAATTTCATGACCATAAGACTACACATTAGGTGCAAAACAATAATAATCTGATCTGATAAATTGGACCTAATACCCTCACAATCCCTCTCTTTTGGTCCAAACTTCTCATATTTATCTCAGTACTCAATACGAATGAACTTGGCTCCTAAAGCCACATACAACACAAGGATTCTCGTAGAACAAAAAACCATAAATGTATTTTTAGCATGACCATATTGAGATGCAGAATGAAACTACAGAGTGTAGAGTTCTCAGAATAAGCAATGAGTGCACACGTGTATCATCTCTCATCTATGTATGCATCTATATATATATATATATATATATATATATATATATATATATATATATATATATATATATATATAGATAGATAGATAGATAGATAGATAGATACATGAAATTATTGCATAAGAGATCAATATGATGTTAGATGCTGCAAATAAATACACCGCTGATTATTTTATCGACTTATTCATTCAACCATTTTGGTGGTCAAGGTATGGTATGGACTCATTTTATTGATAAATTGATATATCACTTCATATATTCACTACTTTGTCTACATTTAGAAACTTAGGCTTAAAAGATCATTATATATATATATATATATATATATATATATATATATATATATATATATATATATATATATATAGAGAGAGAGAGAGAGAGAGAGAGAGAGAGAGAGAGAGAGAGAGAGAGAGAGAGAGAGAGAGGACACCGTTTAAGAAACAAGTTAAACATTTAGTTTTAGCAAACACATTATACCATGAAACAAAAAGAATGAAGGCCATAG
This sequence comes from Unio pictorum, assembly GCA_030141615.1. NCBI lineage: Eukaryota > Metazoa > Mollusca > Bivalvia > Unionida > Unionidae > Unio > Unio pictorum. The sequence goes on from JARLTB010000068.1 coordinate 1,117,298, forward strand.
CAAAAAATATCTTCAATCTGTATTGTTCTTTCTAAATATATTAGTCACTTAGTACAAATTGCTCCCCCCTCCCAATATTGCACTGCACCACTTCTAATATGAATATGGTCATTGATCAAATTGAATTTATTATTAATTTTATTTTTGTCCATTTTATTTAAGGATTTGACCATTGAAAAGAAATTATAATATTATCACACATCATTACATAGCCCGCCTGTGCGTTCTGCATTATGGCATGATCTTATTGGAGATTACGTTTGAACAAGGTAAATCCCATGAACAAAACTCGAAAACAAAGCACACAGCTAATCTATACTTTTGTGTGCTAGTAGTATCATGTATCATCAATAATGCCAAAATCCGATTCCAGTCATTTGAAATTCCACCGAAACAAAATTTAGAAGAAAGAAATTCAAATGTCCAAAATTAAGACACTATCAATTTTAACATCAGCCAAAGTCTACTCCTTTGCGAATGCAGTTTTTTTATAATTTGACTAGATGAAAATTTTGAAAAATCTTAAAATTGTAAAATTACAACTTTGTTATCAATTTAAATCCTGCTTAATTTAAATTAAGGTCTTGATTTGTAATCTGGTATAAGCTTGTCTTCCATGTCGCTGTATTCTTTGGACAACTTGATAACTTGGGCATCATACTCCTGGTCAACTTCAGCACTACGCTCAAACTGCATCTGCATATTATCCTCCCAATTCTTTTTCCGCTTTTTTCTCTGGTCTTCAAGGTATGGAATCTAAATAAATTGATCAACACATTCTGTAGAACAACATTTCTTGTCTTGCAATAAGAGTAATGCTATATGACCACTAAAATACTGAACACAGAACTTTAACACTGTTGACATATTTGCCTCAAAGAGATCTACTTGAATTAAATGTCTGGCAAAAGTCGTAACTAACATCTGCATACTCTCATTGAGGTTTACCAAAATTATCATAAAGTTGCTGATTGGTCAGCAGACAGGTTATGTTATAATATTCAATGACAGAAAAGTTCACTTGGTGCAGATCTGAATCTTCAGAGTGAGTCTAGATTTTACAAGGTATTAGCTTACCAGTTTTTGTCTTGCTTGTGATTTTCACGAGCTGATGAGTACATTAAAACTTGTAATTTGTTGTACATAAACGAAACTTATTTGTATGTGGGTATGAAACAGATATGTGTATAAGCTTGTTTTAAAAACAGTATTGTTTTGTAGTACTGACAGGGTACAATTAAGTATCAGACAAAAATAGATCTAAATATCATATTTCATACATGCTCTCTTAGCAGTATTACGTATAAAAGATATGATTTTTATTTCATTTTGCCTCATGAATCTATATACAGCAAACAAGATGACACCCAAAATGGTTTTCATTGTTACTTCATAATGTGTCAGTTTCACTGAGAGAGAAGAGACAACAGAGAGCAAAGACAGAATGAAGACTGAAATAATACCATTGTGGTGGTGTATAATATTATTTTCAGTTTTTTTAAATTCTTAACTCTTATGATGTATTACATGGCAATGTGATTTTATTATAAACTATGTTTTTCAGATGAAACTTACCTGATCATACTATATTTGGACAACTTTCAATGCTAATCTGAATGCTGTTCTAATGTATAGACAAAGGTAAGTAACTCTTGCAGATTAGTTCCCTTCCCACTGTAACTCGTGCAGATTATTTCACTTCCCGATAGCTAGGTGGCTAATACTATGCCTGGTCTAAACCAGTTCTTCACTTGATCAACACCTTAAAAGTGGGAGTGATTACTTGTAAAGTGATCAGGAAAGTATTGTGAGAAAAACAAATTTCTATATTAAAAAACCTCCTTTATCTGACCATACTACATTAGGAGAACAGTTATGAGATGAAGTTGTTAACATCCTGCCCTTACCTGTCACCCAGTAGCAGCATGATTTCTCTCTAAAATGAACAACCTCTGGTAATGCAAGCACAGCAAGAAAATTTTCTAATACATTAGAACAGGAGACCATGTGTAATGTCACCCTTAATTATTGTATCACCTAGGCGAATCCAGTGAAAGTGGCAAATTCATTGATGGTTCAAAGGTTAAGTTTTCATGAACCATGTGTTGTCACTGACTGCAACAGACACCAATCATTGACAACATAAATCCCATCAGTTATATTTTCAAAAGAGATGATTGTGTATGAGATTTGGATTTTTAACATAGCTTTATAACAATTGTTCAGTCATATCGCTATGATCTCTGCAGTGTGGCAGTTTATAGTGATGTCTAGCATTCGTTCATCGTGCCACAGACATGATTAATGATGTCCTACCCATGTCACATTATCCTAATAGCAGGCTTTCCAGTCCTAACACTAACATTTCAATGCTGAGTGCCTAGGAAGGCAGCTGTTAGTACCATTTTTTTAAGTCTCTGGTATGACTGTGCCGATGATTGTACCCAAGACATCCCACTTCTAATCTCAAGGCCACTGGAGCAGTCGACAATGTGAAGAATTTCGACTGTTATGATACTATGCTCTTTAATCAAGACATATCTGAATGGAACCAGGAGTGAAAGAGTTTGGACATGAATGAATTAGCATCAATCTCAACTCTAGTGGAGTCAAGGTCACTATGACTTGTCTGTGTATGTCTCACTAAATCGAGCACATACTGGATCCAGTGTATTTCATCTAAGTGGGTCAATGGGAGCTACTGCAGTCTGTGCCCCTCATTTCGTGACAGTTTTCAAAATAAATGTTCTCAGATAACAACATTTTGTTTGATTCTTTCTTAATAACATAAATTATGGTTTTCATATAGTTAAGTAAAAAAGTCAGGTTAAATATGTATATGTAAATGGATAAGATATTGAAATGGGATAAGGTCAGACCTTTCTAGAAACTATTACTAAATGAATTGGGAATGTTTGCAAGTAAGGTTGTTTGTGATGTGGAATAAAAACCATACTTACCAAAATTGTTTTTTAGTGCTTCAGCTAGGAACACCACGTTTTCTGTTAAAGATATTTTGAACTTGGAGGTGACATAGTCTTGCACTTTCCTGAAGGTCTAACTTCAACGTCTTGGTTGATACATTCTCGAACACATTAATGATTATATTGATGTTTTTGGGATAAAGACGTCAAATATTAGTTAATGGTTCCATACTGAGGTGGACCAAAATTGTTGATCAGGAACAAGGTTCGACTTCTCTGCAGTGAGGTGAAGTAGTTTTGTTCAGGTCATGAACCAAAAACCACACCAAATGGTTTTGAAGTATATATTGCAGAAACACCACTGTCTGTGTAGTGAACATCCAAAATAAACAGTGAAAGCTGAAATTCTTTGGTTCGGAGCCAAATGATTAGGTATATTAGATGTATGCGTTAGATAGGTCAGGATTGATTGCATATTCATCACAAGTCTATCACAGATCACAGGTCTCTATTGTTACTGCATTTTGTAAGCAGAATTGTTCTGTTTTATTTGTACAATCTATATTGCAATCTGAAAAACTGGATTTTTTTGTGTAAACACAACCCCGTTCATGGAATTCACTTAGATGTAACATCATGAATCTAGTTCAACAATGACATTTGGACAAATTTTTGATTACCATTATTCTCTGAGAATGGTTTATCCTAATCTAATTAAAAATTAGTCTGGCACCTTAGAAGAGGATCCAGACAGTGCCTGTAACGGTGTGACATTAATAATCGATGGGGGAAAAGGCTCTAAATGTGACTTGATCAAGGGGCAAGTTGCATGCAATTACCTCACTGTAAAATAGCTCTTGTATTACTACTGGCATTGCAAATGTTACAGCCAATTTTGCCATCTTTAACAATTAGAGCTTGATTATGTTATCATCATGGTCTACAATCACCAAGGAATTGACTTGACATGGCAGGTAGAACTGATTGGAGGTATTGGATGTAATTCCAATGGAGACAAAATTCTAAGGATTTTTATATCGGAGTAATGAACTAAATTCTGTAAAATCCATTCTTGGATTGGCGTGTTTCAGCATATATGTTTCAAAACCGTCAAAATATCTGCAGTCAAAATGTTCTTTGTTGTCTGTTAAGCTTGTTGGTATGGATGGTATGGCAGATCAATCTGTACTGTATCGGTATGGAACATCTGTCCGTATTGTATTAATAAAATTGTAAATCTTTATGGCGAGCTTGTTTTCTTAATATTGTGATGCATGGATGCAACAAGCAATTGCATGCTCACAGGCATCATTGGCTTATTTCCATTAGGATTACAATACATAAACACCATTTCTACTCCTTGAAATATCAAATACAAAGCATAATGAGTGATACTCGAAATATCAACTACAAATCATAATGAGTGATACTTGAAATATCAAGTACAAAGCATAATGAGTGATACTTGAAATATTAACTACAAAGCATAACGAGTGATACTTGAAATATCAAATACAAAGCATTATGGGTAATATTGGTCCATGGTTTGACTGATATCGTCCATGTTTAAACTGTAAACACATATACAGTATGTTCCAACACTCTTTCTGCATATATATCAGTTGAGGTGAAGTTTTGTACAGACAAGGCGTCTTGGAACCTCAATGAGAATAATGAATATTTTTAATCAACAGTGTATCACTGTGCTATTTTGTGTCGTCTTCTAGAGAGGGTATATTGATACCACACATGGTAATGATCCTACCGTATTCATGGATACAGTATGCTCTGGTGCTGTTTTTCTGCATGTTGGGTGGAAAGGGTATCTTGTAATCACCAATAAGACTAATGACTCGGACATGAGGTGTATTTAAGCATCATCCTTTCTGCAGCAATTGCACAACCTTTAGTTAACAAAGAACCAAGTATTTTCAAACCAAAGTGCACACACTGCAGACACCATAGAGATAGGACAGTGCAAATTTTAAAAAGATGGATTGCAAATCCAAATCATACACACACCATTTTAATTTATTCTAGGAAGGCTGGATTCTGATGTAGCAGAGAAAGTTATCCAAGCATAATATACTCAGGAAATTTAAAAGTATTTGACAGAGAAATAAACATATTTATGAGAAATTGCATCACAATTAGTACTTTCAGTTCAGTACCCACCTAGTCTATTATAGTGTAGTTCTAGTCTATTTTTAGAACATGTTTTTCCTCTCTCATTTAGGTGGTGATAGAAGAAATATATTGATGCATCTTTGGAAGCAATTTGAAGGTAATTATTTACTCTTGCAAATATGAGCTCAGAGAGTTGTTGTTGTCTGTGTGTATTTCGGCGACAGTACACATTGAGTAATAAGGCCTTGGTGATAACCTGGAAGTGAAATCTGTGTGGTCTTTACATGCTGTTCTGCTTGCAGTTCAGTATCGCAAAATAATGCTTTTGAACCCTTGATAAGAACTTCACCGTGAAGTCATCTTTGAACGTATTTTAGATTAACATATGATTTGTATTGACTGTCGCCAAACGGAAAGGTCAGTACAGTACTGAGAAATATATGTAGAGAACAAATACTAAAATTAATTATGATGCATGTCCATGTGGGTTGTAAAGGCCATTGTTCAAACCACCATAATATTGTAATGACTAGAGATCACATGTTTTTCATTTCTGATAATTAATATAAGAGTGATTTGAAAAATGCACTGTGAATAAAATGCTAGAAAATAAAACATGAAATGGCATTATAACTTAATTTAAAATGCATAAGCGATACTGTGTTGCTTTGCAACAGTGACAGTAACATACCCGCAAAATTCAATCATTTACCACAATGAGGAATGAAACTAAAAACCGTATTAATAATGAAAGTATTACATCGATGTTGTTTTCCTTTTCTTCAATCATTTTACAGACCTCTATGGCAACTTTCACTAGAAAAGAACACAGAAAATGATCACTGTCTAATTGAGATGGGCACAAAGGAGGGCCTAACTAACATGGCATGTACTATAAATGGGCAAAGACAGGTGCTCAACTAACGGTATATAAAAATGTTATAAAATTATTAGCATTTTGTCTGCCAGATTCAACATGTTCGATATCTGGTGCACACATGTGCCAGTAAAGCCATTTAATTACCATTTAATTATTGCTAGACAATCTCCACCAGTTACCATGAGAGTGTTAAGTCAATCTCAAGACTAGAAGAAAATACTTTGAAGCAAATAATACATGCTTACAAACAAAAGTACTGTCAAGAATAATGGTCTAAAACTGTAGTAGACTACTGCAGTTTCCTACATGTTTCTTCCATCTAAAAGTACACAACTTGTTTTTACCTGTAAATACAACCTATGAATTTTCGAAGGACATTCTCAAACCAGTTTTGAATATGATTATGAATAAATACTAACCTGTTCGTAGCTAGGTATAATGAAATACCAGTCCGATTAAATTCAATATTTCCAACAAAGTGAAGATCAAATGGATACACTATTTAAAATAATTGGATTGGGAATTACAAAAAATACAGGACTGGTGTATTTACTATTTACTGGCACCTGTAAGATCTACTTTATAGAGGAGGTAATGTGGAATAGATGAGGTTCATGGACATTAAAGATTAAAATGTTTTATCTTTCTTCGAACACTAAAATATGAAAGTTAAATGCATGCTTTTGTCATCATTTTAATCTCAATACAAATAAATGAAATGAAACATTTTCACTATATATTTCTTTCACTTAATACAACAGTTATAAATTTACGCTGACTTCGTTCTTGTATTCTAAGACTTCTAATCTCCACATAATTAAAGTCATTTCATACACATTTACTTTCAAATGCATATTGTGCAAGCAAGAGAAAATGAAGCATAATTACATCCTTGCCAATCCTAACAATACCTTCTCAGTATGGCAAATGTTCTCACCTAAGTTAGTCCAGCGTTTGGTACGGTGGAACAAACGCTATTCTCAAACTGAAAATATGTATTTAAAAGTATAAAATTGTGAATCAAAACTGATACACTAATGGCAATCAGTGTTCAACTAAGCCTAAAAACTGTTAAATTGGAACTTAATTATCTTCTGTACAGTTTCACAAATTGTAACTCCAATCCCTACAGAGCTCAATACTTTTTTACCATTTCTAAAACTGATCCTCAAACAATTATCATGATCAGGCATACAAATATAAAAAAAATTAATTTACAGTTCTTTACATCTGAACTTATAAGGATATCCCTGAACAAGAAAACACACATAATGTGTACCTTTTTTTCACACAGTGTTTATGAAGTGATAGGTAACGGACCAATTGACATATGGCATGTATCACAATGTCCATACAGGGTCCCTGAGTGGCCGAGTGGTCTAAAGCGGTTTCCGTTAAGGATCACTTCAATTTAACCTCTGTCTGCGTAGGTTCGAGTCTAAGATTAGGTTATGTGAGAAAGCTTGCCAGTACCTTCTCGTGGGTCGTTGTTTTTTTCCAGAGGTTTTCCCGGGACCTTCATCCACCAACAATACTGGCCGCCATGTATAGTCTATCGTGTGCTGAAAAATGGCGCTAAACTCTACAACAACAACAATGTCCATACAGCTTATGATAAAGACAGAGAATTAAAAAAGGTGCTAAATGCAATCAGACACATTTTGTCAATGAACAGAAAATATTTGCATTTTGCCCAAAACCTAAGAAAGTTTCATCTAGCATCAAGGAGAGAAGGGTGCAAATTTCTTACACCTGGCAATCAAGTTGGTAAGAAATGCATCCATAGCATCTTTGCTCTCTGGCAAAAAATTATCCTTTATATCTGTCACAGCAGTTTCGATACTTCTGAGTCTCACCTTCTCACGATCCCCTCGTTTCTCCTAAAAACAAGTTACCAAAATTATTTTTTTTAAAGAAAAAAATAATGAAAAAATTGCCTCTGAAATAGTGTTTTACCCACTGTATAATTTTTACTTATATCAACAATTCAGTAATGTTCTAAGTCAAAGAAAATTCAAAGTCTTGGGTTTATGGCTTATTGGCAGTACCAAATTCTTTATGTGTATGTTCACACAAGAGATAAACAATAAATGTATATTTTGACAGAAGCCCGAGGTCTCGACTTAAATTAGAAAAGAAAGGATTTCTTCATATCAATAAAATTGCTAGTTCGATCCCATATTCTGATCAACAATTACTTGATGCTGCACCGACGCATTAACAACAGGCATTTGTTTGTTACTCCAATATTGGCCTTCATGTTGACGTAAATAATGCATTCTTGTCAAAGCAAGCTGGCACAAATATTAAATAAAAGTAATGGAATTTGATTGAGCTTTGCATTTTCCAAACGTTGCTGTATTTATGTTTCTGATGTCTACCAATGGCGGCATAAAACACAAATTAAATTTACAATATCCTAAAAGTTAAATACGTTGCTGTTAATGAAGCTGACTGTGAGCCACCTCATGAAGATGTGAACAATTTTCAATTCTTGACAGGTTTTCTTTGCCATATGATAGCCTTATCAGCTTGCCATATGACAGCCTTATCAGCTTGCCAGCTGCAGCAAGATAATTATGTTTGTTGTCTGAGGCAAATCAAAATCTAGGCCAAGTACAGGTAACATGTACACAATAACTACTAGCACCAATAAATATTGTAGTCAATAATTTAGTAAAAATGTGTTTGTTAAAGTAAATTTAAAAAATATACAGCTACATCCTATTGGTGATAATGAACATTGTAGTTAAATGTTATTGACCTGTGTTTGTCAACAACAGGAGGTACTCTTTTTATGTAGGTGGTTATATTTGTAATTTCTAATCGAATGCACCTGATGTATGAATTTTCTAACAAGTAATAGATATTTGAGTTCATGGAGTTTTTCATATACAATGTTTATTACTTAAATCATTTTGGATTTTTCTGGGGGGCCCCAAGTAACCGAGTAGTCTAAAGCACTGTCCGTTATGGACCACTGCCATCTCACCCCTGTATGCATGTGTAAAAGTCTAAGATTCGGCAAATGTAGTTATGTGAGAAAGCTTGCCAGTAGCTTCTCGTGGGTCGGTGGTTCTTTCCGGGGTTTGTCCGGTTTCTTCCTCCACCATTAATACTGGCCGCCATGTATAGCCTATATTGTGCTGAAAAATGACGTTAAACCATAAAAAAGAAACAAAATATTTTGGATTTTACTACAAAAAGGTAATTCAAATGTATATATTTATTCATACAGTATAACCTGTCTTGAGAGACCACCTCTTTTGCCAAAAGATATGGACTCTCAAGATGGGTAGCCTCTCATAACAGGTCATACTGATATATAATAATTACTTTTGGACATTGAGTGGTTACTGGATATGTGTATTTCAAACTCACTGTACCTTCATTTAATTTCCATTGTTTATTAATTGAAGAATAAATCCTAGTCGCTAACTATAGATCATCCCTTACATATGAATTTCACTTCCACATGAAATTGGTTTTATTTTCAGACATTCCCCAAACCATCTAGACATGTGCATATGTTGTCAAATTTACCTCAGTCCCAAAGATATAAAAATGAATGGGGAGATGTGTATAATTTTAGTGAAAAAGTTTCTAGTTGTTACCTTATTTTGGAAGAACTTAATGTGCGATGGCTTAGTTATGCTAAACAAGAAACATACTCAAGCGAGATGGCATTGACCTTGTGAATGATGCATACACGACAAATGATAAAAACTAAAATACATATATGGGATACAAATGCTGTTACAAAAAAATGTTAACTTATGATGGAATGAAAATGATCAATGTAGCACTACAAACCCTTCCTACATTTATGATGGTCATAAAAGAAAACTAGTGAAGGTATAAAGCTCAGTACCCATAACAGACAATGACAATTTCTGGAATATATGGGACATAGCATACCACAACTGGCTGTTTATAACATTCTATTCGAGAAATAAAAATAGACCAAATGACTGTCTGGTTACCTTCACAACGTTAAAACCATAAGGCCTGCATAATTCAGTTTTAATAACATTGAGGATGAACTTTTATCAAACAAAATTAGTAGATATCAGTGATTGGACAATATTACAGACACTGGGATGACTTCACCTAGGTACCCCTACAATGTTAGTCTGGTTCCCAGATTAAATCGACCATAATACCAAGATCCTGACCAAATCTGGACATGTCAAGCTCATATCAGACTTTGCAATGCCTACATTTCATATTTTGTCAGACAAGACTGTAATTTAAAACTTGTAATCAGTATTAGTAAAATTGCTAATGGGCTAGTGGGTCTGTATTTATGACAGAGAGGCATGTCACCAAATTTGACATTTTCTTTTTTTGAACATAAAAACTGGTCACTTAATGAACTTTCCCTTGTCCAGCAAATATTTTCTTGTCTAGGCTTTTGCTTGGCAATGGCACTGCAGTCCCATACAAGACATGGATTTAACATTGGATAAATATGTTATGATGACTGGAATTTGATGTTTCTATGGAATAAAGCAATTACTGTATATAAAATCAGTAATTTTGCAATAATACAACATAACTGTTCCAAAGTCAATATAAATACTATATACAGTGTAGCCTCGTTAATCCGTTTATCCGGAAACCTTGCCATCCAGACATAATCTAATGGGAACGGAATTCCTAAATGTTAATTTGTTCCGTTAATCAAGAAATCCGCGTTTCAGATACAGATATCAAAATTAGGGACCAAAGTATAAAATTACATTAAAACTTGTCTCGACAATCCGGAAATAATCTGTCCAAGAATAAGAAAATTTGAAAAATCATATATGAAACTACAGTCAGTAGAATAATACATAAAACACAATAGTGAAGCCCTTGAGAATATATGGCCACTATCAATAACTAAGTAGCATGACCATATTATAACTTGCAATTGTATAAACAATGTCTGTTTTAACTGTTACCGACAGGGGGTGGTAATAATTAAATAAAAACACTGGGATCAAATCATCCACGATTTTTGACATAAAGTATGGTAAATAAAGTAAAAGTGTCATTAAGCCTCTTTGTTGTTTGTATTTAACAGTTATGGTTTATTGAGGGTGGTACAAATACAGTTGACATATTTAAGCTGTGAACAGTATATGGCTTCATTTCCGTATAAATTGGGGATTGGGAATGTCAATCATTAGCAACTGTAACAGCTGTGAAGTACAACTTGTAAAAATGACTGCATTTTATACGTTTACCATAATGCATTTAACTGCGAGATAACAGTTTGTATTCATTGTATTATATATATATATATATATATATATATATATATATATATATATATATATATATATATATATATAATGGCAACACCATAATTGTCTAAACTTCTATTTACCGTATATGTTCGTAAGAGAACATGTTATAATAATGTGAAAGAAACACAAATTAATAGATTTATTCATTAATTTATTTCAACCATTATTGAATTTACAGTAAATTACATTTAAAGCTTGCATTTTCATGTAAATATATACAGTTTGAAGATATCGAAAAATAAAAAAAATTTGCATGTTTTAATTATCCAGAGGGGCCCCGATTAGCCGAGTGGTCTAAAACACTTTCCGTTACGGATTACTGCTATCTCACCTCTGTCTGCATGGGTTCGAGTCTAAGAGTTGGCTAATGTAGTTATGTGAGAAAGCTTGCCAGTAGCTTCTCGTGGGTCGGTGGTTCTTTCCGAGGGTTTTCCCGGGTTCTTACTCCATCATTAATACTGGCCGCAATGTTTAGCCTATCTTGTGCTGAAAAATGGCGTTAAACCTTAAAATAAAAACAACAATTATCCGGAAAACTCGCTATTCCGGACATACTCACTGGGAACAAATGTGTCCGGATTAACGAGGCTCCACTGTATACGCAACGTAGATCTGCTATTACATGAGTTGCTCGATTGGGTCTATATGACGATTTGTTAGTTATAACTAGAACATACAATATAGAACCTGATCTGCTAAAGCATCATACAAAAGGAAATCAGGGATAATATTCTTTGCAGCTGGATATGGCTTATAAGCTAAAGAATTATTCATCTGCAGACAAGTGACTATATTTTTTGGCAACTGGATATGTCTTAGAAATTCATGATACTATCTAAAATGCAGCTTTTGACATAAAAAATACATTGTTCATGCAATTACCTCAAACTCTTTCAAACAATAATCGACGTGTCCCTTGATAGATGGATGATGGTCAAATAAACTTGCATGGATTTCAGTTATGTCTGAAAAGAAGAGAAAATATGCAGTTTAATTTGGCTGATTGCACTTGTAACTTTGTGTTAAAAATGAGGGTGGAATGCATAAAAAGTGGGGATTATCTTCATGAGACACTATGTAATATTTTTCACACAGAAAATGAAGATACGCAAAGTACTTCCAAAGGATTTTCGGTGATTTAGTTCAGAATGTAGTGGTTGAAAACATGGAGTAAAGTTTTCCTTATGTACTCAATTCATGTTAAATATTCCCATGCCACAATAACATCGGAAAAAAAGAAATAAGAACATTTAAATTGTTTATCTAAATATAAATTTAAGACTATGTAACATTTCTATCGAAAAATTTAATGTATTAAACCCAAAAGATTCAAAATGATTTATTGTTAAAATATGCTTTTAAAGTTTCCTTTCCCAACATGTCCCTGATTTAAATCCATTGAGAAAAGACTACATAAGCATTGCATATTTCCAATCTTGAAGCCTTTTTATCCTTTGTTGAATATTTGCAGCAAACAAATTTTGGCATTTTTGAGAGAATATTGTTTGTATAACACATTATGACCATTCCTTTTAAGGACACTAGCAGGTAACGCATACAAGAACTACAATATTTCTCATAATTAAATTCAAATCCATTTAATGCATACATATAAGATTTCTCAAGGACAATGGACTAAAGATACCCAAAAGATATCAACTTCTTTGGTAGATAATATTTAGAAAATGAGATGAAAAGAAACAAAATGTAAGCAAACTAATTAAATATGATATATGTATTTCAGGATTGTTTATTTATTCTCTTCATAGCTATCAGCAATGACTAGAAATGTGTTTTCAACAATGAAAGCTGATAGCCATCGGGTTACAGACATGCATATAAGATGATTATATCAATGGACTGGTCAACTGGAATGAGACCAAAATGACGGCCTCCATTAGATGGCATCTTAGTATGTGTCATGTGCACTGTATGCGGTGCCAAAAGTATATGAAAGAAATTTAATTCTCATAGCATAATAGTTAGTATTCAAACAAATAATTACAATGCTATAGCTAATTGCTGTCACAATGAATTTGCATATTATTGCTAAAAGAAAAATCTGCCTATTTAATACACATATTAAATACATTTTCTAAACCAGCACATTGTTTTTGAACATTTAAAGGAGATTCTAAAGTTGATAATTTTTAACTTTTCACTTATTAAGTACTTATTTAGCTGTACCATAGCCAAATATTTTGTTTATTCATATTACAAATAGCCTTAACAGCAAATATCAGCATATGATAGAATGTCCGTGGATTTACATGGCAGCCAGTAAAGGTGATATACAACGGTCTCCCAAAACACAGTAATTTACAATAATGGGCCATAACGGAGACAAAAATACTGTAATGAAAGAGAAATTCCAGGAATGGAGTAAATTATTATTTATAATAAGTTCTATAAGATTGATATATAAGCTGTTTTACACTTGTAATATTAAATTACTCCTGTTTCATAATCTGTTCTGCTCCTTCTTCTGCACTTCTTTATCTTTTTCTAATACATCTTTTCGTGTTTTCACCCTATCCTCTTTTCTAATTATACATATGTCCCATTGTATAATAGCTCAAAATTTAGCTGTCTGATGACTGTTTACCAAGTGCATGACTTCAATAGCAAAATTAATTGTAATGTAAGATGTCGAGCACAAAATGTCTGCTCCAAGATATTTTGCATCTGGTAATCCTTCTTTTCAAATGTATTTCCAGCAGGTAATGGCTATAGGATATTAGATGAAAAAAATGTCATAGCAGATTATCAGTAATAAATACTGATTCTGATATACTTTTATTTAGCAGTGAAAATAATATAATTAAAAATTTAAAAAAAAACATTTTTCTACAAAGGAAATGCAGAAATGTATTATTAACGGAAACCAATTCAGAAACATTTGTGATTACTTTTTGCAAAATGACAATTTTGATGAAAATTTTTACATTCCAGAACACATGAATCACTTATAATAATACCTGATTAATCCGTCTTTAATTAATTAATTAATTAATTAATTAATTAATTAATTAATTAATTAATTAATTAATCCCTCGCACTAATTAAATGTATGAATGTAAACTGTCTTGACTTTTTTTTAGACCTCGTTCCTGTATGTCCACTAATTATGTTTTTAACGGAGTAAAATTTGTAAGCTGCAAAACTTAAGTTCAATCTGTTTGCTCTGTATAAAACATGTGATCTTTCTTGGCTACATTATATGTAGAACAAAAACAAAATATATAAGTTGACACTTGTGAATGTTTTACAATAATCTACCATGATAGCAAATAATAACATGAAGTTGCATATCTATGGAACTTATAATATATATCAAGTTCTGTCTGCATTGAATAGACTCCATTTAAGTTTTTGTTTTTAATTCTTTTCAAAAACATGATTCGCTTTATCTATTTCAGGACATTTCAATTGGATAAACAGCTAAAACTAGTAGAATGTGCATTCATCAAACGCAGCATTTACACCTGTCGCACCTGTGTTTGATATTCACTTTAACTGCACATATAAATCCAGTAAATTGAGTAGACATGTCATGTATGACCAAACATAATTATAGCTTAATGACATACTTTGAGATGTAATGGCCAATGAACATTTATAGAATTGAACAGCGTTATGAACAACGCTATTTATTACAGACTTGAATTGATATATGAGCAATAGTGTTTGTTACAAACTTTCCCAAATGTTTTAACACAAAAAAGTATATCTGCAAAAATACAAAACTAAAATTCAACTGAAAGAATTATACTGAGAATACAAGATGGAGAACAGTAACTGCAGAGAGCATATAGATTTAGAGAAATATTTAAAAACAAGAAGAGTTGAAAAAAAGATGTCTCATTCCTACAACGCAATCATAAAGAGCACCCAAGAAATTGATATAAAAGGAATTTCAATGGAAAGAAGACCTTAAATGGTATCAATAATGAACGCTATTAAATGGGAAAACAAAGACTTTAATAAGTTTAGTGACGTGCAAAATAGAAAAGGAACAACATGCTATATTTTTAGACCAATGGGAAACCAGCCAATAATCCAGTATGGTGAAATGGATATTGGAGAGGAAACAGCAGTGATAAAAGATCCATTACCTATATTACGGAAAATAATATTAAAAAATCAAAAAGACTGGAGAACTACACCTATCAGACTGGAGAACTACACCTATCAGACTGGCAAACTACACCTATCAGACTGGAGAACTACACCTATCAGACTGGAGAACTACACCTAACAGACTTGCCACTAGAAAAACCCCTACTGGTAACAATGGAAAAGTTTGAAGAAAAAAGTCCCAACTATAATCCAATAAAAGACAAGATTAGGATTCTGAAATAAAAACAGAACTGAAGAATATGAAGCCAGTCTTCTTTTACTTGTTTAGAGTAAAATCATTATCATGGGGATGCATATACATGTACCATCGAAAATGCAGTACAAATAATGCGCAACAATTCTAGAAAAAGAAGAATAAACTTTTTTCACAGAAAAGTTCAACCAAAAAGGGTTAAAAGTCAACAATGGAAAAATGTACAACAACAGCAACAACAGACTCAAAAAGGTAAAAGGAAGTCATTAAAGCAAATTGGTAAACAACAACAACACCTATTACAACAGCAACATGAAAGTCAATGAAGAGAACAACAATAAAAAGAAGCTAACCAAATTAATGAACAAGAACTACAACGAAAGAGTGAAAGAATGGTAGATGGAACCTGAAGGTGAAAGAAAAACAAGACAAACTTTGGGAAATATCGGAGAACGAAGACAGTAGACAGAAGAAAAGGAAAAGGAAAAAGGAATAACAAGTGAAAAAAGCTACTACCACCTACACGATGACGAAGACCATGAAGAACAGTCTACGACAGTCAAGAGACCAAATCCATTTCTGAATTTGTCATATTATGACACCATGCCAACCAGTCCTAACACTGACCTCTTAATGCTGAGCATCAAGCAAGGTAGCCGTCAGTACCATTTTTGTAAGTCTTTGGAATGTTTCGACCAGGGATCGAATCCAAGACCTCCCTATTCCTGGATGATGATGTAATAACTATGTCACCGGAGTGGCTGAACCTCAGTTTTGATGATAGCAGAATAAATATTAGGTGAATATATTTCATGAACATTTATTACAGTCTGGGGGTTAAAACTTACCTCTGACATTCATTGAGTGGATGTTTATAAAGCTGTTACCTTTTCTATACCTTTGATTTTCACAATCTAAATATAACATTGTGAGAGACATTATATGTACATTTAAAACAATATAGTACTTTAAGGGTTAAGCAATGCTTGGGAATTATTTAAAAGAAAATGTGCCGGCTAAAAAGATAATTTTATTTGTACATGTTGTCTTCCTATAGTCTTCTTGGTTTAAACCACATGGTTACAATGTCCTAAGGTGGCATATCCAGTAAGATTTCTTTTCTTTCATGATTTTTAACTCCAGTTGGGGTTGTTATCAATTGCAATAGGTTTTATATCACTCAGAGTGTGGCAAAGGAGAGAAGACATGTTCTGTGACCAGGCTTCTGCACAACCTCACTGTAACCCAATCAGCTCTTTGAAGGTGATCATTTTGTTTTGCTTTGTTTTCTTATGGTTTAACGACAAACAGAAGGCTACACATCTTCAAGATATATTACAATCTCTGTTTGGCACGTTATGTTTAGTTTATCTCTAGTCACTGTGCAAGAAAATGTCCTGGTCTTTATCTTATGTTTACAGGTTTGTATTACCTTTTATTGCCACAAGGGCCAGATTGACTACGGCTGTCTTGTTCAAAGGACCTTAATCCCTGACACACGTGATCCCTTGCAAGATCCAGTGCATTTGAAAGGACTGTTATTCACCATATTAAATATAGCATTCAAATATATATATATATATATATATATATATATATATATATATATATATATATATATATATATATATATATATATATATATATATATATATATATATATATATATATATATATATACAGGGCTCGAAATTTGCGGTAGTCCGCTAGACCGAGGCTAGTAGATTTCCCGTCGGGCTAGTAACTTTCATAATGTTAATAGTCCGACGGGCTAGTAAGTTTTTGGTTATCAACAGTCAGAGTTTGTTTACTCAATACCCTAAAAAAGACGTGATTTCGGCCGATATTCTTTAGAATCAACACAGTGACCGTTGTAAACACAGTCATAAAATATTACCATGTGAAGATAATGTCAATTTCTGCCTCGGAAATGTGTTTCTATTACAAGAAGCCATCTGATTATCTGCGTTTCACTTAACAGCGCCAATTTAGGTCCCGTCATTAACAAAGGAAGTTTGGCAATTGATCCGTATTAATCTGATAACGAATTAAATGGTATCACGCTTTATTCACGCGACCACAGTAACAAATTACGAAACTTTACACCACACAAAATAACATAGCATCAACTATTCAAAGAAATTAGTTTACATGTTTGTTTCTTGAAAGTATTTTTTTTGCTTGCTCCGAGTCACAAACGGGTATTTCATATTTTACGTTTGCATCGAAATAATTAGAAGAATTAGATCAATTTATTATCATAACATTACTGACACATAATTTTCCATGCAACTACTTTTTCAATGATAATAAGAATAGCTTTTATATTTTTCCCCAGAAAACGATTGAACAAATTATTGAATACACGTGGAGACATCCAAGAATTTGATAGGAATTAAAATCTCACATGGGCATTTAAGATTGAAAATATTCATGCTTATTATTAATTTCAACGATACACTGATGTTTGATTAATTAGGAATAATTACCAAACATATATTATTAATGATGAGACCGTAATTGGAGCTGTTAAATACCACAAGTGTTCGATGCGCTCTTGATGTGCAGGAGGAAAAAGTCTAAAGAAACAAATCATACAGAGTGACAAAAATACCTTAGAAAAATATCTCAGGAATATTTTTGGTATTTTTGTCGCTATGTATGATTTTGTTCCTTTTGATTATTGTTTTCTTTTTCATTCACATCAAGCTCACGTCCGAGTTAAATACAATGCGCCGAGTCAGCTGGCTTCTTTTGATGGGAGCACACATTCTCCAAGTTGAAACTAACATTATCTTTTGATGTTAATATTTTATAACAGTGTTTACTTAATCCACTACTTTGATCGTGCAGAACATCCGCTGAAGTCAAGTCTTTATTAGGAGGAAGCCATTTGATGGAAGGGGGGGGGTGCAATGGCACGTGTTTTGAAACGGGTTTCTTACTCGGACTCTTTTTATATAAAGGACACTGTGTCATTCATTTTCTCACTTCAAATAATTCGCGTCAGTTATACTGTAACATCTCATATTTCAAAACGAGGCACAATTCCCGCCTTATAAGACAGGCAAAATGTGACGTTTTATAGAAGGTGTTCAACCTCCGGAAAAAAAGCAAAATTCATTCTGTTATCTTGCAGTTACAAAGATATCTATATTTTGACTTGGCCCACAGTTGTACAATCATATTCTGCTGACTGCAAGAATATTCTAGCATTGATTGACCTCATCCTGACAATTACAGCCCACTCTGCTGATGCTGAAAAGGGTTTCTCAGAGATGAAAATGTTGACGAGTGACTGGAGACCTTGTATACGACTTTGGGTTCTGTCTGACTTACTCTTCATCATGTTTCATAAAAATGATATTCCAACATATGATCCATTATCAGAAATACATTTGTGGAATGTTTCAGGGAGACCGGTAAGGAGACCAGAACAAACCCCATATGGACACAGAGTGCAGGTGGAGGACGAGAAAGGACACCTTGATCCCTTTCTGGAACTTAATCCAGATTATCTTGATAAAAAATAAATGTGAATATATTGATGATTTAAAGTAGAATTTATACTTCTGTACTTCTACATTTTATATGATTATGTTATGTATGAAATAATAATGTTGTTAATCTGAATACGAGTGTGTGACATTGTTTTGGGGACAGGGCTAGTAAACGTTTGGCAGGACTAGTAAATTTCTCAGTACACTGGTCCGTCTGGCTACCAGGACAATTGTGTTAAATTCCAGGTCTGATATATATATATATATATATATATATATATATATATATATATATATATATATATATATATATATATATCTTAACTAAGACTGTCCATCATATTATTTTCATTTACACCAATAAAACAATATATCAAACATTTGTTATTTATGATTTACGTATTTAAGATTTAAGACCTCTTAAAATAAAACTTAGGATAGTTAGTGTACATTACTTTCATTTCTTTTACAATAGTATATATATATATATATATATACATATATATATATATATATATAGATATAGATATAGATATATAGTGCACACAACATTTATATTACAGCCCATTATTGTACATTACCCTGTATTACTATATTTCGGGAGTCCTGTGGAACAACCTGGAAAAACTTCATGAAGAACCACTGACACACGTCAAGTTTTCACACATACCCACGCTTGCTGAGCTTCAGATTGGGACAAAAACAGAGGTGTCGGTAGACTAATACGTTGTTCTCTGCCTTTTTTCTGACATGACTTCGTCGGCCACAGATATTGTCAGAAAAGAAAAGCGCCTAAGAAGTTGTTGGTGTACCAGTTAAACAGTGTAAGACATTTTCACACACCCCACTCATTTCATGTCCCAAAAACCCAAATCACACTAACCAGCATCTCCATTGAAAAATAGCTTGATTAACTTACAAAAACTGATATTTCAATTTTCATGTTCTGTTATCAACCACAGGTAGTTTCAGAAAAGAAACGCGATGAAGAAGTTGTTGTACTAGTCCAACAGTGTAAGACGCCTCCCTTGAAAACATAAAGAGAAGAGGAATTGTTATAAAATGCAGGTCTATGCGTTGAGTCAACCATATTATTCATCAGTTCATTCTAATAATGTTGTTCAAACATCTGAATCTGAATATATACAAATGCAAGGCCAGTTACGGCGTAAAATTGCGTCGTAAGAGAGAAACACTATAATGTTAGTGGAATTGTTCCCATGTTTATAATATTGTCATTATGATGATTACATGTTACATTTTCACAGAATTTGTACATTTAATGCACTAATAAACAATAATGTCGGCATTCTTAAATATCTATTTACCTTTAAAAATTTGTTTACACTGCATTTTTGTTAATTTTGTACCATCCCAGTTTGGAGAGTGAAAAAGAGAGGGGAGGTAACTCCAACAGGAAACTAATATATATGTGTACGACAGGTTGCGAAAAGTTAGGAAAAGTTACAAAAAGTTTACGTAGGCCATTATTTATGCTTATTTATTAACAAAGGGTATACTATGGCTAAAATTGCATTAAGCGTTAGCCATACAAAAGCTTTCCTTTATCTGAAAGTGCTTAAAAAGAAAATCAGTTTCTACCCCAGTTGCATAAATTTAATATCGTAACCGAAATCCAAATTTCGGGCGCTTAAAGTTGCAACAAAATCATTTTCCCGACATATTTAAGAAAATAAATAAATCAAGTAAAGTTTATAAAGGTTGTCGTGATCATGACTGCATCGGTGTAAATATATTTTTTGAAACTGCTGTTAAACCTTGATTTCTGCTCGCAATATGGCAGCTTGAAATTGAACTTGATAATAATAGATGTGTACAAAATGCAAACAATTCAAGAAAATAGTTGTATATCACGCAAATATTAAATTAGCAATATATACACTTAATTTCATCAATAAATAAAGAATATTCTGATTTTATCGAAACTATAAAAGAGTGTAAGCCGATTTCGATATGTATTCTCATTAACTCATCTTAAATTAAATTCTAATTGTTGCTGTAAAGTTTTAATACTGTTATGATATGAATATAATTGTATTCAATTCAGTCAGAACAAACAGAACTGAACTCTATTCTAGACAATGTCAAATCCGGTAAACAGTATTACATTACAAAGGCATGTAATGGAATGTAAAAGCAACAAAATAAAGCAAACAAACAAACAAACAATTAAATTTAATATGCATAGCTACAATACACGAAATGTAACCCCGCTTGTGATCACCTATTTTCTTTATCTCGTTCAAAAATGTAAATTTACTTTAACTTTGAGTTTCCTAAAGTATAAATATTAGCTTCAAAATGAATATGTATGTCTAAGAAACAAAATAGAGCAAAAAATCAGGATTTATAGGTAATTGTAATGAAATTCGTTTAATACCACCCCCCCCCCCACACTAAAAATCTTTCAAACAAAGTACCTTTTCAGCATTTTCTTCGACACACCATTCACATTCCCCGTTAATCGGGAAGCTTTACATATCACAGCCAGAATGTCATAGTTTGCTTTTAACTTTTTGATTTTGATATCACTTGTCGATAACAGTCCTTTAACCAACTGTAAATATAAACATGAGCAGTCACTAAATAGCCTAAAAATGCTGGTGCGCCGTTAAATATCAATCAATCATTAAACATGAGCATTACCTTTTATATGACGCTAAATATCATCACAGTGCTGGAGCGCCGTAAAACTACATTATTTGTTGTTGCTGATGTGTTTTTTTAATTTTTTAGTGGGGGGTGGATTTAACGAATTTGATTACAATTACCTGTAAATCCTGATACATACAATAATTAAAAAATTCAAGGTGAAATCATAAAAGTCATATCTTAGTAATTTTGACGTGCAAGAGACGTTTATTGTATACAACATATCTTCATGAGACAAACATTGTATGAGCGATCGTGCTCAGGTTTAATATCAAAATTATTCATCATAGAGTACTTAAGTGAATGGTCAATTGCACGACATCCATTATGCTGGGTCTGCGTTTTTTTAACATTAGAAGTCGATGTCCAATGTAGCGTTGACAAGTTCTCAAATCCTGCACAAGCTTTGGTCTCACCATCAGTACCAAGAAGACTGAGATCCTGCATCAACTGACTTCTGGAAAGCTCTATGTTGAGCCCAACATCACCGTCAGCGGCCAAAGACTCAACGTAGTGAACTGCTTCGCCTTCCTTGGCAGCACACTGTCACAGAGCGTAACTATTGACGACGAGGTAAACATTCGCATTACTATAGCCAACGCAACATTCGGCATAATGTCAAAGTCTGGAATAGAAGAGCAATCAGCATCCAGATCAAACTAAAGGTATACAGGATAGTTTTGCTCCCGCACTACTTTACGCATGCGAAATGTGTACCAACGCCACGCCAGGAAGCTGAACAACTTTCACGCCAAGCCGCAGAGGGGTCGAATCGAACAACTTTTATAGGCGGCAAACTGACGCTTCCTTGTAAATCGTTAAAAACGCGTCGATTCGGTAAAACAAATCGTAAAAAAGGACGCCAATGTCGTTGTCGCACCCCCGATGCTGCTATGGGGTCAACCGAATATTTTATCAAGTCTGAACGATATCGTGTCCGAGGATCTGATAGATTTATCGTTACAAATCCATGTGGGATTGACTGAGAGAGACTAAAGAAATTTCTAAATGGATTATAATCCATATCACGGCCGCACCAAGTCTGGTGAATATTTTGTAGTTTATGAGTATCAACTCCGTTGAATACAGCAAGAATATTGCAGTTATCTCTGATCACTTTTGGTATTTGGGTGTACCGTTGAGTGACATATATCACGTCAGTGTTTTTATGTCTGCCTCTGGAAAATATCCTAGCAGGATGCATTTAATTATCTGACATCACATCATCATATACCACTAAATTGTTAATACTTCCATCAATATCATCAATGCTCGGTGCTTCCTCGGTATCGGTTATAAACTCGATAACATTATAATCGGTAATCTCTGATGATTTCTTGTTAAAATCATTTAACACTTCGTAGCATCGCTGATCATCTACGCTCGGAGCGACCAAATATAACTTGTCCCATTTCGTCCATCTCGTTATTAAATTAAGTAGCAGTTGCGTCTTGCCGCTTCCAGATGGTCCAGTTATAATCGTTCGAATATAATTCGGTAGCGCAGTATGATGCCTAAATGATTCTCTTGTTTTTGTCGCCGAAAAATCAATTACATTCATGTTATTATAAATATATTATGGATCTATATTGTGTGAAGTGTAAATAACGTAGTGGCACAGATGACTTGACGACGATTACAACTAAAAATAACCGATCAGCACTTTCTGGTAAATGCGTATAATGTAGCACAAAAAATAATTAGATTTATTTTCTATGAAATCTGGGGATAATTTAAAAAAAAAAAACGAGGAGGTGATATTGCAGCCAAGTTAGTAAAACTCCCAGGAACTCCATGGGCGAAGTATCCAGGAGAAAAACACATTCCAGGATATAGTTATTGTGGACCCGGGACAAGACTCAATATCAGACTCGATGATCAAAACCAACCTCGACGTGGTGAAGATCCAATAAACGCCATTGATAAGGCGTGTCATGCTCAGGATGTTGTTTATAAAAGTAGTAGTCTGCAACACAGACTATCTATCACTGAATTCTATCACTGATAAATCCTTCACAGAAAGATCATGGTTAGTAAAATCGGCAATGAAAGGTAAATTGGTATTAGGTGCCGGTAATTAATAACAACAAGGAATCTAGTTATTATTCTCCGAAAGGATACTGGAGGGGTAAGGCAGCAATCGGTAGACTCGCTAGAGCTGCAAGGGTGAAAAGTACCACTGCAGCGGATTGTTTATCCAAACAACCGATATGGCAAATTTATTTACCGTGGCCTAAACAAATTAACTACTCGCATTTTGATGTGACTTCCCTAATGAAGTTCATCAGGCTGATATATTCTTTCTGCCGCATGATGGTGTTTACAAATACTCGTTGACGGTGGTTGATGTTGCGAGTCGATAGAAACAAGCAGATCCGCTAGCGACGAAATCGTCAACTGAAGTCGCTTCTGCATTTGAAAGGATTTATCGTAGGGGTCCTCTGCGCTGGCCAAATCTATTACAAGTTTGTCCTGGCAACGAATATCAGGGTACGGTTCTATCAACAATGAAGCATCATAATGTCACCATCAGACGAGGACATACTGCACTACACCGCGATCAGGCAATTGTTGAATGGTTTAATCGGACGCTTGGTGAGCGGTTATTTGGATATCAAGACGTGAAGGAATTCATCCATGATAAACGATTCCGTGAATGGGTCAATAGATTACCAGCTGTAATTACTGCGCTGAATAATGAAATTACTCGAACAATGAATATGAAACCTAACAACGCGATTAAAAAGAAGTATATACCTGAAAAACCGCAAAAGGAGTTTTCAAAAAATATATACTCGGCAATGTCACTGTAAGATATTTATATAATCCAGGAGAGCTCGAAGGTGTCAAAAAAAGGGCCACTGATCCTATTTGGAGTGTCACCGCACATAGATATCTAGTATAACACGATCTACGGGTAGACAGCAATCTATAGATTGGATCCAACTGCTCCTCAACGAGGATTTATTCGACAACAATTATAAGTGATACCCGATTATACTCAATTACCACCGCGTGGTCTCAACTAGCACCTCTTCGTCTGTTGCATTCAAGACGAGTCAGCATCACATTATTTCTGGTATGACCTACGCTGCTATTTTCTGTCTAAGGTGAATTGGCGAGGATACTTATCCGACCAACTCCAACTCATTATACAATTGCAATTCGCGCAGTGATTATTGTTTTATTGTTTCAACGTAGTTATTAATTCGGCATCAATGTCAAATTCTCTGTTATTATTTTGTCCTGATGTTTATAACTGGATATTTTTTTTTTTATTATATCATCGCTGACAGTATCATTTATTGTTGTGTCATTATCATCTAGAACAACTCTGAATTTGATTTATTCTTCGTACTCTGGACACCGAAAGATAAACTAAATTTGACCACTCAATGCGATTATCTATGATCCAAACAATTGTATCGGATATCGTTAATCCCTGCGAAGAATGTATCGTCGCTGCGTAACCTATCGTCCATGGGGATTTATCAGCACGCAATGCATCCTCGAAGACGCTGATATCAACCATCACAATATCATTTAGCACTAAATTCTGCTTTTCATTTTGTCCAGGGATATCAACTTCGATATTTTGTCGCCGTTTATCGTTGGGTCTATAGCATAACGGTACTGGAAGTGTTGCAAATTTTTCTTAAAACCGCTCCGGTGGCCTAGTGGTAGAAGCGTCCGCCCCGGAAGCGGGAGGTCGTCGGTTCGATCCCCGGCCGAGTCATACCAAAGAATTACAAAAATAGTACTAACAGCTGCCTCGCTTGACGCTCAGCATAAAGAGGTTAGTGTTAGGACTGGTCGGCCTGGTGTCAGGATAATGTGACTGGTGAGACATCATGCTACATGTCTGCGGCATGATGTCTCAGTGCTAGACATCACTATAAACTGCCTCACTGCAGACATCGTAGCGATATGACTGAAAAATTGTTAAAGCTACGTTAAAAATCCTAATCAAATCAAAAAACTTTTCTTAATGTAATTCAAATAATTTCATCTGAAGTGTGTCTCTGACTATCTTTCTACTCGCTACTATCAAATCGTTTGGTCTCCACGTTGCCCAGAAGTTTATTAATGGAGCTTCCGAAATTATTTCACGCGCTATTTCACATTTTATTCTATCCTGTTGTAATCTGAGTAGTTTCTTGAACTCGCGTAATTGTTCATCAAGTGATCTGTGATCGGTATTAATTTCTTCGTAATAGTCAACATGATTCTTCAGCCAATCATGTGGGGATAAACCGACAAATGGTGGTGGTTGGTCATTATCGCCGCACATTATCAATGCTGTATTCGCTAGCAATATACACTCTAGAAACTTTTGTAATACATCTAACGACACTGTGCATATCTCGTGCCAAATGATGAATTCAGGAATATATTTCTCGCCCATTCGATCAGGAGTCCATTCATCACCTTTCCGTCGTAGGAAACTGTGATACGTTCAAGCATCCATCCCTTGCTGTTTCATCTCTCTGGCGAGTCTGTGGGTCGGTGTTAACACAATCATGTTTGATTTCCCGTGAACAAATTCAATCGCACGAGTCGTCTTTCCTGACCCACCACAGCCGTTCAAGTAAACTGTTTTATGTATACATGCTGGATCAGAACGCGGTGTTGCATTAGACAGTTCTGATATGTGACTATTTTTCAAATAATTGTTTTCAATCGTAACATCTGCTGATTTGGAATAATGACGCAGTATTTCCCGCTTAATTCTCCATGACCCCCAACTCTCGTCACAATTAGTAAATGTAGCCACTGCGCTGCTGTGTTTCGCGTCTATATAGAATGAATCAGTGGCAACTCTATCTGCGGTGTCAGGAAATCTATTGGCCATCAATAAAGATTAATAAAAGCATAAGCCAGCATAGATGCCCTGAAATGTGTGTATTGAAGACTGTATCCATCGATGTAAGTAACAATTGCACCGAATTTGGTTCCATCGGAGATGAAAGCGTCTTTACGATCAACATATATGCCTCTAGATGTTATATCCGCGATTATAAATTCGTATTCAGCACTATCTATAATCAACCGTGAAGAATATCTTGTATTGTCGTATTTGCCACCCTGAGTAAATTTACCGATTATTCTTCTACCGAGATCTTTTGCTGGTCTATTTCTGACTTCAAATAGCTGTTTGGACCAATTCAAGATATCTTTTTCGTCGAGATCGGTAAATTGTTTTATACTTTCGCTGATTATACTATCTAGATTAGGTTGTGGTAACCAAACCTCAGTCTGCGCGTGATATGATATAATTGCTTCACTGACAATCAGCAATATTACCATGCTTCAAGCAATCATATACCGTAATAGCACTATTGGCATCCAGTGTTTTTCAGATATGTGTCTACCAATCCAAGCATAACTACACGGATGAAGTCCTGTAGCCAATTCAAATGATACCAAACGAGCGAATCCAGTTAAATAAAAATCAGGAAATGGGCCATTAATCGCAACACGAGTCATCTCATGTGTGGGATGTCCAAACTGCTTGAAGTACTCAACGCATTCTCCGTACACGAGAAAACTCCCGGGTTAAAACGCAACCATATCAACCAAAATAATACTCTCGGGGTCGTATTTTGTATTTCATAGTCCGCCATGTATATACTCAATGCAGGCCTGATTTGATGTCTGTGAGAAATTCAGCTCTTGTTGGTTTCCACGTGTTTTTCTTTCTAGCAAAATGAACTGCAACAGACGGAATTGTAAAACAGTTTGTTAATAATTGTTCGTCGTGGTCTGTTGAAAAACTGCTAGCTAGTGTTTTCATCGCATCATGGAGGGCTTCAGTACGGTATAATTCTCCAATGGGTCTTACAAATTGATCGAATCTGCCCTCTTCGTGCTCAAAACTGTGAAGTAACCATACTGATACAGGATCTTTTTTTACTTAAATGATAAATAAAATCAAATACTTTTTCCTCAGAGAATTCTTCTCCGGAGAACTCCGCGGGAAGATATTTTATTGTTCTATCCCGCGGAAATATTGTTACCGCAGGTGTCCACGCATGTTCGTTATGATCAATCTTTTTGATTGGAGCTCCTTGTGATTTATATTTCGGTTCGTATAATACTTCTCCGGTTATCGTCGCTACTGATATTGGGAATCTTAATGATGTTTCTAATTGGGCTATATCCTGAATTTTTGCCCCGCGCTCCTTTACTGTTATCCCCATTCGTTGATTTCTTAGCGTCTTAGATCGGTCAATTTGTTTCCACGCAACGTATTTGTGAAGTGTTCTATTATTCGTTCTGCTACAAAATTCATTTTTGACGAATATTTCATTGGTTTTAATTTTTCAATACTCGGTTTATCATTTAACGGATAGATTCCGTAAACAACTGCTGTTACAGGATAAGATCTCTCGTAGTATGGTTTGTCAATTCCAGTCAGAATTCCGGGTTTGGAATCTCGACTCACAACGAAGGTTCTTTTATCCTTCAAGATTGGTTCAAATTTGTCTCTGATAATCCAATCTCTCGTGTCTGAACGAATAATGAATTTCACTCTAAAAAAATACTTTTTTCGCCCAAGATGTGATATTATCAGTGCTGCGTATTCATCATTCATGGTAGCATCAACGCTACAATCAATTCGAAATGTTGATCAACAGTGAGATGCTCCATCGCGTTTGAATTCATTAAAACAATCACGGATTTTACTCAACATGGTTCGGTCGTTTATTAGACCCTTTGGTGCTACGGAGACCCTATCGAGATTGAATTTAACATTTTTCCGGGGCTTAATTTGTGATAATCTCTCGAAATCATCCATGCCACAATTAAAAATAATATTTAAATAAAGAATTTATTATATAATGAATCATTGCAAATGGCTCATGATTGGATCAGTGACTACGTGTAACAAATCATGCAGAAAATAATTATGTGGGTATCATTTAAAAAGCTTACGTAACGAAGTCTTGGCCCGCTCCCTTGCACTCGATGTGGGGTCGGTGTGAGAGGAAAATCGCAGTTGTATCTCGGTTGCGGTGGTAAGCGATACAGAGAGTTGAAGCGTTATTATGACAAACGAATTAAGAACTCCATCAATGACTCTGTCAAGGACAAAATCCTAAGAACACCTCGAGACTACATTGAAAGATCCTCAAGTATGATTCAACCAAATAATGTATTAGACAAATAATAGTATTGTATTATATAATGAACCAAAAATTTCGGAGGCATCCCGTGATCAGCAATTATGAGGCATCTCGTGACGGTATTGTCAGAAACCAGAGATTAAAGAAACCAGTTGGCGTTGACAACGGTAAGGGGTTTTTGAGGTATTGTGCTAAAGGGAAAAAGTCTTATTGCCACAGTTTCGTGTTAGAATGTCATAATGGATTGATCATAGATGGTCTTGTAATCGATCATATTGATGGATGTTCTGAGAATAACAAATTGGATAATTTGCAAGCTGTTACACAGAGTGGTAATTTAAAACGATGAGGAACCGGCACTTGTAAATCAATTGCGAAGAGGTCTGTAAAATCATTCAATACAACAACTAACGAAGAAAAAATATTCCAATCAATGGCTGAATCCGAGATGTATTTCAATATTTGTAAAGCTGCAATACGATATGTTGCAGAGGTTATTTATCGATCTGTGATTTCCCAAAAAAAAATGGACAAAGAATTCAATTTTCATATGTCTGATTCATGTTTTGCACTATTCTATATAACACGAACAGTGAGTACAAGAGTTACATATATAAGACAATGAATGATGTCAACGGTGGTATTATGACCATCAATTATTTTGAAAAATATATCAATGCCATATTAGAAATATATATTTATTATATATAATATGAATAGTCGGGTCAAATGGTCGATTTTCTCTAAATGAATCAATTAGAGGTTTTCTCATTAAAAGTCGTTTTGGCGTTTTTATAACGACAAATATCACAAATACGACCAAAAAAAAAACCCCGCAATGACCAAAAAAACGACAAAAAACGACCAAAAATGACTGTTGTTGTCAGTCGGGTCAAATGGTCGATTCTCTCTAAATAAATCAATTAGAGGTTTTCTTATCAAAAGTCACTTGTAGTGATTTCGTCATTACATTTAGAAAATTTTTGATTTTCAAATTCAAATTGGAAAATTGCTTCACTGTTTTAATAATGGTAAACGAAGCATTAACAGCCAGACTACCTCGTGAGAGACTATCTGCGATTAGGAAGTATATACCCGAACGCGACTCCGTACGAGAAAAAATACAAACTAGACAGAGTATTCAGAACGATTTTACCGTAGGATCTAAACAATTGTTTAAACCGATAACCACGGCAACGAAGGGGTTAATATCAGCCACTGAGCGAGCTATATACGGAGATGTCCATGAAGGCGGGACAAGGAAAGAAGCTCTTCTTCTTCCTGTATTCGAAAAAATAGCAACGGAAACTGAACAAACACACAAATCTTTACAAAACCTCCATGGTGATATATTAACTAAGCGGGAAGTTGGACGACTAGTTGATATTGATACTAAGCCACCTGAAAGAAGAAGAAGACAAAGAAGAAGAAGAAGAAGAAGAAGAAGAAGAAGAAGAAGAAGAAGAAGAAGAAGAAGAAGAAGAAGAAGAAGAAGAAGAAGAAGAAGAGGAAGAAGAAGAAGAAGAAGAAGAAGAAGAAGAAGAAGAAGAGGAAGAAGAAGAAGAAGAAGAGGAGATAATGCTAGTAGACGAGTTGCATTCAATGATAAATTCCGCTCGGGTAAATTAGATGAATTAAGAAGTAAATAATTTAAGTCTATGGAAGAATTAGCCGATTTCGCTGCTTGGAGTTTTATCAGAGGAGAAATTATATCCGCGATAATTATTAAATCCCTGGTAAATCCCTGGTAAAAGAGAATGGTATAAGGGATTATATCGTGTATTACCTATTGCATCGAAAAGTGATAAGACGTATAACGAATTTATGGAAGCAGTAGAAAAAGCTGAATTAACTACAAAAACGCAATCTGACCCAGGATTTCTTAGATTGCCAGAACAATCAAAACTTTTTGATATAACACAACAACCACAATCATATTTGAGCCGGCCCCCGAAGAGATGAAAATAATGGCAGAAGCTGATCCTGAAAAGGTGCAACCGGTATCACTAAAAAATCAACCTGAAAGGGATTTTCAAGTGGGATTTCTGGTAGTGGTCTAGTTAGTTGTCCTGGCAATATTCTCAGCGATATAACACGATTAGAAGATATAATAGGAGGAAAACGAGTTGGAAATAACTCAACGGAAATAATTAATGAAGCAGCTGATACCTGCAGTCGGTCATTTCAAAGTGGCATCATGGATATCAAAACATATCGAGATTTCATTGACGAGTTAGTTGATGGTTATCACAGTGATTGATCACCACATTAGATAATAGTAATTGAATTACTAGCAATTATTGAGATGATCATACACTACAACCATAATAAACCAACCCGCGCCTATGCCGCAAATTTACGATTGCCTGTGTATAGCACGTACTATAGTGATAGTCTCGGTGATAACATTGCAGGGTTATTTGCAAGAATGGCTCCAAAAGTGGCTCCCCCAGCAAAACAACTATTAATGAACGCCATTGATGTTATTCGTGATAAGGGTATAAGTGCTGTTGGAGATCTTGCCGGGAAGACATTTTCAGCCGCGAAGGATAAACTAACAGCGCTAGTTCGACGGCGAAGGAAACCACCAGCGTCGTTGGGACCACTACCTTCTACAACAGTGATGATTGCAAATATTAGTAAAATAATAAATAACGCAGTGGATCAAAAACTAGCGTCGCTGGCGACTTCGTCGTTGACAACTCCGTCGTTGACAGCCAGCAATCAAAACGACATCGCAAACATGATAGCGGGAAGTGGCTTAACAAACAACGACGTGGTCGACGACGATGATTTAGATCAACGAATAAATAATAAAATCTTCAAGCGGACACCTAATCCAGCGTTTGACATGGACGCCCCAGTGCATAAGGATGATTCCGTACGCGATTATCAATACTATTCCAACCATGCAGTACAACCAAATACTCGATCAAGATTTGAAGTTCAAGTCCATGATACCAGTAAATGCTTTTTACCCGCTGAAGCGTTTATCGAAGTGGAAGGAGAACTTGTAAAAGATGTTGCTTCTAATACACCATACGCAGATGGTACTCAAGTCGGTTTTGTCAATAATGGATTCATGGCGCTATTTGAGAGTGAAAGATATCTCACTGATGGAAAAGAAATTGAGTCTATAGAAGGTGATGTTGATGTAGCCACAACAATAATAGGGCTAGCAACATATTCCGATGATTATACAAGATCGGCAGGTCCTTCTATGATGTTTGCACAGGATGCTAAAAATACTGCTTGAAGAAATAATTTGTTGTAAGACAAACAAACTACTCGTCGTGCCCCTAACATTTCTCCTCCTCTTGTTGATGTTGAGGATATGATTATAAACAATGATCCTGCTTTCATTCTAGGAGCTGCAACAAGCATGTCAATGTTGGGAGGAACGCGTAGATCATTTTCATGCGCGATTCCACTGCATCATATATTTGGATTCTGCAGAAATGTCCGAAAAGTTATCTATGGAGCGAAGCATACGGTAGCACTCGTGGGAAAAAGTACTGACAATGACCCAATTTGGAGGATTCCCGCGAATCCTGCACATCCGGAAAATGATCCCAGTAAGGTTATTTTAACAAAACTATCATTGTGGATGCCAGTACTGACTCCATGAATCACCGCAGAAGAACTATTACTATCATTTATGGATAAAGGAGGAAAATCGTTACTATGATGGATAACAACAACAACTGATACTTTACAATCAACTGTTAACGGTACATTTTCGTGGAACCTGGCATCAAAACAAGGTGTTTCAGCTCCTTGTCATATATTTATTGCGTTACAGAATACAGCGAGAGTTGGCAATCAGCTCCTCACCCATATGATATTTGATCGATTAGGTGTTACTGACGTCTCACTGAGAATAAACGGACAACAGGAACCATCCGAGGATATACAACTTAATTACGGTCCAAACCATATTGCACGCGTGTATCATCGTCTGTCGTCTTGTATGGGGCGCGATCAAAACGTTGATGCCGGTCTACAAATATCACAATGTGATTTTAGTACCCTTTATCCGATCATTTACTTTTCATTGGAACATCTTGATTTAACAAGACAATTCGTCGTTGATATATACTTTAGAGCTACTGTAACGTGTGGTGCTATCCCCGAATACAGAGCGGTTGTTGTTATTCTCAGCGACAAATCAATGCTACTCGAAGGTGTTGGCGGACGAATGAGAGTCGTCGATGTACCAGTAGAAAATATGTAACAATTAGATCAATCTGTTATTGTATAGTGTCATATAGTCATATTAGTGTTACATTGACTCCTGGTGAACTCAGGAAATTGCAATCTTAATCAGCTGAAAAATGTGGAACCACAAACACGATGAAACCCAATCAGATGACCAGTGGGGCGAATATATTGTCGCTGACGACTCGTCAGATAAAACATTTCAATGAAGTGCTCAATAATTAAAAAGGTGTTCAGGTTACACTCTCTGCAACAGCGATCAAAAACGTTATAAAAGCAGGTGGTATATTCCCATTGTTAGCTGCATTACCAGCGTTGATTGCGGCAGCAGCCCCAGCGGTTGCTAAAGTGGCGGAGTTAGGAGCCGTTGGTATCGCGGCAGGAATGGCACTAAAGAAAGCTACCGGGAAAGGGTATAAAAAAGGGAAAGGATCTAAGTCTACCAGGAGCTCCGCATTCGTGGTACAGCGGAAACGGCATGAGACTAGGAGTGGTTTATTAACTCAAGAACCAAAGGTTCCATCTCGAGAACCTATAGTTCCAATGTCAAATTTTGATTTGCTTGATGCTGCTAAAAAGCTTGAGATGAAAAAATTCAGAGGTGTCTTTATGAAAGATCAGTTGCCGCCACAACCAAACAACGCTGAAACCGATATCATTACTCTTGATAACAGCACCGGACCCGGAACTCACTGGGTTGCATACGGGATTGAGACGCGTGAAATCGTCTATTTAGATTCATATGGGCTAGCACCACCGAGGGAATTTATGTAACAGAATTGTTACCGAGAGGAGGGTGGATTAAATGAACAATACAAACACAATTTGTGAAAGAAAATATAAATTTATGTAATAAATTATAAATGAAAAAAATACAGATGTAACAACACAATAATTCATGCACTCAACCCACAATTACACTCACAACCATTCACAATACATGAACAAATTAAATATTAATACAAAATGAATCTCAGATGTAAAGGGATCTCTTGGACTATACACAGATCCAAGGATCCTTTACGAAAGTTAAATTAATGCAAGTATAAATTACGAAAAATGAACACAAACGACAAACTATACTATCGCACGATGGATTGCGATGACTAGCACGACCATATACTTGTATTCAATCAAGTTGCTAGCTTTTATTGATATCTATGCGATCACTTGAAATATTATTGTGATCTGACATAAGCATGCAAATACAACAATGTATTAAATTGTATTACAATTTCAATACACATATGTGTCTCGACCCCGTATAACCGCACGATTCAGCAACAGTTGAATCGTCTCCCAGTTTCCCCGAAAACCTAGGGTTGACCAATACTATTATCGGACGTTTCCCTTCACGGATCCACCACAGTTATACGTTCAGACAACATACAACATCTACCAGAACCAACGGTTCCTCACTACCCTAGATGTCGACCCGGATGTTTTACAACTCAGACAGCTCCGACACTCGGACTTCTAGCTTTCCGGATATTTACACGTTACACAGATGTTAACGAACAGACAGTTCGACACACAGACAGATACTTCAATTCCGTTTGCACAAATTAACGGCACAATCACATTCAGATATTTATACAGAGATGTTCCGGAACAAATAATAGATGTCCCACAACAAATCAGACGATATCAAAGACGTTTATCAAAAGATGGTATCAGATGTGTTAACAGCTACGGTATCAGAAATGGTATCAACTACGTTAGCAGCTACGGTATCAGAAACATTGACATCTACGGTATCAGATCTACGGTATCAGATCTACGGTATCAGAAACATTGACATCTACGGTATCAGCGATTATCAGATCTATGGTAACAGCGATTGTCAGCTACAGTATCAGAAACACGGTAACAGCTACAATAAACAAAACCAGACTAATATTAGCTGTCTCAAAAATAATCTAAGCCGTAGATTACGATATTGCATTTAAAGTCTAATAGTGACTAGTAATTCCAAATGTTCCACGTTTAATTGCAATAAAAGCATCATTATACGAAATGATAATCTGAATAAAATTCACAATAAAACGAAAATGTAAATTTAACACTCACCCTTTTGGCTGGAGATTGCAAGACGAGCTTATCTATCCTTCGATTAGATATTTTGGTTCCCGTAATTATTATGAGAAATATTTCGCCTTATATACTCTCTATAGGTGAACATAAATCACATCGAGCTTGCCGTGCTCCACGTGAAACGAGTATTTCGGATTTCATGTAAATAACAGACTGGCACATGCAAATCGTTACACGCCACTTACCTTGGAGAAAATCACTTAATCACCCCAGGTAATGCGTGTACGACGAAATCAAGAAAATGGTGAGTTTCGTTTGCAATTCAAGAAGACCAAAAATCAGTTCAATTTTCGCCTAATTCTGTGACAATTTATGCGTTAAATAAACCGCTTAAGCACTTCTTGTGGGTATTCTACACTACCAACAAAACAAATTAACGACCCACCAATATGTGGCAACGAAGTATTAAATGTTCTTGACGCTATTTCAACATCTGGAAAACCACCTCATCGGGCTGTGAATGAATACACTAGCAATCGCTGTAAATCGAAGACTTCAAATCAAAGATTTTAGAAAAGTAATTAGTTTTACAATAACATAATTGATATTTGGGGGAGATCTTGATCAGAACTGAAGAAACCTAGTGCCGATGGCACTGCAACCGGTGATGTAAAAAAAATAATCGAAGACGAAATAGCTGAGATGTTGAACTTAGCAAGTGTTGATCCCAATAAAATAGTTGTATTCCAAGATCGTCAGAGTAAATTAAAAACTAGTAATGTTTCCCTTGATGATATTTTAGTTAAACAACGCGACGTAACGGAAAATGCTATCGCGGTATTTTCCGATCAGGGTAAACTCAAACCGGGTGTACTTATTTCAATGCTCCTGGAACAAATTAACGATTTAAAACCATTAAAAACTGCTATCGATGCTTTGTAAAAACTAAGATCGGAGTATGACACTCATATAAATCAATTTGGCAATTTACGTAAAAACTTTAACAGGACCGATGACTCAATTGATAACTTTTTTGGTAAAAAAAATGCAAAATCCGATGACGTTAAAATGGATATAGCTAGTATCATCACAAAACTCGATACAATCACAGACCTTTAAGTGCTCACTGACGCCATAAAGGATGATGCAACGAGGATGAAAGAAATCGTTGAAAAAACAAAAATTCCTCATGCGAAAACCAACAACGTAATATACACGATTCAATACGGATCATTTGCGTGAACTCCTACAAACAACATATTATATATCACTGCAGCCGTCAATGGTCTTTATCGATTAACACTAGTGACACCGACTCAATTTAATATATCATCGTCGAGTTCATCTGGAGTCAACAATACAATATCAACGATCATCGAAAAGGATACAACCGAATAGTTCATGATAGAATCCACTGATACAAATTTGGCTAGGGTTTCAGTAACATGGTATGTGTAATTCGTAGCGGATTTGGGTAAACAACTTAATTGAAATCGTAACCGATTTGAAAATAAAATGACATCGCCGACGATACCTTCGGTATATCACTATCGCTATGACTAGGTAAGAGAATTTCAAACTAAACTCAAAACGCTCATTGATGAGTACCAAATAAAAATAAAGAAATACCGACGAAGAATCACCGCAATTGATGTTACTGTATACTCGGTGAGTGGTGTAATCACCGGAGCCGGAATAATACTCGCATCGGTTACAATGATTGCTCCGGTCGTAGTTCCAATTTGCATTTTTGCGGTGGCTACACTCGCGGGTATATTAACCGGGATGACAATAAAACTATCATCATGCAACCAGTGCAAACGTAATTAAATTCCATGTTGTATCAACCGCATACTCGCAATTATCTTCGATGATATCGTCGTCACCCGATGATACATTAATATCCGATGGCGAGTTTTCGGCGATGGTACGTATTTATGATTCCGCGATATTATGAAATTAGAGCAGGATAATAGCAATAATAACAATGACAACACCGCAAGACCCACTCCAGCGATTAGCGGAAAACACAACCCCGTTGAAAACAAGCATGATCTCAATAACCTCAACGTATCCTGAATTCAGTGTGAATTTCCCTACTCCAATTCCAGTGAAGGAGATAGCGCTGGCACAACTACGAGTGTATCACACTTGGCCTAATATTAGGTCGGTAGCATGTGGTGGTCAACAACCAAATAATTCCTTGGTATTCGCGAATAAGAATAAACCAGACGGGACTACAGACTGGAACGTTGTTTCAGTACAAGCAGGGACATACCACATTGAACAAAATAATGCCGAAACAAAACGCAGAAAAAAATCTGTTACTAGAACAGAATCGAAAATCGCTATAACGGTTCACGATCCGACGCAATCATCTGCCATTGAGATAAACTCACCTAGTTATGTCGTAGCTATCTATCAGAGTTCTATAAGGACAATACTGGGTTGGCCTGAAATACCACCTCGACAAAAAACAAAAAATCTGATTATGTTACAGATGAACAATCATATCATGAATTTACTCCATCGTATAAAGAAGATCTCTTAAATATAAAAAATCAAAACAGCAACGTATTACTATTTTTACCATGATAAGAATTACGGTTTTTGGCTATTTATTATTGGCACGAATCCATAAATAGATTATGTAGACATTGAACAAAATAAATTTATTGAATATTTCATAGAGATCAATCAAGAACCCAATCGACAACTACAACAACTGCAACAGGCTTTTCGTGAGTCTAATAAGATTTCAATTAATTATTCTTACTGATACTAAAAACAATCTTTCTAAGCAAAATTTTTTAACACTACACAATATAACAGAAGCCGATCTACCAAATTTCAAGTTTCAAGGATATAACGCAGACGAACTAAAAAATCTGTTAATGATCTCATTGATGAGAAATTTAATACGATACAACCACGACCACAAACAACAATTCGCAAATATAATAATGACCCAGACGGCGGTGGTAGGCATATCGCTCCGTTCAACGTAAATATATCCTCGGTGATTGCATTGAATTTAGTGTGTGATGTCATCGAAGGCAGCTCTAAAATCAATCTCGAGCGATTCAATCAAGCTCAGCAAGGATATATTCTGTACTCATTTGTACCAACAGCTCCTCCAGGGTTTCTAATAACTGAGAATCCAACTAATCCAGTCTATATTCAATGTCATAATAATTCGCTAACGAAAATTAATTTCAAACTAACTGACCAATCCAATAATCTGATTGATCTACGAGGAGAGATTTTACAGATTAGTTTGTTTGTAAAGTCTTTAAAAAATCGTTAACCCCATAGCAGCAGAGGGAGCGCGACAACGACATTGGCGTCCTTTTCTACGATTTTTTTTTACCGAATCGATGCCTTCTTTTACGATTTACGAGGAAGCCTCAGTTTGCCGAATCGACGCCTATAAAAGTTGTCTGATTCGCCCCCTCTGCTGCTCGCCATAAGTCTCATGGAAGTTTTCAACATCGTGTGGCAGGACAAGGTTCCAATGTGCATGCAAGACAGACACACAGACAGACAGACAGACAGACAGACAGACAGACAGACAGACAGATAGATAGATAGATAGATAGATAGATAGATAGATAGATAGATAGATAGATAGATAGATAGATAGATAGATAGATAGATTTATGGGTGTTAATATAAGTACCTCTAAACGTAGAGACGTAAATTAGAATGATTACACTCCTAAGTCTAATTAAACAAGAAATGTTTTCATTTATCACAAGCTGTTAATTAGTAGAGAAACTAATCCAAATAGAAAGCTGTGGTTTCCTTTTCGTAAACGTGCACTATGGGATGGAAAAAGATAACAACTTCACAATCATCTAAATCAAGAACTCCCCAACAGCCGACAGCCACCCAACGTCTTTTTGTAATGAACTCACTACGGCGCAGTTCTCTTAAATAATGTATTTCTTGGCCTTTATACAACTTTTACTATATTGTATTCATGACTAAATAATTTAAGTCTGATTAAATGCCCCTTAAAGTAAAGTCAACAACCTTACCTACCTGGGGTAAACCATCAGCATCACTCTCTCGCTTCATAAGAAGCTGGACAGAAGGCTTGGAAAGGCAAACACCATCATATCACGACTGACAAAGAGGGTGTGGGAAAACAACGCGCTGACAGAGCACACCAAAGTCCAAGTTTACCAGGCCTGCATTCTCAGCACTCTTATATATGGAAGTGAGACCTGGAGTATCCTGCAGCGTGCAAATATGCAGCATGATCTCCTGCTGAGCAAACGTCGTCTTTGATAGCTGGGCCACGTCAGACAGCTGGCCACTGGCACGAGAAGTGCCAGACGCCCCTCACTCTGTTTCAAGGGTGTGTGCAAGATGGAATAAAGGCATGTGACATCGCACCTGATGGCTGGGATGTGCTGGCCGAGAATTGAGGGACCTGGAGACTGACAGTAAATAAGGGTATATCAGCCCCCGATACGAGGAGAGGCCAGATGGCGGCAGAGAAACATGTAAGAAAGGACCACGTGTCAGCGACCACAGCATCTCAGGATTCCTAGTATGTCTGTACAAACTGCAAGAGAGACTGCCACTCGCACATAGGTCTGCACAATAAGTGTTTGCCCACCTTTTTTCATTGACGAATTTTTGACAAATTAATGGTTATTTTTGTTATTATCAACATGGCCCCTATTTATCAAAAACACCGTTTACATTTATCAAATGGGGTCAAATTCTGAGT
The DNA here is from genome assembly GCA_030141615.1 of Unio pictorum. NCBI lineage: Eukaryota > Metazoa > Mollusca > Bivalvia > Unionida > Unionidae > Unio > Unio pictorum. The sequence continues at coordinate 1,157,149 of JARLTB010000068.1, forward strand.
AATTGTTAGCTGTATATTTGATCTAATCCGATTCAATATAGTGCTCTAGGATCTAATAAATTCATTGTTATAAATCCATGCGGGGTAGCTTAAGCGCCACTAAAGAAATTTCTAAATCGGTTATAGTCCATGTCACCGTCACACCAAATTTGCCAAATATTTCTAAGAGAATGAGTGTCGGTCCTGTAAAATACTGCTAACATGTTGCAGTTATCTCGGATCACTTTTGAAATTTGAGTGTATCGTCGAGTGACATATATCGTATCAGCGTTTTTGTGTCTCCCCTTGGAAAATATCTTAGCTGGATTTTTTTGTTGTTCTAGCATTACATCGTCGTATACAACTAAGTTATTAATATTCTTATCAATGTCTTCTGGGGATGGTGACTCGTCAATATCTGTGATAAACCCAATGATATTTTCTCCGGTTATTTCCACCGCTTTATCATTGTAATCCTTTAACACCTCATAACATCGTTGATCGTCTATGGTCGGTGCCACCAAATATAACTTGTCCCATGTCATCCATCTCATTATCATATCAATTAACAACTGTGTTTTTCCTCTCCCTGATGGACGAATGAGAATCATTCTGTAGAGTTTGGTAGCAACGGATGATGTTTTACAGGTTGTGTTTTTCGTGTTTATGAATAATCAATTACATTCATGTCCATATAACATAAATATATTATGGATTTATATTGTGTGAAATGTAGGGCGCGTACACCGACACTTGACCCGACAACAGTTATAACTAAGAATAACAGGGATGCTGTCACTGGCAAGTGTGAACGATGCGGCACCAAAATATAGCTTTGTTTTTAACAAAAAGCGGAGGTGATGTCGCCTCCAAGTTAGCAAAGTTCCCAGGAGCACCGTGTGCAAAATATTTAGGAGAAAAACATCTTCCAGGATTTGGTTATTGTGGTCAGGGAACACGATTAGATATCAGACCTGATGACCAAAATAGTCATCGTCCGGATGAACACCCAATAAACGCCATTAATGAAGCGTGTCCTATTCATGATGTTGCATATCAAAGTGATGATCTCCAACATTGTCATCTCGCAGATGTGAAATTCATCCACGCGTTAAATTCAATTCCTGATAAAACATTCAAGGAAAAACTAGCATCATGGTTGATAAAATCCACCATGAAAGGTAAATTATTATTTGGTTCTAGTATTTGATATGGAAGCAATTTATTATTCTCCAACTGGATACTACATGGGTAAATCTGCTCTCGATAAACTCGCCAACGCTGCTAAGGTAAAACACGAAATAGCAGCTGATTGGTTGGCCAAACAAGCTATATGGCAAATTTATCTACCGCGTCCGTAAAAGATTCAATATGCGTCATTCGATGTTAATATCCCAAATGCGGTTCATCAGGCAGATATATTATTTCTGCCGTATGACACGGTTAAAAAAATGTGTTTACAAATATGCTTTGACGATAGTTGATGTAGCGAGTAGATACAAAGACGATGAACCGTTATCAACAAAATCATCATCTGAAGTTGCCTCCGTGTTTAAAAAGATTTATCGTCGAGGACCTCTACAATGGCCAAATCTTCTACAAGTTGATCGCGGTAGAGAATTTCAAGGTGAAGTATCGTCAACGATGAAGCAACATAATACTACAATTCGACGAGGACGCACTGCAATTCATTGTGATCAAGCAATTGTTGAACGATTTAATAGAACTCTAGCTGATAAATTATTTCATTATCAGTACGCGAAAGAGTTTATCGATGAAAAGTCATCTCGTGAATGGGTTAAAAGATTACCAGGATATTAAACATGAAACCTGCCATCGCGATAAAAAAATATTTAACAGTACCAACAAAACAATTTCCATCAGAAATTCTACCTAGCAACGTTACAGTGAGATATTTATATGAACCTGGTGAGCTTGAAGGTTTTACTAAAAGGTCAACTGATCCGATATGGAATGTTACCACACATACAATATTTTCTACGATATCATCTATAAAAAACCAATATTATATAAACTAGACCCAACTGCACTACAACGAAGTTTAACTCGGGAACAATTACAAGTAATTCCAGATGATACTAAATTACCACCAACTAGTCTTAATTGATACAATGATTTCGATTACATTCCAGACATGTCAATGTTACATTATCATGGGTATGACCACGACTGTTATATTTTCTATCAGCGGTAAATCCTTGTGGAGATTTTTCTGACCACGTCATAATACAATTACAGCTAGCACAATGATTATTTTGTTGTTGTCGCAGTATTAATATATCATTGACATCAAGATCAAACAACAGACGATGCCAACAACCCAGATACAGACGACACCCCCGAGACTTAGTCGCCAATGATGATGAAATTCCCCTTAACTGGGTGACTAGTATGTACATCACTTCCGCCGAATCAAGGATAGCAGTAGGTCAAGAGCTGTTCCAACTCTCTCTTCCTACTGATTTTAGATATATCCGTAAACAGTGTGTCATCTGTATATTTCTTTAGAAATAGCCTTATCATTAAGAAATTTGTACAAAATCTGTAATTTATTATACCTATGCGTTAAGTTCTTTATGTATGTGTTTTTCATTGTCTGTGGTATACCTGACTTACTAACTTCTCACTGACGCTTTCCTAATAATTGAACCTCATTCTTCGCATTCTACTATCTACAATGAAATAATTAGTTTAAAAACATGCGGTATGTCGGGTTGAAATATCTGGTAAATGGATATACGGTATGTCTGACTGAAATATCTGGTAAATTGATATGTGGTATGTTTGACTGAAATATCTTGTAAACAGATATACGGTATGTCTGACTGAAATATCTGGTAAATGGATAGACGATATGTCTGACTGAAATATCTGGTAAATGGATATGTGGCATGTCTGACTGAAATATCTTGTAAATGGATATACGGTATGTCTGACTGAAACATCTACACTTGGATGTATGGTATGTTTTCTTAACTCAGTACAAATGTTACGTTATAAAGGCTTGAGTGATTGAAATCAAACACACTAGAGATGGATATTATCTCAACTATCAAGTTCGTTTCCAGCCATTTTCTTGTTAGAACGAATGTTTTCTTGCAACGTTCATGCATGTAAGTTTGATGTATTACCGTCATTGTCTTATCCGTATCAAACCACATTGATATAAATTAGAATCTTCAACCAAAATATGAATTTCTACTACATATTATTAATTATCATATCTATAATTTGGGTACATGTGTGTGTGTGTGTACAGATGGGTGTGTGAATGGTTGTAAACACGTACAACTCGATAATTATCGCAAATGAATGAACACAAACTTTAATGTAGCATTCATGTGCTGTCTTTCTTCATCATGGCGTCAGCAGCCATCTCAACACGTTGATGGTTGATATGTTGAACGTGTTGATGAAGATGCGTTTGTTCCCAAGACAGTGAAAACTGCAATTATTTTACAGACAATATGATGCCAGTTTACCATATATTAATAATAAACTTGTGTACTACAGTGTTGAAAACAATAATATATTCATTGAAAATAATAATACTTGTTTATGTTGCTTGTCGAGATACTGAAGCTATCAGATTCGTTTTCTAACAAAGATGGTATCCGTGTCTTAGTCGAGATGAAATAATATACTCTTTCGAAGGTCCATCAAACCTGTCATCGTGTTACCGTACCAATAGTCCATCAAACCTGCCAGCGTGTTACCGTATCAATAGTCCATCAAACCTGGCAAAGTATTAAACAAAATGTCAATCAACCATTCCAATGTATTTCAGTGCCAATAGTCCATTAAACTTGAAAGAGTATTGCTGACCGTACAGATCATCAGACCTGCCAATGTATTAACGTACCAATAGTCCATCAAACCTGACAGTGTATTTCATAACCCACAGTCTATAAAGACTGCTAATGTATTTTAGTAGCAATTGTCAATTAAACAACAGAGTATATTTCAAGATTTACAGGAGCATGGAGTTTTACAGTACTACTATTAGTTTGATGCACACCTCAAAATGCCTTATGGGAAAATGTTATGTATATTTATTTGTATTGTGTCCTTGAGTGCTGCCAGTAACTGAGATTAGGAATTCGGCCTATTTAACAAACGTGTTTTTTTTATTAAGAAAATGTTTACTTCGACTGAAATCATTATTTTGTATTTTTCCATTGAAACTTTAAAGTGTACCTGATATTTGTCATGATGTTTCCTAAAATCCATCAAAGACCTGAATTTGTTTACAACTTAGAAGTTTCTAGAAATTCTTTAAACCACAACCATAGTCGTCTGTTTATGGCTTAGCTTTTATATACATATAAAGAAAACATATATATAGATTACAAATACAAAGAGCTCATTAACTGTTGGGACTAACAACTTGTTTCATATTACTGAAAATCCATTGAAAGCCATCGTGGATCATATTAATGTGACACGTCAAGGCAAATGGGACATTATACCATTCCATACTGTTTGTACATCAATACATTAAAGACTGAAATTCATGGGTAACACTCTAGTGTTTGACTTGTGATAACAAACTTTGGATCACTTTTTATTTAGTTTTGTACTACTGTAAGTTCATTTAACATGCTCACTTGTTAGTCTGAGTAATTTAAGTGTCAGTTGAATAGAGAAAACCCTGACAGGTTGTTGTTTTCTTTAAGACCATAGTGTCGTAAATGATGGTTTAAGCATTTTGGAATAATTGTGATAATAAACGAACAGTAGAAAGCACGTTTGATCCAAAAATGTAGCACTTGAAAAACTAGTGTACTTTTGTTGATCATATGTATGTAACTATAACGTGATATGTCTGTAACTATAACGTGATATGTCTGTAACTACAACGTGATGTATCTGTAACTATAACGTGATATGTCTGTAACTATAACGTGATATGTGTGTCATATGAACAACACTTTGTGAAAATGAATATCCATTTTTCAGCACTTGTGGAAGAGGATCTTCGTTAGGACGAAACGCGCGTTTTGTGTTTCTACACATACATCTTGACTGTATCATGTTTATACAGAGATGTGTGAATTTATCTTTTTGAGGAACTTCACTATGATAACATCACAATGTACGTAATGAAACAAAAAATTCTGAATAAATTATCCAAAATTGTTTTTTTAATCAGAATGTCGTGTCGATATTACGAAATCTTCAGCGATACCGATATGCGAGTAAAGTTTGGTAAGTCGACAAGTACACTGTCACAAAAATGTAAAATTATAAAATATATTTAAATCGACTAGAATAAGGACTACATTTTCAACTATTTTCTAAGCAAACATTATATATGCTGCATTAGCGAGACAATGCATCAGGTTATATAAATAATTTGTATTATGACCTAATTTATAACGTCGATGGTGTAGAGAGGTGATTACCAAATGTTTGTAAATTTCACTAGCAATGAAAATCCATAGGATTGGAAATTCGAAGAATTTCAACATTAGATAAATATTCATTTAGAAAACACTAGTGTTCTTTTATAATAAGAATGATCATACACTACAACCATGATTAACCAACCACCGTCTATGTAGTAAATCCATGATTGCCTATTTACAAGGCGTACTATGGTGATGGTCTCGGCAATGCCATTGCAGGGTTATTTGCAAGAATGGCTCCAAAAGTGGCACCGCTAGCAAAACAATTATCAATGAAATCTATTGATGTTATTCGTAATAAGGATATTAGCGCTGTTGGAGATGTTGCCGGGAGGGCATTTTCCGCTGCGAAGGATAAACTAATGTCGCTAGTTCGACGAAGAAAGAAACCGATGACTTCGTCATTGGCGTTACCATCTACAACAGTGATGCCTGCAAATGTTAGCAAAATAATAAATAACGCAGTAGATCAGAAATTAGCATCGTTAACGACTCCGTCGTTTGCGGCCAGCAACCAAGATAATATTACCGCAACTATGATAGCGGGAAACGGCTTAAAACCACGACGAAAATCACGATTTAGATCAAGGAATATATAATAAAATGTTCAAACAGACACTTGATCCAGCATTTGATATGGAAGCCCCAGTGCGTAAGAATGATTCTGTACGCGATTATCAATTTTATTCTTATCATGCAGTACAACCAAATCTTCGATCAAGAATTGAACTTCAAGTTCATGATACCAGTAAATACTTTTTACCCGCTGAAGCGTTTATCGAAGTGGAAGGAGAAATTGTAACAAGTGATGCTGCTCATGATGATCCACCATACGCAGATGACCAAAATGTCCGAGTTGGTTTTGTTAATAATGGTATCATGGCGCTATTTGAGAGAGCTAGATATATGACTGATGGAAGAGAAATTGAATCTATTGAAAGTGAGGTTGATATTGCAACGGGAATAATAGGGTTAGCACTATATTCTGATGATTATACATCATTAGATGATCTCTAAGGATATTACTGATCACCCTGAACACGTTCAGTATACTAAATTACGAACACCGCAGGATACTGCATCTGATCCACAGCCAGTAGCTGATCTGGAATATGAAGCAAGACCAGGTGCTGCTTTTGATGTTATAAAAAATACTAATCTTAATTACAACCTAGGATTTGCAACACGCGTAGCAACATTGAAGAGACCACGTCGACAGTTTTCATGCGCGATTCCACTGCATCATATTTTCGGATTCTATAGAAACGATCGTAAATGGTGGTCAGAATAAATTGTCGCTGACAACTCGTCAGATTAAACACTTCAATGATGCTTTAAAAGATTAAAAAGGGGTTCAGATCACACTCTCTGCAGTCGCGATCAAACACATGATACAATCAGGTGGTATATTTCCGTTCTTAGCTGGATTCCAGTGTTGATTGCGACAGCGGCCCCAGCAGTGGCTAAAGCGGCCGCGTTAGGAGCCATTGGTACCGCGGCAGGGATGGCACTAAAGAAAGCTACCGGGAAAGGATACAAAAAAAGGGGAAAGGGTCTAAGACTACCATGAACCCTGTATTCATGGTACAAAGGAAGCGGCCTGATAATCCCAGGAACGGTTTATTAACAAGAATAGTTCCCATGTCAAATTTTGATTTACTCAATGCCGCTAAAAAAGTAGCGATTAAAAACTTCAGAGGTGTCTTTATGAAAGATCAATTGCCGACGCAACCAAACAGCGTTGAAACCAGTATCATTAATCTCGATAACAGCACTGGACCTGGAATCCACTGGGTTGCATACGTGATTGATCCGCGTGTAATCGTTTATTTTGATTCATATGGATTAGCGACGCCTAAGGAATTTATGAGTTTTATACAACAATTAAACACCGCTCACAATGTGAGGTGCTGGTATTCTACGCTACCAACACAACAAATGAATGACCCACCAATATGCGGCATAGAAGTATTAAATGTCCTTGACGCTATTTCATCATCGAGAAAACCACCTCATCAAGTCGTAAATGAATATATTAGTAGTCGCTGGCAACGAACGAAGTCGTCAACGAAGATTTGATAATCGAAGATTTTAGAGAGAGAAAATAATTAGAAAATCAAAGATTTTTACAATAACAATGGTTGATATTTGGGGAGATCTTTATCAATGATGAACAAACCCGGTGCTGATGGCACTTCGGGAATATCTGCAACCGGTGGTGTAAAAAGAATAATCGAAGATGAAATAGCTGAGATGTTGAACTTAGCAAGTGTTGACACCAATAAAATAGTTGTATTTCAAGATCGTCAGGGTAAATTGAAAACGAGTAATGTTTCTCTTGATGATATTTTAGTTAAACAACGCAACGCAGTATAAGAAACTATCGCGTTGTTTTCCAAAAAGGGTAAACTCAAACCATGCGCAGTTGTTTCAACAATCACATATAAAATATTAACACTCGATAACAATTATATATCCTCAGCAAATTCATTGAAATCACTCGATGATTAATATGACGATCATATAAATACATTTAATCAATTTACTGATTTACAAAAATCCATCCATGACAACATTGATAAACCCGAGTTAGAATTTTTGATAATCCTCCAATGACCACACCGAAGCTCACATAGATAAAAACTTCTATGTTAGAGTTTGCAACACTTCAAGTTAAATACGCAGATCACGTTAAAAAGTATGACGATAATATAAATACATATAATAAATTTACTAGTTTACAAAAATTCATCATGACCAATATTGATAAACCACTATTAGACTTTTTTGGACATCCTCCAGTGGCCGCATCAAATCTTGCACAGATAAAAACTTCTATATCAGAGTTTGCGAAACTTCGAGTTAAATACGGAGATCAAGTTGAAAAGTATAACGATCATATAAATACTTTTAATACGTTTACTGATTTACAAAAATCCATCATGGACAATATTAATAAATCCATATTAGAATTTTTTGATAATCCTCCAGTGACCACACCGAAGCTCACAGAGACAAAAACTTATATGTTAGAGTTTGCAACACTTCGTTTCAGATATGAAGATCACGTTGAAAAGTTTACATCATTTCGTAAAAATATCATTGATAAATTTTTTGCAACCACGTTGGATAAAATTGACATAAAACTTCCCGATATTAAAAAATTCATCGATGAGATGAAAAACTTTATCGAGGCAATCAAACATGATGCAACGAGGATGATATAAATCATTGAAAAAACCAAAATCCCTCATGAGAAAACCAACAACGTAGTAAACACGATTTAACATGGATCATTTGCGTGGACTCCTACAAACAATATATTAAGTATAATTGCAACCGTCAAGGATATTTATCGATTAACACTAGTGACACCGACTCAATTTAATATTTCATCAACGACTTCATCTGGGGTCAACAATATGATATCAACAATCATCGATAGGGATACAATTGAACGATTTACGATAATAACCACTGATAATAATTTGGCTATGGTTTCAGTAACATGGAATGTGGAATTCGTAGTGGAACAATTAAATTCTGTTGTAATAAATAAAATGTCATCAACGATGATTTAATCGCCGACGATACCTTCGGTATCTCAATATTGCTATAATCAAGCAGCAGAGGGAGCGAATCCTACAACTTTTTTAGAAGTTAATCTGAGGCTTCCTCGAAAATGCTTTATAGAAGCTTCCATTCAGCAAAATAAAATTTTAAAAAATCGACGCCATCCACCCCATGGATTTAATTTATGTAGTTAACGATGAGTTATGAGTAGTGAATCGGACAACTTTTACAGGCGTCGATTTAGTAAACTGAGGCCTCCTCGAAACGCTTAAAAAAAAGCCTACATTGGGTAAAAAAACGACGCCAACGTTGTTGTAATTTCACCCTTTCTGCTGCTATGGATTTAATTTATGCAGTTAACGATGAGTTATGAGTTATTCAGCAAAACAATTAAAAAAAAACGACGCCATTGATATTGTTGCGTCGGGTTAATAAATTATTTCAACCGAATATTTGATCGATTCCGATACGATATCGTGTTCGAGGGTCATGCAAATTTATTGTTATAAATCCGTGTGGGACCTACTGAGCGTGACTAAAGAAATTTCGAAATTGATTGAAGTCCATATTGGAGCAGCATGTCTACCAAATATTTCGTAGTGTTTGTGTATCAACGCCGTTGAATACAGCAAGAATATTACAGTTATCTCTGATCACTTTTGGAATCTGAGTGTAGCGTTGAGTGACATATATCACGTCAGTGTTTTTGTGACGCCCCCAGGAAAATATCCTAGCTGGGTTTTTTGATTGTCTAACATTACATCATCGCATACAACTAAATTGTTAATGCTCCCATCAAGGTCATCCACGGATGGTGCATCATTGATATCGGTTATAAACTCAATGACGTTCTCACCTTTAATTTCTAAAGCGTTTTCGTTAAAATCTTTTAATACTTCGTAGCATCGCTGATCATCTACACTAGGAGCAACTAAATACAACTTATCCCACTTCATCCATCTCGTTATTAAATTGAGTAATAATTGCGTCTTGCCGGATCCAGATGGCCCGATTATAATTGCGCGGATAGAGTTTGGTAGCGCTGCATGATGCTTAACTGGTTCTCTTGTTTTAGTCGCTGAAAAATCAATTACATTCATATTACTATAAATAAAGTATGGATCTATATTGTGTGAAGTGTAAAACGCGTACTAGTACAAATGATGTGACGACGATTACAACTAAAAATAACAGAAGAGCACTTACTGGTAGGTGTGCAACATGTGGTATAAAAAATATAGATTTGTTTCCCTTGGTGAAATCAAGGATTTCAAAAAAAAGAGGAGGTGATATTGCAGCCAAGTTAGCAAAACTCCCTGGAACCCCATAGGCAAAGTATCCAGGAGAAAAACACCTTCCAGGATATCGCTACTGTGGCCCCGGAACACGATTATATATCAGACTCGATGATCAAAATCAGCCCCGACGTGGTGAAGAACCAATAAACGCTATTGATAACGCGTGTCATGCTCATGATGTTGCATATAAAAGCAGCAATTTGCAGCATAGACATCTAGCAGATGTGAAATTAATTCATGCGTTAAATGCTATTCTTGACTCCGTCAAGGATATATCTTTCAAAGAAAAATTGGCTTCATGGTTAGTAAAATCATCTATGAAAGGCAAATTGATGATGGGGGCCGGTAATTAATAATATGGAATCTATTTATTATTCTCCGAGAGGATACTGGAGGGGTAGCGTTGGAATCAGTAAACTCACCAATGCCACAAAAGTGAAAAGGGCCACTGCGGCTAATTGGTTATCCAAACAGGCTATATGGCAAATCTATTTACCGCATCCTAAACAAATAAACTTCTCACATTTTGATGTTATCGTACCCAATGAAGTTCATCAAGCTGAGTTATTATTTTTACCACATGACGACGGTTATAAATACGCGCTAACAGTAGTTGATGTTGCGAGTCGATACAAACAAGCAGAACCGCTAAAAACAAAGTTGGCCACTGAAGTAGCTTCTGCATTTGAAAGGATTTATCGACGAGGCCCACTACGCTGGCCAAATCTGTTACAAGTTGAATCTGGCAAGGAATTTCAAGGTGTGGTTGCATCCACAATGAAACATCACTTGTCACCATCAAACGAGGGCATACTGCGCTACATCGCGATCAGGCAATTGTTGAACGATTTAATCGAACTCTTGCTGAGCGGTTATATGGATATCAATACGCGAAAGAATTCATCCAAGAAAAAAGATCTCGTGAATGGTTCAAAAGGTTACCAGGAATAGTTGCAGCGCTAAATAACGAGATTACCAGAGCAATCAGTATGAAACCTAACAATGCAATAAAAAGGAAGTATATACCACAACCACAAAAAGATAAAGTTTCTCAGCCAATTCTCGGCAATGTCACCGTGAGATATTTATATGAACCAGGAGAGCTTGAAGGTGGTACAAAAAGGGCTACTGATCCTATTTGGAGTGTCACTACGCATAAAATATCTACTATAACACGATTAACTGTTAGAGCGTCAATCTATAGATTGGATTCAACCGCCCCTCAGCGGGGGTTTATACGCGAACAACTACAAGTGATTCCTGACGATATTCAATTGCCACCGCATGGTCTTAACTAGCGCCGTTACGTCTGTTGCACTCAAGACAAGTCAACATCACATTCTTTCTGACATGACCGAGACTGTTATTTTTTCTGTCTACGGTAAATTGTCGAGGATCTTTATCCGAATACTGCCAAATCATTATACAATTGCAACTAGCGCAGTGATTATTCTGTTGTTGTTTCAGTGCAATTCGGCATCAATATCAAATTCTCGTTTTTTTTGTCTTGTTGCTTATATCCGGAGAGTTTTTTATTAATGATTTTAACATCAATATCATCCATTGTTGTGTCGACTACGAAAACAATTCTTCGAAGCTGATTTATTCGCCGTACTCTGGATACTGCAAGATAGACTAAATTCGACCACTCGATGCGATTATCAACTATCCAAACAATTGTATCCGTGATGGTTAATCCCTGCGAGGATTGTATTGTTGTTACATAACCCAGCGTCCATGACGATTTATCAGCACGCAATGCATCTTCGACAACACTGATATCAACCAGCACAATATCATTTAACACTAGAAATTGTTTTTCTGGTCCTGACTCTGTGAACCGGCCTGGAATTTCAACTTCAGTATTCTGCCGCCGTGTATACGAGGGTCTATAACACAGCTGCGTTGGAAGTGTTGGAAATTTTTCTTTGTGTAATTCAAACAACTTTCTCTGAAGTTTGTTTCTGACTATCTTTCTACTTGCCACTACAAAATCATTTGGTCTCCATGCTTCCCAAAATTCCTCCATGGGAGTTTCAGGAATTATTTCTCTGATTATTTCACATTGGATTTTATCCGGTTGTAATATAATTAATTTCTTGACTTCACGTAATTGTACATCAATTGCTCTATAGTCTGTATCGATTTCTTCATAATAGTCAACAAACCCTTTCAACAATCATGTGGACTCCCACCGACAAATGGTGGTGGTTGGCCATGATCTCCACACATTATCACTGCTGTATTCGCGCGCAGCAACCAATCAAGAAACATTTTTAATACATCCACCGAAACAGTACATATCTCATCCCAAATAATAACCTCGGGAATGAATTTCTCACCCATTCTTTCAGGGGTCCATTCATCGCCCTTGTATCGAAAAAAGCTGTGATAAGTACAAGCTTCAACGTTTCGTTGTTTTATCTCTCGCGATAATCTATGGGTTGGTGTCAGCACAATCATATTTGCTCGACCTCGATATAATTCAATTGCCCGAGTCGTCTTTCCTGACCCGCCACAGCCGTTTAAATAAACTGTTTTATATCTACTAATTGGATCAGATATCGGTGGTGCATTAGAACGTTCTGATAAATTATCTCCTTGTAAGTAACTGTTTTTAATCTCAACGTCTGCTGATTCAGAATAATCACGCAGTGTCTCCTTTTTAATTCTCCATGTACCCCAGCGCTCTTCGCCAGTAGCTTCGCTACTGGCAGTGAATTTAGCCACCTCGTTGATGTACTTTTTGTGAATGTAAAATGAATCAGCTGCAACTCTAACCGCAGTGTCAGAAAATATATTTATCATTGAAAATAAATTGATACAAGCATAACCCAGGATAGACGACCTCAAATGTTTATACGGAGAACTGTAACCGTCACTGTAAGTAACAACTGTAACCCAATTTTGTTCCATCGGACAAGAAAGCGTCCTTGCCATCCACATATATGTTTTTAGAAACTGCATCCGCGATTACAAAGTCATATTCGGTGTTATCTATAATCAACCGTGAAGAATATCTTTTGTAGTCACATTTTTTTCCCTCCCTGAGTGAATTTTCCAATTATTCTTCTGCCGAGATCTTTTGCTTCACTGTTTCGTTGATTAAATACTCGTTTGGACCACTCAATGATATATTCTTCGTCGGTATCAATATGTTTTCTGGATTCGTCAATTATACTATCAAGACATTCCGGTTCTGTTAACCAGACATTAGTTTGTTTCCGATATGATATAATTGCTTCACTGACTGTCAAAGGAATTAACATTTTTGTATCAATCATGAACCGTAAACACGCTATTGGCAGCCACTTCTTTTCAGACATGCGTCTACCAATCCAAATATAACAACAGCGATGAAGTCCTGCAGCGAATTCAAATGACACTACACAAGCAAAACCTGTTAAATCAAAGTCGGGTAATGGTCCATTAATTGCAACACGAGTCATTTCATGTACGGGGTGCCCAAATCGTTTAAAATACCCAGCGGCGGATCCATAACCAAGAAAACTAGCTGAATAACAAGCAACCATATCAACTGAAATGATACTCGAGGAACCTGTGGTTCCAGGGTCGTATTTTTGGTTCCATAAACCGCCATGATTAAATTCGAGACAACTAGACATAATATCTGGCAAGTATTCAGTTCGTGTTGGTTTCCATGCGTTTTTCTTTCTCGCAAAATGAGCTGCAACCGATGGAATCGTAAAGCAGTTTGTCAGTAATTGTTCATCATTGTTGATGATTTCATCATTGGCTGCTTCGTCGCCCATCGTTAAAAACCACTAGCTATTTTTTTTTCATTTTGTTGTGCAACGCTTCAGTGCGGTATAATTCACCATTTGGTCTTACAAAAGGATCAAAAGTATCTGTGCTGCGAAGTAACCACACTGACACGGGGTCGTTTTCACTCAAATGCGCAATAGCATCGAATAGTTTCTCTTCAACGAGAAAATCATCTTCTCCCAAGAATTCTTCAGGTATATACTTTATTGTTCTGTTCCGTGGAAATATTGTGACCGCGGATGTCCATGCGTGTTCGTTATGATCAATAATTTTAATTGGGGCTCCATTTTTGTTCATATAATACTTTTCCGGTTATCGTCATAACGGTTATTGGAAATCTCAGCGATATTTCTAATTTCGCTATATCGCTAATAGTTGATCCGCGCTCTTTGACTGTTAAACCCCATTGAGCTATTTTGCTACGCCGTAAATCAGTTAGTTGGTTCCCTCGGGATGCATTTGTAAAATGCTCTGTTATTCGTTCTGCTACACAATTCAGCGACGAGGTCGCCGGCGACGAGAATTTTATCGGCGCTAGTTTTCATATATCAGGTTTTTCATTTAACGGATATATCCCATAAACAACTGCTGTTTCAGGGTATGCTCGCTCATTGTATGGTTTGTCAATTCCAGTTAACAGACCCGGCTTAGAATCACGGCTAACAACGACTGTTGTCTTGTCTTTGAGAATTGGTTCAAATTTGTCTCGTTTAATCCAATCACCTGATTCTAAATTGACAATGAATTTCACTCTAAAAAAATACTTTTTACTGTCAAGTTGTGATATTATCGTAGCTGAGTTTTCGTCGTTCATGGTGGCATCAACAACGCCATCAATTCGAAGTGTTGACCAGCTATGAGATGCTCCATCACGCTCGAATTCAACAGCACAGTCACGAATTTTTTTTATTAAGCTGTTATCATTTATTGCCCGTTTCAGCACATCTTTAAGGGTTCTATCGAGATTCATTTTAATATTTTTGTAAGGCTTAATTGATGATAATCTCTCGAATTCTTCATTCATATAATTAAAACAAGTATTTAAATAAGACATTTATATATAATGAATCACTGCAAATGGCTTTTGATTGGATCAACACTCCCGTGTAACAAATCATGCAGAAGCGAATTATGTGGATATCATTTACAGAGCGTTCGCAACGGTTCTTTTGGCCCTCTCCCATGCCTCCGATGTGGGATGGACGTTAGGGGAAAATCACAATTATGTCTCAATTGTGGCGGCAAACGATACAGAGAACTAAAACGCTACTATGACAAACGAATAAAAAATACCGTCATTGGCCCTGACGTTATCAACGTCATAAAGACCCATCAAGACTATATTGAGAGGTTTATAATTAAAGCAAATAATAAATTAAACAAATAGTATTATTATACAAATGAGCCAAGAATTCAGACTTCATCCCGTGCTTGTTAATTACGAAGCTTCTCGTGATGGTGTTGTTAGACACTGCAGATTGAAGAAATTTGTTGGTGTTGGGAGTAATATGGGATATTTGAGGTTCAGTGTTGGAAATAAAATATATCTCTGTCACAGAATCGTATATGAATCATTTAATGGATTAATCAAAGACGGATTTGTGATTGATCACGTTGATGGATTTCCTCAAAATAACAAATTGGATAACTTACGAGTTGTTACTCAAAGTCAGAATACAAAAATGGGCCGAACCGGCAAACACGCAAAACAAGCAAAGAGTGTGAAATCATATAATGTGACAACAAACGAAGAAAAAATATTTCAATCAATGACTGCAGCCGGTTAATATTTCGATATTTGTATGCCCTCAGTCCGATTTATTGCAGAAGGAATTTATCAGTCTTCTTTTTCAAAACGTTTTAGTAATAGGATTCGATTTGTTTATGTCTAACTATGGTATTAAGGGAGATAAACTCGCAAAACAAGCAAAGAGTGTGAAATCATTTGATACAGAAATACTATATGTTAAAAAATTATTTATAGGAATCCCTTTGAATATTTCAGGGGTAAAATTATGATATGATCTATTGGTTGTAATATAATTGGATTTTTGTGGTTCAGGTGGTATAACAATTTCTCGTCTAAGTAGTAGTTCAGGCCAACCTAACACTGATCTGATCGAACTGTTATAAATATCTACAACATACCCGGGAGAATTTATCTCGATCGCAGATGATAGCGTCGACTCTTGAACTGTTATAGCGATTTTCGATTCGTTCCCAGTAATTGATTTATTTCTACGCGCTAATTCGTTATTGATTTGTTAAATTTAATACGACCCCGTTGGTAACGAGACAACGTTCCAGTCTGGAGTTCCGTCTTCACGATTTTTCCACGCGAATACCAAAGAATTATTCGGTTGTTGACCACCAAACGTTGTCGATCTGATATTAGGCCAACTATGATACACTCGTAGTTTTGGCAGCGCTATCTCTTTCACTGGAATCGGAGTTGGGAAATTCACGTTATATTCGGGATTCGTTGATGTTATTGATATCATGCTTGTCCTGACCGGTGTTGTATTTTCTACTATTTGATGAAGTAGTTCCTGCGGTGTTGTCATTATTATTATTATTATCACAGTTGAAATTGTTAACATTTTCCAATTTTAACAGCGTTGACTCGTACAATTGAACTATCGACGAAAACTCGCTATCTGATATTGTTATATCATCCAAGGACGATGATATAATTGAGGATAATTGTGAGTATGCGGCAGATGCAATATGAAATTTAATTACATAATCTTGTAATTTACTCTGGCTACACAATGATAAATTTATTGTGACCCCGGTTAATATACCAGCGATTGTAGCCACAACAGAAATACAAATTGGAACTACGACGGGGGCGACCATTGTAACCGAAGATAGTATTATTCCAGCAGCAATGATTGCTCCAGACACCGAGGACACGGTAACATCAACCACGGTTATTCTTCGTCGGTATTTTTTTATTTTTATTTGATATTCCTCGGTGAACGCTTTGAGTTTAGATTGGAATTCTTTCACCTGATCATAGCGATATTGAAATGATGAAATCATCGTCGATGATGAAATCATCGCTGTTGTCAATTTATTTTTTAACGCGTTAGTGTTTTCAATTGAAACTGAAAATCAGTTTAATTATTTACTCAAAATCTGCTACGAACTCTACATACCACGTTGTTGAAACCCTGGCTAAATTTCTATCAGTGGATATTATCATTAACTTTTCAGATATATCCTTGTCGATGATTGTTGATATCATATTATTAACTCCAGATGAACTACTCGATCAAATATTGAATTGAATCGGTGATACTATTGTTAATCGATAAATACCCTTGACGGTTGCAGTGATACTGTTACTGTTATCAAGATTGATGATACCGGTTTCAACGTTATTTGATTTTCTCGGTAATTGATCTTTCATAAAGACACCTCTGAAGTTTTTTATTGCTAGTTTTTTAGCAGCATCGAGTAAATCAAAATTGGACATTGGAGTCAAAGACTCTCCAACTAGTAAACCGTTCCTGGTATTCTTAAGCCGCTCCCCTTGTACCATGAAGGTGGGGTTCCTGGTAGTTTTATATCCTTTCCCTTTTTTTATACCCAGATCCGCGAGCGGATCCACCGGTTGCTTTCTTTAGTGCCATTCCTGCCGCGGTACCAACAGCCCCTAAGGCTACCGCTTTAGCTACCGCTGGGGCGGCCGCAGCAATCAGCGCTGGAATCGCAGCTAACAGCGTTAATATACCACCGATTTTTATCATCTTTTTAATCGCAGTTGCAGAAAGAGTAACCTGGACGCCTTTGTTTGATACAAGTGCATAATTGAAATGTTTCTCTTGACGAGTTTGTCAGCGATAATTTATTTGCCCCGCTATTCATTTGATTAGTTTCAGCTTTATTGTGGTTCCACATTGCTTAGTTGCAATTTTTTAAACTGACCAGGTGTCAACGTGACATTGATAATACTATACGACATTATACAAACAGATTGATTCTAATGGAAAAATCCGAAGGATTTCACTCAAAGATTTTCCACCGGCGCATCAATGAATCTCATTCGTCCACCAACACCTTCGAGTAGTATTGATTTATCACTGAGAATGACAGCAACTGCTCTATAATTAACAATACCACCACGACGGGTTACACGAGCTCGAAAGTGTATATCAACGACGGATTGCCTTGTTAAATCGAGATGTTCCAGCGAAAAATAATATATCGGATAGAGATTTTTAAAATCCAACTGTGATATTTGTAGACCGGTATCGACATTTTGATGGCGTCCCATATACGACAACAACCGATGATACGCGCGTGCAATATAATTGTTGTTATAGTCAAGTTGTATATCCTCGGATGGTTCTTGCTGTCCGTTTATTCTCAGCGAGACTTGATTACATCCAATTTGATCAAATATCATATGGGAACGTTCTTGATCATTTAATCGCGCAGTATTTTGTAGCGCAACAAATATGTGACGTGGAGCTGAAATACCCTGTTTTGATGCTAGATGCCATGTAAGTGTACCATCAATATTAGAATCCATCGTATCTGTGGACACTGATAACCAACTCAACAATGACTTTCCTCCATGATCCATTAATGATAGTAATTGTCCTTCTGTTTACAGCGAGGGAGTCAACACTGGCATCCATAGTGATAGTTTTGATAAAACGACTTTACCGGCGGCAACTCCAGCACCGCGCCAGATTGCATTATCATTAGTACCCTTTCTCACTAATGCTACCTTATGCTTTGCTCCATAAATAACTTTTATAACGTTTTTACAAAATCCAAATATGTGATGCAACGGAATCGCACATGAAAACCGTCGATATTGTCCCTGCAACGTTGCTACTCGTGTTGCAAATCCTAGGTTGTAATTAGGAATATTATTGATGACATCAAATGTACCAGGTGGTCTTACATACCCAGCTGGTGCTGGATCAACTGCAGTAGCTTGTACAGCTTTTACTCTAGAACATTGGACGTGCTAAGCGTTATCAGTAATATCCTTCGCGAACATCATAGACGGACCTGCCGATCTTGTATAGTCATCAGAATATCTCGCTAACCCGATTATCCCCGTAGCAATATCAACTTTACGCTCAATTGATTCAATCTCTCTTCCATCAATGAGATATCTCGCACTTTCAAATAACGCCATACTCCCGTTATTATCAAAACCAACTCGGATATTTGGGTCATTACCGTATGGTGTATCATCTGCTTGTAGAAGTTCACCATCGATTTCGATAAAGGTTTTACATGGCAAAAAGTATTTACTGGTATCATGAACTTGAAGTTCAGTTCGTGATCTAAGATCAGGTTGTACTGCGTGATAAGAATAATATTGATAATCACGTACAGAATCATCTTTAAGTACTGGGGCATCCATATCAAATGCGCTATCAGGTACCCGTTTGAACATTTTTTATTATATATCTGCCGGTCTAAATCGTCGTCGTGGTTTTTTTAAACCACTTCCGGCTATCATATTTGCCGTTATATTATAATGATCGAAAACTCTTTGATTGGAAAATCCTTCGGATTTCAACAACGAAGTCGCCAATGATGCTAGTTTTTCATCTACTGCGTTATTTATTATTTTACTAACACTTGCAGGCATCACTGCCGTAGATATTAACGGTGATGACTGTGAAGTCATTTGTGGTTTCTTTCGCCGTCGAACTAACGCTGTTAATTTATCTTTCGCGGCTGAAAAAGCCTTCCCGGCAAGATCACCAATTGCGCTAATACCCTTATCTTTAATAACATCAATGGCTTTCATTGATAGTTGTTTTGCTATCTTAGCTACTTTTGGAGCCATTCTTGCAAATAATCCCATTATAGTATCACCGAGACCATCTCCATAGTATGCTCGGTATTCTGGCAATCGTGAGTTTACCACGTACACGCTTGTTGGTTTATCATGGTTGTAGTGTATGATCATTCTTATAAAAAATACTGGTGTTGAATTGTTGTTCGATTTTCAATCACTATAATAACCATGATGATTTTCCGCTGAGTCGATATGTTGCAATATCCATGATACCACCCTGAAATAACCTCCTGCAGACATCAGCTGCTTCATTAATTACTTAAGGTGAGTTATTTCCAGCCCGTTTTCCTGATATGAGAACTTCTAATCGTGATATATCACTAAGAACATTACCGGGACAACTACGAAACGTCAAGACGTTTTGACCACTACCTGATATCCCACTCCCCAGAGTCTCTCTCTGGGAAAATCCCTCCTCATCGTATGGGTCTTGTTTTTGTTTGTCTTGGTGTTTGGCGTTTTCTTTCTTGTTGTATATAGTCATCAAATTTTCTTTTGAAGTCTCTATATTCCCTCATCATTCTATGTATACTCCCGGTATTTATTTCATACAACATATCAGCCCATTCATTATATGACGTTGTATGATCTTTATAATTGTCCGTGAAAAACTCCCTTTGTGAATTATAGCTGTTAGCAGCAAATTCACTTAAATTGTCCTACTTGTCATTGAGAATTTGTTTTTTAGCGCTATCGGTAAACATATCTGTTAATTTTTTTAATTTAGGTGGTTCACTAACATCAATACCACCTTGTCGTTGTATTGATATCTCACCGTAAAGTTTTTGTACAGCTTTTTTTGTTTGTCCAGTTTCCATTGGTATCTTTTCAAGTTCACCAAGAAGAGGTCTCTCTACTCATTTCCCCTCCTCAGGAATATCTCCGTATATAGCACGTTCTGTAGCAGTTTTCACATCTTTGGTAGCACTCGTTATTGGGGCGAATAGATGTTCACTTCTAATAGAAAAATCAGTTTGCATTTCCTGTCTACGTTGAAGTTTATTACGTACGTTTTCTCGGACCGGTATAAACTTTTTAATAGCATTTAATCTCTCTCGTGCTAATTTAGTCCTTAATGCTTCTTCGATCATTATTGTAAAACCCCACTGAATTTTCAAATATGAAATCGTGAAAATCCTTGTTGTATTGCATGACTTTACAACGAAAAAAAAAAGAATCGCCACCCCCCCCCACCTATATAAGAATTTCATTCATGTATGTGTATCCGACCGCGACAGGTGGCAAGATCAACTAATTGTTCTACAGTTAAAGCTGGGACCAATGGGATTCTTCATTTATCAACTTTTTAATGTTGCGAACTTTAGAGGCTATCTCGGATCTAATCTGGTACTGTTGCCCTAATTTCTGTCTAATTGATTCAACGATACTGAATAACTGTATGAATACATTAACGTCGTTACGATACAACGAGGCATTAATTGATTTTTGTATTTTTTTTATCAGAGAATACATCTTAGGTAAAACGTAACGACCTTGTTTTGACTGATCATCGGTATGCTCATATTCTGATATAATGCGTTCACAGTCTAGGTTTTCAGATAATACTATTCCGCTATTTTTGAAATTTGAAATTTCAGTAATTATATTATTTACATCTTGGATATCCATTATTATTATAATATATTTTATCTCTAAATTGAAAAAAAAATAAAAACCCATTTGGAACTCTTTGGTTGCCTTCGCATCCAAGCAAGCCCAAGGGGACCCGAAACATAAATCTCTGGCGGGAGGCCTAGCGTGACAAATGCCATATTAGACCGCCCAGAAGATATGCATGGGGAAATCACTATATGTACAATGCCGGTAATCTCCATCGAGTGTTTGGCAGATTTTGTAGGCGGGACAGCACTAGACGATACAAACATGAAACGACTGGGCTGATTTTCAAAAGCAATCCAACCAATCAAAAGCAACCCACGAAATTAACCCGGTTGCATGATTGACAAAAGACAACCACGCCGCCGTGTCAATGTCGTTGGTTAGTTTTTGATTGGTCGGATTTGCCCTTGAAAGCCCCAAGCTTAATACCTTTCATTTGATATATAAGGTGACTAATACAGCAGCTTCAATCCACAGGGTGTGTTATTTTATTTCCTCGAATACTTGTAAATGGTGTTTCGCAGTATTTAAATAAGACCTAATATTTGAATAAACCACTACAAATATAATACAGCTGTTAGCTAACAGTTTAAATCGTAACGGATAATTAATTAATAGTAATTGGACTACATTTCAATCACGCGACATAACTCCGTCATATGGACTTATCCACAAAGGATTTATCTCCCTTGATATATGAAAATTGTATCCTGTGTGTTGTCTTTTTTGAGAGAGCTGTTTGACATAATGGCTTCGTTTTTTTTAATTGTTTTGCTGAATAACTCACAACTCATCGTTAACTACATAAATTAAATCCATAGCAGCAGAGGGGGTGAAAATACAACAACGTTGGCGTCGTTTTTTTATCCAATGGAGGCTTCTATTAAGCGTTTCGAGGAGGCCTCAGTTTGCTAAATCGACGCCTGTAAAAGTTGTCCGATTCACTACTCATAACTCATCGTTAACTACATAAATTAAATCCATGGGGTGGATGGCGTCGATTTTTTAAATTTTATTTTGCTGAATGGAAGCTTCTATAAAGCATTTTCGAGGAAGCCACAGATTAACTCGTCGACGCTTCTAAAAAGTTGTAGGATATGCCCCCTCTGCTGCTAATCAGGTCAAAGAATTTCAAACTGAACTCAAAATGCTCACTGAGGAGTATCAAGTAAAAATAAAAACAATACCGACGAAGAATCACCGCAGTTGATGTTACCGTGTACTCGGTGGGTGGTGTAATCACCGGAGCTGGTATAATACCATCCTCTGTGGCAATGATTGCTCCGATAGCTGTTCCAACTTGTATAGCAGCGGTAACAACAATCGCGGGAATAATTTCGATGATAACAAAAAAATATCATCATGCAGCCAACACAAACTACAAGATTACGTAGTTAAATTCCATATTGTGTCAACCGCGTACTCGCAATTATCTTCAATGATATCGTCGTCACTCGATAACACATTAATATCAGATAGTGAGATCAGCGCGATGGTACGTGTTTATGATTTTGCGATGTCAAAATAATAACAACAATAATGCTGCAAGCATCGTCGTCGCAAGAACTACTTCAACGAATGGCGTAGAACACAAACCCGGTGAAACCAAGTATGATATCAATAACCTCAACAAATCCTGAATTCAGTGTGAATTTCCCTACTCCGATTCCCTTGAAGGAGATAGCGTTAGTGAAACTACGAGTGTATCACAGTTGGCCTAATCTTAGGTCGGTAGCATTTGGTGGCTAACAACCGAATAATTTCTTGGTGTTTACGAATAAGAATAAAGAATACTGGACTCCAGACTGGAACGTTGTTTCGTTACCATCTGTGCCCTACCAAATCGAACAAATCAATGCTGAATTTCAGCGTAGAATAAAATCAATTACTGGAACACCAGAATTGAAGATCGCTATAACAGTTCATGAGCCAGCGTTATCATCTGCCATTGAGATAAACTCACCCAGTTATGTCGTATATATCTATCAGAGTTATATAAGGACAATACTGGGTTGGCGTGAAAACCCACCTGAGGCATCTTATCAAATACCCGAACCAAAAAAATCTTATTATCTCACGGATATACAATCATATCATGAAATCAAGCCATCATATCGAGAATATTTACTTGCAATAAAAAATACAAAATTAACCGATAGATATGCATTTGTCGATAACAATACCATGCAATGATATTTTGTTTTAGAGAAAGCTCCTGATTCAACCATTACAATTACATTTCCGTTAAATAACATCATTGATTATTTTAGCGAGATTAATCAATTACATAAAACACACCTAGAAAGACTACGACGGAGTTTCCAAGAACATCTCGCTAAAATAACAAGGCCAAGTGATGAGATCGTAAAACACATTAGGATATTAAATCAGCTTGTATTCGATATGGAATATATCAACACACGAATAATTTAAGTAATAATTAATGATAAGAACGGAGATAAACAAAAATTCCTACCTGGTTACAATATAAAAGAAGCTGATTTACCCGATTTCAAGTTTCCTGCGTATAACGCAAGTGAACTAAAAAAATCTGTTAATGATCTTATTCAAGAAAACTTCTCTATGATACTCATCAAATGGAAACAACAAACAACAATCCTCAAGTATAATAATGACCCAGACGGCGGTGGTAGACATATCGCTCCGTTCAATGTAAATATATCTTGCATTGAATTTAGGATGTGGTGTTATCGAAGGAAGTTATCAAATAAATCTTGAAAGGTAAAATCAAGCCCAGTAGGGATATATTTTATATTCATTTGCACCAACCGCTCCTCCAGGGTTTCTAATCATTGAGGATCCAACTAATCCAGGCTATATGCGATGTCATAATAATTCATTAACGAGAATTAATTTCAGACTTACTGACCAGTCCAAAAACCTAATTGATTTACGAAGTGAGGTTTTACAAATTAGTCCGTTTGTGAAATCTTAAGGATTTTCGTCTTAAGGACTTTCATCTTAGCAACTTTTATAACACTAGAAACTGTGGACATGCGTTGCATAACTTTTAATCTGTGTACTGAGACAAAGTTTGCCTGAGATAAAATCAACCAATGGAATTTAATTGGAAAAGCCCATTGAGGGTAACTCTTTCTTAAGCCGTACACACATCTGCACGAGTTATCTCACTTTGGTGTTTCAAATATATGCAAATTGAAATTCTATTTTTAAAACGCTTCGAAAGAGCTGATTGATATACCCCTTCTGCAACGCGTTGTACTGAGGGTATACAAATATCAAAATATTTTCCGGATTCAGTCATAGATTGAAATACCCTCTCCTTGTTATTTTCTGTATTAAATGATTTTACAGGTCTCTTCCTAATTGATATACAAGGACCAGTTCTTTCTCGTTTGGAATTTTCACTCTGATAAATAGCTTGTAAACAATTCAAAGAATTTTTTTAGGGTTGGAATCAATGTGATCAATAACAAGACCATGTTTGATCAATCTATGAAAAAACTCATAGACAAAACGATGATTAAGATACATTTTTCCCCCAGCTTTAAACATAAGATACCAAAGATTACTCACAATACCAACTGGATTCTTCAGTCTGCGGTTTCTGACAATACCGTCATAAGACGCTTCATAATTGGTAATCACGAGATGTTGATGAAAAATTTGGTCCACTATATATAATACTATTTGTCTAATTGATTGTTTGGTTTAATTATTA
The DNA here is from genome assembly GCA_030141615.1 of Unio pictorum. Classification (NCBI taxonomy): domain Eukaryota; kingdom Metazoa; phylum Mollusca; class Bivalvia; order Unionida; family Unionidae; genus Unio; species Unio pictorum. The sequence continues at coordinate 1,182,373 of JARLTB010000068.1, forward strand.
CTTTGGAAATCTTCCAATGTAGTCTTGAGGTGTTCTTATGATTTTGTTGCTGACTCTGCCACAGTCATTGATGGAATTCTTAATTCGTTATCATAATAACGCTACACCTCTCTGTATCGCTCCACCGCAACTCAGACATAATTGCGATTTTCCTCTCACACCTACCCCACTTTTTGTATGCAAGGTAATGGCCCAAAACTCCCGTTACGAACGCTTTGTAAATGATATCCACATAATTCCTTTCTGCATGATTTGTTACATGCGATTACTGATCTGATCATAAGCCATTTGCAATGGTTCATTATATATACATCTTTATTTAAATACTTGTTTTATTCATAATATGGAAGAGTTCGAGAGATTATCGAAAATCACGCCTTGGAAAAATGCTAAATTCAATCTCGATAGAGTCTCTGTAGATTTACCAAAGAGTCTAATAAGTGATAGAAGCATGATAGGTAAAATCCGGGATTGTTTTAATGAATTCAAACGCGATGGAGCATCTCACTATTGGTCAACATTTCGAATTGATGGTAGTGTTGATGCTACCATGAACGATGAAAGAGCGGCCGCGATGATCTCACATCTTGAGTGAAATTCATTATCCGCTCAGAAATGGGAAATTGGATTATTCGAGACAAATTTGAACCAATTTTGAAAGATAAAAGAACTATCACTTTGAGTCATGATTCCAAACCAGGGTTGCTGACTGGGATTGACAAACCGTACTATGAAAGATCGTATCCTGTAACAGCAGTTGCTTAATATGATATATTCGTTAAATGATAAAACGAGTATTGAAAAATTAAAACCAATGAAACTGTCACCGTTTACTTCGTCAGGGAGAATAAATTGTGTAGCTGAAGAAATAATAGAACACTTCACAAATGCGTTGCGTGGAAACAAATTGACGGATCTAAGACGCAAAAAAATAAATGAATGGAAATTAACAGTTAGAAAGAACGGAGCATCAGTTCAAGATATAACCAAATAATAAACATCGTTAAGATTTCCAATAACCATAATGAAGATAACAGGAGAAATATTACACGAATTAAAATATAAATCAATAGGAAATCCAATCAAAAATATTGACCATAATGAACACGCGTGGACACCTGCGGTAACAATATTTCCACGGGATAGAACAAAAAAAATATTACACGGGAAATTTATTTGATTTTTATTCATCAGTTAAGTACAAACGATCCTGTGTCAGTGTGGTTACTTCACGATTTGAAGACGAAGAGGGTAAATTCCATCAATTTGTAAGACCAAACGGAGAATTATACCGTACTGAAGACCTCCACAACGAGATAAAAAAACTAGCTAATGGTTTTTCAACAGAAGACAATGAATAATTGAAAACAAACTGTTTTACAATTCCGTCGGTTGCAGCTCATTTTGCGAGAAAGAAAAACACGTGGAAACCAACAAGAGGTGAAATTCTATCGGATATCAAATCAAGCTTGGTTGAATATAACCATGGAGGAATATGGAATGCAAAATACACTTCTGAAAATATTATTTCAGTTGATATGGTTGCGTGTTATCCAGGGAGGTTTCTCGGGTATGGAGCATGTGCTGAGTATTTTAAACGATTTGGACATCCCACACATGAGTTGACCCGTGTTGCGATTAATGGACCACTGCCCGATTTTGATATAACTAGATTCGCTCATTTGGTATCAGTTGAATTGGCTCAAGGACTTTCGTGCTGTTATATTTGAATTGGTAGACACATCTCTGAAAAATACTGGATACCAATAGTGGTATTACGGTATATGATTGATTCTAAGATGCTGATATCGCTGATTGTCAGTGAAGCAATTAAGTCATATCGAACGCAGACACAGGTCTGATTACCACAACCTGATAGTCTAGATAGTATAATCAGTGACTATAGAAACCAATTTCCTGATCTAGACGAAGAATATATCATGAAACAGTCCAAACAGATCTTTGAAGTTAGAAATAAACACGCAAAAGATCTCGGCAGAAGATTAATCGGTAAATTCACTCAGAATGGAAAAAAATATGACAATAACAGATATTCTTCACGGTTGATTATATATGATGCTGAATACGATTTTATAATCGCGGATGTAACATTTAAGATATATATGTAAATCGTAAAGACGCTTTCTTGTCCGATGGAACCATATTGGGTACAATTGTTACTTACAACGATGGAAAAAATCTTCAGTATGCACATTTGAGGTCGTCTAAGCTAGCTTATGCTTCTATTAATTTAGTTTTAATGATAAATAGACTTCCTGACACTGCGGTTGGAGTAGCCACTGATTCATTTTACATAGACATGAAACACAGCAACGCAGTGGCTAAATTTACAAATTCTGACGAGAGTTGGGGATCATGTAGAATTTAAAGGGAAATGCTGCGTGATTATTTCAAATCAGCAGATGTTACGATTGAAGATAAATATTTGAAAAATAATCAGATATCAGAACTATCTAATGCACCGTAGATATCTGATCCTATATGTAGATATAAAACCAGCTACCTAAACGGCTTTGGTGGGTCAGGAAAGATGACTCGTGCGACTGAATTATTTAGTAGGAAAACTACGGATTTTCACGCATCAAATATGACTGTGCTATCACCAACCCGCAGACATGCCAGAGAGTTGAAACAGCGAGGAATTAATGCTTGTACGTATCACAGTTTCTTTCGATGGAAAGGTGACGAATTGACTCCTGATCGAATGCATGAGAAATTTATTCCTGATGTCGTGATTTGGGATGAAATATGCACGGTATCGTTAGATGTAATACAAAAGTTTCTCGAGTGGTTAATGCTAGCGAATACAAATTTAATAATGTGTGGCGATCATGGTCAACCACCACCATCTGTCGGTTTATCCCCACATGATTGGTTAAAGAATTTTGTAGACTATTATGAAGAAATTAATACTGATCATAGTGCACTTGATAAACAATTACGCGAGTTCAAAAAACTAATTACATTACAACAGGATAGAATCCAATGTGAGATAGCACGTGAAATTATTTCGGAAACCCCATTAAATGATTTCTGGGAAGCGTGGAGACCAAACAATTTGATAGTGGCAAGTAGAAAAATAGTCAGAGATACACCTCAGACGAAGTTATTTGAATTACATAAAGAAAACTTTGCAGCACTTCCAACGCCGCTGTGGTATAGATCCAAGGATACACGAAAACAAAATATAGAAGTTGATATATCCGGCTTGATAGAGAATCAAATTCTTGTGTTAAATGATATTGTGCTGATTGATATCAATGTCGTCGAAGATGCATTACGCGTTGATAAATCCCCATGGACACAAGGATACGCAGCGACGATACATTCTTCACAGGGATTGACTATATCAGATGCAATTGTTTTGATCATAGATAATCACATCGAGTGGTCAAATTTAGTTTATCTTGCATTGTCCAGAGTACGAAAAATAAATCAACTACGAAGAGTCGTTTGAGATGCTAATGACACAAGAATAAGTGATATTGAAAGCGATGATATAATCATAAAAAAACTCTATGGTTATAAACAACAGGTTAAACAAATAACAGAGAATTTGACATTGATGCTGAATTAATAATTACACTGAAACAACAACAGAATAATAACTGCGCGAGTTGCAATTGTATAACGAGTTAGCGTTGCTCGGATAAGGATTCTCGACAATTTACCGTGAATAGAAAGAATAGCAGTATTTGTCATACCAGAGATAATTTGATGTTGACTTGTCATGAGTGCAACAGACGCAGAGGTGCTAATTAAGACCACACGGTGGTAATTGAGTATCCTCGGGTATTACTTGTAGTTGTTCACGAGTAAATCCTCGCTGAGGAGCAGTTGAATCCAATCTATAGATTGCTGGTCTACCCGTGGATCGTGTTATGTTTGATATTTTATGTACAGTAACACTCCAAATAGGATCATTAGCCCTTTTTGTACCACCTTCAAGCTCTCCCGATTCATATAAATACCTAACAGTGACATTACCGAGTATTGGTTTTTTTGAAAAAGCATTTTGTGGTTTTACGGGTATAGACTTCCTTTTAATGGCGTTGTTAGGTTTTATGTTTTTTGTTCTAGTAATCTCATTATTTAGCGCGATAATTACGCCTGGTAATCTCTTAACCCATTCACGAGATCGTTTATCCTGAATAAATTTCTTCGCGTATTGATATCCAAATAACCGCTCAGCAAGCGTTCGATTAAATCGTTCAACAATTGCCTGATCGTGGTGTAGTGCAGTATGTCCTCGTCTAATGGTGACATTATGATTCTTCATTGTGGATAACACTGCACTCTGAAATTCCTTGCCAGGATCAACTTGTAATAGATTTGGCCAATGAAGAAGACCCCTTCGATAAATCCTTTCAAACGCAGAAGCCACTTCAGTTGATGATTTTGTTTTTAATGGCTCTGCTTGTTTGTATAAACTAGCAACATCAACTACGGTTAGCGCGTATTTGTAAACACCAACATGTGGCAGAAATAATATATCAGCTTGATGAACTTCATTAGGGACGCTGACATAAAAAATGCTAGTAGTTAATTTGTTTAGGAGGTGGTAGATAAATTTGCCATATTGCCTGTTTCGATAATTAGCCGCTGTAGTATTTTTCACCTTTGCGAAGCTAGCGAGTTTACCAATTGCTGCCTTTCCCCTCCAGTATCCTCTTGGAGAATAATCAATAGATTCCATGTTGTTATTAATTACCGGCACCTAACATCAATATACCTTTCATAGCCGATTTTATCAAAAATGAAGCAAACTTATCTTTGAAAGATTTATCAGTGATAGAATTCAACGCATGAATTAATTTCACATCTGCGAGATGTCTATGTTGCAGACTGCTGCTTTTATAAGCAAGATCATGAGCATGACACGCCTTATCAATAGCGTTGATTGGGTTTTCACCGGGTTTGGGTTGATTTTTGGTCATCGAGTCTGATATCGAGTCTAATCCCGGTCCACAATAATTATATCCTGGAAGGTGTTTTTCTCCGGGATATTTTGCTCATAGTGTTCCTGGTATTTTTACTAACTTGGCTGCAATATCACCTCCTCGCTTTTTTTAAATCATCAGAAATGCTAGAATTTCCTGCTTATTTCATAGAAACAAATCTAAAGTTTTTGGTACCACATTGTACATACTTATCAGAAAGTGCTGATCTGTTATTTTTAGTTGTAATCGTCGTCAAGTCATCTGTGCCAGTACGCTTCTTACATTTTACATAATATAGATACATGATATATTTATAATAACATGAATGTAATTGATTATTCGGCGACAAAAACAAGAGAACCAGTTAAGCATCATGCAGCGCTACAAAATTATATTAGTATGATTATAATCGGACCATCTGGAATTGGCAAGACACAACTGCTACTTAATTTGATAACGAGATGGATGAAATGGGACAAGTTGTCTTTAATAGCCCCGAGTGCAGATGATCAGCGAAGCTACGAAGTGTTAAAGGATTACAACGAAAAAGCAGCAGAAATCACCGGCGAGGGTATTATAGAGTTTATAACTGATATTGACGGAGCGCCAGTAATAGAAGACTTTGATGGAAGCATTAACAATTTGGTAGTATACAATGATGTAATGTTAGACAATCAAAAGAATCCTGCAAGAATATTTTCCAGAGGCAGGCATAAAAACACTGACGTGATTTATGTCACTCAACTATACACTCAAATACCAAAAGTGATCAGAGATAACTGCAATATTCTTGCTGTATTCAACAGAGTTGATACACATACGCTACGAAATATTCACCAGACTTGGTGTAGCGGTGATATGGATTATAATCTCTTTAGAATTTTCTTTTGTCATGCTCAGTCAATCCCGCATGAATTTGTAACGATAAATTTGTATGATCCTAGATCAAGATATCGTATCGGACTTGATAAAATATTCGGTTAAAGTCGTGAAACTCGTAAACGATTTCAACAAGGACTTTCATCGTAACAACTTTCATTATAAATTTCAAGGATTGTTAACCCGATAGCAGCAGCAGGGAGGAGGACAACAACTGTGTCGTCTTTTTTTATGCCCATGAGCCTCTATAAAATATTTACAAGTAAGTCTTAATTTGCCAAGTGACGCTTTTTTACGATTTTGGAGGAAGCCTTGGTTTTCCAAATTGACGCCTCTAAAAAGTTGTCCGATTCGCCCCTGCTGCTGCTGAATCGAACCCTAAGAAATTCATCGCTTGTTCAAAAATAAATCTAACTATCTAACTTAAAATACCCGTGGTAAAAAAAAAAACAAATGTAATTGGCACCAAAGAGTCTCGAGAATGAATCATATGCTAATAAATACATATTACAAAAATGTGCATATATTATGAACTACACTCCTTCGCAAATTTGGTGTCGATATGAGATACTTCGAAGATGTGTATTGGTCTTAGGAATTGGCCGTCTGTGCGTGTTCTGAGGAATTCTGATTAGAGCAAACCCAACAAACAAGCACTCAAAACGACTTAATGACGTAATAAGACATCCAGCAAGATGGTAAAGCAGATATCTTAATTGTTACTACAGAAGAAACATGCTGCTGAATATACTAAGATGAGATGAGATCGATCATGTATTTGAACGTTTATTTGATAAATATATACTACATAGACGAAGATAACATGCAGTTTAGCTTCAATACATTGAAACGCGGGAAATTTTATATTAAAGTAATATATATATATATATATATATATATATATATATATATATATATATATATATATATATATATATATAATTTATTTTACTTGATTATAGGTAAAACAATTATAGACCATCCAAATACGCTATGGGGTTTGTAATCATTGCTTCCCTCCGAAAGATTTCAGGAAAATGTAGGCCATATTAGACCACCGGATACGACCTTGATCTATCGGACAATATGTATGAGGTGTAGAAACTGGGAAGCAGCAGATCTGTGCCATATGAAAATCAGAAAATGTCAAACTGAATAGAATAACTTCCAGATAGATACACAGATAAACAAATAGCCATGATAATGAAAGATCGAGAGTGATGATATGATAATTGTACGCCAATGTTTTGGTCCTACGTAACTATGGAAATCCAAATTAGTATTAAATTATATTTTCCCCTTCAAACATTATATATATTTTAATACCATATTGGTACTGTGAATGGAGTTTTGCATGCACATTGTCCAGTTAATATGAATGTATCAAGATTATTTGACGTTCAACGTTCAGATGTGAGATGATGATGAACTATGAGACCTTGGCTTATTTGATCATGTCATTTTTATCTGTCACTGAAAACGTTTATCGTGTGTGAATTACTTTTTTCCGTTCCTGAATGTACGCCACCCACCCACCATCGTTTAGATCACCGTCTGCATCTTTTATAAATGTGTATCCTGCGTCTTATACTAAATGTGAGTGTAAAACCTTCCCCTGGTCTGAAGTGTCATGCTTTCCATGTTTTTGGAATATCAAAGCGAGAAAAATGATGTTAGCCCATTAACTATTGAATTCAGCCATCCGGTGGAGTTTTATTACTAGAACAGCAGAGATGCAGGATATTGATGGAATCAATGTGCCCAGCCGGAGAATCATATTTTTCTTGT